>CM068979.1:31091060-31484224 GCA_035357415.1 Ophraella communa
GACAAATAACTAACCAAACAGGTTGGTAATATTTTTCCAAACAAAATTTAAAAAAAAAATGTTGGTATGAGATCTCTAAGGTGGAACTTAAAATGATTTATTTATTAGTTAAGTATAAAAAATAACGAATTGTACCAAAATACACATAAAAGACAATAAAAAAAGTTGGGACAAATAACTAAACAAACAGGTTGGTAATATTTTCCAAACAAAATTTAAAAAAAAAATGTTGGTATGAGATCTCTAAGGTGGAACTTAAAATGATTTTTTATTAGTAAAGTATAAAAAATAACGATTTGGAGCAAAATACACATAAAAGACAATAAGAAAAGTTGGGACAAATAACTAACCAAACAGGTTGGTAATATTTTCCACACAAAATTAAAAAAAAAATGTTGGTATGAGATCTCTAAGGTGGAACTTAAAATGATTTTTATTAGTAAAGTATAAAAAATAACGATTTGGAGCAAAATACACATATAAACGACAATAAGAAAAGTTGGTACAAATAAATAAACAAACAGGTTTGTAATATTTTCCAAACAAAATTTAAAAAAAAAAAATGTTGGTATGAGATCTCTAAGGTGGAACTTAAAATGATTTTTTATTAGTAAAGTATAAAAAATAACGATTTGGAGCAAAATACACATATAAAGACAATAAGAAAAGTTGGGACAAATAACTAAACAAACAGGTTGGTAATATTTTTCCAAACAAAATTTAAAAAAATGTTGGTATGAGATCTCTAAGGTGGAACTTAAAATGATTTTTTATTAGTAAAGTATAAAAAATAATAATTTGGAGCAAAATACACATAAAAGACAATAAGAAATGTTGGGACAAATAACTAACCAAACAGGTTGGTAATATTTTCCAAACAAAATTTAAAAAAAAATGTTGGTATGAGATTTCTAAGGTGGAACTTAAAATGATTTTTTATTAGTAAAAGTATAAAAATCAACGATTTGGAGCAAAATACACCTGTAAGACAATAAGAAAAGTTGGGACAACTAACTAAACACACAGTTTGGTAATATTTTCCAAACAAAATTTAAAAAAAATGTTGGTATGAGATCTCTAAGGTCGAACTTAAAATGATTTTTATTAGTAAAAGTATAAAAAATAACGATTTGGGCAAAAATACACAAAAACGACAATAAGAAAAGTTGGGACAAATAACTAACCAAACAGGTTGGTAATATTTTTGACAAAATTTAAAAAAAAATGTTCGTATGAGATCTCTAAGGTGGAACTTAAAATGATTTTTTTTATTAAAGTAAGAAATATATAAAAATAACGTTTAAGAGCAGAAATACACATAAAAGACAATAAGAAAAGTTGGGACAAATAACTAAACAAACAGGTTGGTAATATTTCCAAACAAAATTAAAAAAAATGTTGGTATGAGGATCTCTAAGGTGGAACTTAAAATGATTTTTTTATTAGTAAAGTATATAAAAATAACGATTTGGAGCAAAATACACATAAAAGATAATAAGAAAAGTTGGGACAAATAACTAAACAAACAGGTTGGTAATATTTTCCAAACAAAAATTTAAAAAAAATGTTGGTATGAGATCTCTAAGGTGGAACTTAAAATGATTTTTTATTAGTAAAGTATAAAAATAACGATTTGGAGCAAAATACATAAAAGACAATAAGAAAAGTTGGGACAAATAACTAAACAAACAGGTTGGTAATATTTTCCAAACAAAATTTAAAAAAAAATGTTGGTATGAGATCTCTAAGGTGGAACTTAAAATGATTTTTTATTAGTAAAGTATAAAAGATAACGATTTGGAGCAAAATACACAAAAAAGAAAATAAGAAAAGTTGGGACAAATAACTAAACAAACAGGTTGGTAATATTTTCCAAACAAAATTTAAAAAAAAATGTTGGTATGAGATCTCTAAGGTGGAACTTAAAATGATTTTTTATTAGTAAAGTATAAAAAATAACGATTTGGAGCAAAATACACAAAAAAGACATGAAGAAAAGTTGGGACAAATAACTAAACAAACAGGTTGGTAATATTTTCCAAACAACATTTAAAAAAAATGTTGGTATGAGATCTCTAAGGTGGAACTTAAAATGATTTTTTATTAGTAAAGTATAAAAAATAACGATTTGGAGCAAAATACACAAAAACGACAATAAGAAAAGTTGGGACAAATAACTAACCAAACAGGTTGGTAATATTTTCCAAAAATAATTTGAAAAATGAATGTTGGTATGAGATCTCTAAGGTGGAACTTAAAATGATTTTTTATTAGTAAAGTATAAAAAATAACGATTTGAAGCAAAATACACAAAAACGACAATAAGAAAAGTTGGGACAAATAACTAAACAAACAGGTTGGTAATATTTTCCAAAAAGAATTAAAAAAAAAATGTTGGTATGAGATCTCTAAGGTGGAACTTAAAATGATTTTTTTATTAGTAAAGTATAAAAAATAACGATTTGGAGCAAAATACACATAAAAGACAATAAGAAAAGTTGGGACAAATAACTAAACAAACAGGTTGGTAATATTTTCCAAACAAAATTTAAAAAAAAAATGTTGGTATGAGATCTCTAAGGTGGAACTTAAAATGATTTTTTATTAGTAAAGTATAAAAAATAACGATTTGGAGCAAAATACACATAAAAGACAATAAGAAAAGTTGGGACAAATAACTAACCAAACAGGTTGGTAATATTTTCCACACAAAATTAAAAAAAAATGTTGGTATGAGATCTCTAAGGTGGAACTTAAAATGATTTTTTATTAGTAAAGTATAAAAAATAACGATTTGGAGCAAAATACACAAAAAAGACAATAAGAAAAGTTGGGACAAATAACTAACCAAACAGGTTGGTAATATTTTCCAAACAAAATTTAAAAAAAAATGTTGGTATGAGATCTCTAAGGTGGAACTTAAAATGATTTTTTTATTAGTAAAGTATAAAAAATAACGATTTGGAGCAAAATACACATAAAAGACAATAAGAAAAGTTGGGACAAATAACTAAACAAACAGGTTGGTAATATTTTCCAAACAGAATTTAAAAAAAAATGTTGGTATGAGATCTCTAAGGTGAAACTTAAAATGATTTTTTTATTAGTAAAGTATAAAAAATAACGATTTGGAGCAAAATACACAAAAACGACAATAAGAAAAGTTGGGACAAATAACTAACCAAACAGGTTGGTAATATTTTCCAAACAAAATTTAAAAAAAAATGTTCGTATGAGATCTCTAAGGTGGAACTTAAAATGATTTTTTTAATGTAAACTATAAAAAATAACGATTTGGAGCAAAATACACATAAAAGACAATAAGAAAAGTTGGGACAAATAACTAAACAAACAGGTTGGTAATATTTTCCAAACAAAATTTAAAAAAAATATGTTGGTATGAGATCTCTAAGGTGGAACTTAAAATGATTTTTTTATTAGTAAAGTATAAAAAATAACGATTTGGAGCAAAATACACAAAAAAGATAAAAAGAAAAGTTGGGACAAATAACTAAACAAACAGGTTGGTAATATTTTCCAAACAAAATTTAAAAAAAAAATGTTGGTATGAGATCTCTAAGGTGGAACTTAAAATGATTTTTTTATTAGTAAAGTATAAAAAATAACGATTTGGAGCAAAATACACATAAAAGACAATAAGAAAAGTTGGGACAAATAACTAACCAAACAGGTTGGTAATATTTTCCAAACAAAATTTAAAAAAAATGTTGGTATGAGATCTCTAAGGTGGAACTTAAAATGATTTTTTTATTAGTAAAGTATAAAAAATAACGATTTGGAGCAAAATACACATAAAAGACAATAAGAAAAGTTGGGACAAATAACTAAACAAACAGGTTGGTAATATTTTCCAAACAACATTTAAAAAAAATGTTGGTATGAGATCTCTAAGGTGGAACTTAAAATGATTTTTTTATTAGTAAAGTATAAAAAATAACGATTTGGAGCAAAATACACAAAAACGACAATAAGAAAAGTTGGGACAAATAACTAACCAAACAGGTTGGTAATATTTTCCAAACAAAATTTAAAAAAAAAAATGTTGGTATGAGATCTCTAAGGTGGAACTTAAAATGATTTTTTATTAGTAAAGTATAAAAAATAACGATTTGGAGCAAAATACACATAAAAGACAATAAGAAAAGTTGGGACAAATAACTAACCAAACAGGTTGGTAATATTTTCCAAACAAAATTTAAAAAAAAAATGTTGGTATGAGATCTCTAAGGTGGAACTTAAAATGATTTTTTTATTAGTAAAGTATAAAAATAACGATTTGGAGCAAAATACACAAAAAAGAAAATAAGAAAAGTTGGGACAAATAACTAACCAAAAATGTTGGTAATATTTTCCAAACAAAATTTAAAAAAAAATGTTGGTATGAGATCTCTAAGGTGGAACTTAAAATGATTTTTTATTAGTAAAGTATAAAGATAACGATTTGGAGCAAAATACACAAAAAAGAAAATAAGAAAAGTTGGGACAAATAACTAAACAAACAGGTTGGTAATATTTTCCAAACAAAATTTAAAAAAAAAATGTTGGTATGAGATCTCTAAGGTGGAACTTAAAATGATTTTTTATTAGTAAAGTATAAAAAATAACGATTTGGAGCAAAATACACATAAAAGACAATAAGAAAAGTTGGGACAAATAACTAACCAAACAGGTTGGTAATATTTTCCACACAAAATTAAAAAAAAAATGTTGGTGGAACTTAAAATGATTTTTTATTAGTAAAGTATAAAAAATAACGATTTGGAGCAAAATACACATAAAAGACAATAAGAAAAGTTGGGACAAATAACTAAACAAACAGGTTGGTAATATTTTCCAAACAAAATTTAAAAAAAAAAAATGTTGGTATGAGATCTCTAAGGTGGAACTTAAAATGATTTTTTTATTAGTAAAGTATAAAAAATAACGATTTGGAGCAAAATACACATAAAAGACAATAAGAAAAGTTGGGACAAATAACTAACCAAACAGGTTGGTAATATTTTCCAAACAAAATTTAAAAAAAATGTTGGTATGAGATCTCTAAGGTGGAACTTAAAATGATTTTTTTATTAGTAAAGTATAAAAATAACGATTTGGAGCAAAATACACATAAACGACAATAAGAAAAGTTGGGACAAATAACTAACCAAACAGGTTGGTAATATTTTTCCAAACAAAATTTAAAAAAAATGTTGGTATGAGATCTCTAAGGTGGAACTTAAAATGATTTTTTATTAGTAAAGTATAAAAAATAACGATTTGGAGCAAAATACACATAAAAGACAATAAGAAAAGTTGGGACAAATAACTAAACAAACAGGTTGGTAATATTTTCCAAACAAAATTTAAAAAAAAAATGTTGGTATGAGATCTCAAAGGTGGAACTTAAAATGTTTTTTTATTAGTAAAGTATAAAAAAAACCGATTTGGAGCAAAATACACAAAAAAGAAAATAAGAAAAGTTGGGACAAATAACTAAACAAACAGGTTGGTAATATTTTCCAAACAACATTTAAAAAAATGTTGGTATGAGATCTCTAAGGTGGAACTTAAAATGATTTTTTATTAGTAAAGTATAAAAAATAACGATTTGGAGCAAAATACACATAAAAGACAATAAGAAAAGTTGGGACAAATAACTAAACAAACAGGTTGGTAATATTTTCCAAACAGAATTTAAAAAAAAATGTTGGTATGATATCTCTAAGGTGGAACTTAAAATGATTTTTTATTAGTAAAGTATAAAAAATAACGATTTGGAGCAAAATACACATAAAAGACAATAAGAAAAGTTGGGACAAATAACTAAACAAACAGGTTGGTAATATTTTCCAAACAGAATTTAAAAAAAAATGTTGGTATGAGATCTCTAAGGTGGAACTTAAAATGATTTTTTATTAGTAAAGTATAAAAGATAACGATTTGGAGCAAAATACACATAAAAGACCATAAGAAAAGTTGGCAAAAATACCTAAACAAACACGTTGGTAATATTTACCAAACAAAATTTAAAAAAATAGTTGGTATGAGATCTCTAAGGAGGAACTTAAAATGATTTTTAATTAGTCAAGTATAAAAAATAACGATTTGGAGCAAAATACACATAAAAGACAATAAGAAAAGATGGGACAAATAACTAAACAAACAGGTTGGTAATATTTTTCCAAACAAAATTTTAAAAAAAATGTTGGTATGAGATCTCTAAGGTGGAACTTAAAATGATTTTTTATTAGTAAAGTATAAAAGATAACGATTTGGAGCAAAATACACATAAAAGACAATAAGAAAAGTTGGGACAAATAACTAACCAAACAGGTTGGTAATATTTTCCACACAAAATTAAAAAAAAAAATGTTGGTATGAGATCTCTAAGGTGGAACTTAAAATGATTTTTTATTAGTAAAGTATAAAAAATAACGATTTGGAGCAAAATACACAAAAAAGATAAAAAGAAAAGTTGGGACAAATAACTAAACAAACAGGTTGGTAATATTTTCCAAACAACATTTAAAAAAAATGTTGGTATGAGATCTCTAAGGTGGAACTTAAAATGATTTTTTTATTAGTAAAGTATAAAAAATAACGATTTGGAGCAAAATACACATAAAAGACAATAAGAAAAGTTGGGACAAATAACTAAACAAACAGGTTGGTAATATTTTCCAAACAACATTTAAAAAAAATGTTGGTATGAGATCTCTAAGGTGGAACTTAAAATGATTTTTTATTAGTAAAGTATAAAAAATAACGATTTGGAGCAAAATACACATAAAAGACAATAAGAAAAGTTGGGACAAATAACTAAACAAACAGGTTGGTAATATTTTCCAAACAGAATTTAAAAAAAAATGTTGGTATGATATCTCTAAGGTGGAACTTAAAATGATTTTTTATTAGTAAAGTATAAAAAATAACGATTTGGAGCAAAATACACATAAAAGACAATAAGAAAAGTTGGGACAAATAACTAACCAAACAGGTTGGTAATATTTTCCAAACAACATTTAAAAAAAATGTTGGTATGAGATCTCTAAGGTGGAACTTAAAATGATTTTTTATTAGTAAAGTATAAAAAATAACGATTTGGAGCAAAATACACATAAAAGACAATAAGAAAAGTTGGGACAAATAACTAAACAAACAGGTTGGTAATATTTTCCAAACAGAATTTAAAAAAAAATGTTGGTATGATATCTCTAAGGTGGAACTTAAAATGATTTTTTTTATTAGTAAAGTATAAAAAATAACGATTTGGAGCAAAATACACATAAAAGACAATAAGAAAAGTTGGGACAAATAACTAAACAAACAGGTTGGTAATATTTTCCAAACAGAATTTAAAAAAAAATGTTGGTATGATATCTCTAAGGTGGAACTTAAAATGATTTTTTATTAGTAAAGTATAAAAAATAACGATTTGGAGCAAAATACACTATATAGAAAATAAGAAAAGTTGGGACAAATAACTAACCAAACAGGTTGGTAATATTTTCCAAAACAAAATTTAAAAAAAAAATGTTGGTATGAGATCTCTAAGGTGGAACTTAAATTGATTTTTTATTAGTAAAGTATAAAAGATAACAATTTGGAGCAAAATACACAAAAAAGAAAATAAGAAAAGTTGGGACAAATAACTAACCAAACAGGTTGGTAATATTTTTCACACAAAATTAAAAAAAAATGTTGGTATGAGATCTCTAAGGTGGAACTTAAAATGATTTTTTATTAGTAAAGTATAAAAGATAACGATTTGGAGCAAAATACACATAAAAGACAATAAGAAAAGTTGGGACAAATAACTAACCAAACAGGTTGGTAATATTTTCCACACAAAATTAAAAAAAAATGTTGGTATGAGATCTCTAAGGTGGAACTTAAAATGATTTTTTATTAGTAAAGTATAAAAAATAACGATTTGGAGCAAAATACACAAAGACGACAATAAGAAAAGTTGGGACAAATAACTAACCAAACAGGTTGGTAATATTTTCCAAACAACATTTAAAAAAAATGTTGGTATGAGATCTCTAAGGTGGAACTTAAAATGATTTTTTATTAGTAAAGTATAAAAAATAACGATTTGGAGCAAAATACACATAAAAGACAATAAGAAAAGTTGGGACAAATAACTAAACAAACAGGTTGGTAATATTTTCCAAACAGAATTTAAAAAAAAATGTTGGTATGAGATCTCTAAGGTGGAACTTAAAATGATTTTTTATTAGTAAAGTATAAAAAATAACGATTTGGAGCAAAATACACATAAAAGACAATAAGAAAGACAATAAGAAAAGTTGGGACAAATAACTAAACAAACAGGTTGGTAATATTTTCCAAACAAACATTTAAAAAAAATGTTGGTATGAGATCTCTAAGGTGGAACTTAAAATGATTTTTATTAGTAAAGTATAAAAAATAACGATTTGGAGCAAAATACACATAAAAGACAATAAGAAAAGTTGGGACAAATAACTAAACAAACAGGTTGGTAATATTTTCCAAACAAAATTTAAAAAAAAATGTTGGTATGAGATCTCTAAGGTGGAACTTAAAATGATTTTTATTAGTAAAGTATAAAAAATAACGATTTGGAGCAAAATACACATAAAAGACAATAAGAAAAGTTGGGACAAATAACTAAACAAACAGGTTGGTAATATTTTCCAAACAACATTTAAAAAAAATGTTGGTATGAGATCTCTAAGGTGGAACTTAAAATGATTTTTTATTAGTAAAGTATAAAAAATAACGATTTGGAGCAAAATACACATAAAAGACAATAAGAAAAGTTGGGACAAATAACTAAACAAACAGGTTGGTAATATTTTCCAAACAAAATTTAAAAAAAAAATGTTGGTATGAGATCTCTAAGGTGGAACTTAAAATGATTTTTTTATTAGTAAAGTATAAAAAATAACGATTTGGAGCAAAATACACATAAAAGACAATAAGAAAAGTTGGGACAAATAACTAAACAAACAGGTTGGTAATATTTTCCAAACAACATTTAAAAAAAATGTTGGTATGAGATCTCTAAGGTGGAACTTAAAATGATTTTTTATTAGTAAAGTATAAAAGATAACAATTTGGAGCAAAATACACATAAAAGACAATAAGAAAAGTTGGGACAAATAACTAACCAAACAGGTTGGTAATATTTTCCAAACAGAATTTAAAAAAAAATGTTGGTATGAGATCTCTAAGGTGGAACTTAAAATGATTTTTTATTAGTAAAGTATAAAAAATAACGATTTGGAGCAAAATACACAAAAAAGATAATAAGAAAAGTTGGGACAAATAACTAAACAAACAGGTTGGTAATATTTTCCAAACAAAATTTAAAAAAAAATGTTGGTATGATATCTCTAAGGTGGAACTTAAAATGATTTTTTATTAGTAAAGTATAAAAAATAACGATTTGGAGCAAAATACACAAAAAAGATAAAAAGAAAAGTTGGGACAAATAACTAAACAAACAGGTTGGTAATATTTTCCAAACACAATTTAAAAAAAAAATGTTGGTATGAGATCTCTAAGGTGGAACTTAAAATGATTTTTTTATTAGTAAAGTATAAAAAATAACGATTTGGAGCAAAATACACATAAAAGACAATAAAAAAAGTTGGGACAAATAACTAACCAAACAGGTTGGTAATATTTTCCAAACAAAATTTAAAAAAAAAATGTTGGTATGAGATCTCTAAGGTGGAACTTAAAATGATTTTTTTATTAGTAAAGTATAAAAAATAACGATTTGGAGCAAAATACACATAAAAGACAATAAGAAAAGTTGGGACAAATAACTAAACAAACAGGTTGGTAATATTTTCCAAACAAAATTTAAAAAAAATGTTGGTATGAGATCTCTAAGGTGGAACTTAAAATGATTTTTTTATTAGTAAAGTATAAAAAATAACGATTTGGAGCAAAATACACATAAAAGACAATAAGAAAAGTTGGGACAAATAACTAACCAAACAGGTTGGTAATATTTTCCAAACAAAATTTAAAAAAAAAATGTTGGTATGAGATCTCCAAGGTGGAACTTAAAATGATTTTTTTATTAGTAAAGTATAAAAAATAACGATTTGGAGCAAAATACACATAAAAGACAATAAGAAAAGTTGGGACAAATAACTAAACAAACAGGTTGGTAATATTTTCCAAACAACATTTAAAAAAAATGTTGGTATGAGATCTCTAAGGTGGAACTTAAAATGATTTTTTATTAGTAAAGTATAAAAGATAACAATTTGGAGCAAAATACACATAAAAGACAATAAGAAAAGTTGGGAAAAATAACTAAACAAACAGGTTGGTAATATTTTCCAAACAAAATTTAAAAAAAAAATGTTGGTATGAGATCTCTAAGGTGGAACTTAAAATGATTTTTTATTAGTAAAGTATAAAAGATAACAATTTGGAGCAAAATACACATAAAAGACAATAAGAAAAGTTGGGAAAAATAACTAAACAAACAGGTTGGTAATATTTTCCAAACAGAATTTAAAAAAAAATGTTGGTATGAGATCTCTAAGGTGGAACTTAAAATGATTTTTTATTAGTAAAGTATAAAAGATAACAATTTGGAGCAAAATACACATAAAAGACAATAAGAAAAGTTGGGAAAAATAACTAAACAAACAGGTTGGTAATATTTTCCAAACAGAATTTAAAAAAAAATGTTGGTATGAGATCTCTAAGGTGGAACTTAAAATGATTTTTTATTAGTAAAGTATAAAAGATAACGATTTGGAGCAAAATACACATAAAAGACAATAAGAAAAGTTGGGACAAATAACTAACCAAACAGGTTGGTAATATTTTCCAAACAAAATTTAAAAAAAAAATGTTGGTATGAGATCTCTAAGGTGGAACTTAAAATGATTTTTTTATTAGTAAAGTATAAAAAATAACGATTTGGAGCAAAATACACATAAAAGACAATAAGAAAAGTTGGGACAAATAACTAAACAAACAGGTTGGTAATATTTTCCAAACAACATTTAAAAAAAATGTTGGTATGAGATCTCTAAGGTGGAACTTAAAATGATTTTTTATTAGTAAAGTATAAAAAATAACGATTTGGAGCAAAATACACAAAAAAGAAAATAAGAAAAGTTGGGACAAATAACTAAACAAACAGGTTGGTAATATTTTCCAAACAAAATTTAAAAAAAAAATGTTGGTATGAGATCTCTAAGGTGGAACTTAAAATGATTTTTTTATTAGTAAAGTATAAAAAATAACGATTTGGAGCAAAATACACATAAAAGACAATAAGAAAAGTTGGGACAAATAACTAACCAAACAGGTTGGTAATATTTTCCAAACAAAATTTAAAAAAAAATGTTGGTATGAGATCTCTAAGGTGGAACTTAAAATGATTTTTTATTAGTAAAGTATAAAAGATAACAATTTGGAGCAAAATACACATAAAAGACAATAAGAAAAGTTGGGAAAAATAACTAAACAAACAGGTTGGTAATATTTTCCAAACAAAATTATTATCCAAAACCTGGCTTTTCATTTGCTTTGGCAGTTACAGATTTTTAAAAATTTAAGGGTAGTATTACACCCCCTTATCCCGCCCGTAAGCAAATTTTCGTTTGACAGTTTATTCTTGGTAACTAAATAAATTATTATCCAAAATCTTAATCTGGCTTTTCATTTTCTTTGGCAGTTACAGATTTTTAAAAATTTAAGGGTAGTATTACACCCCCTTATCCCGCCCGTAAGCAAATTTCCGTTTGACAGTATATTCTTGGTAACTAAATAAATTACTATTCAAAATCTTAATCTGGCTTTTTATTTTCTTTGGCAGTTACAGATTTTTAAAAATTTAAGGGTAGTATTACACCCCCTTATTCCGCCCGTAAGCAAATTTCCGTTTGACAGTATATTCTTGGTAACTAAATAAATTACTATCCAAAATATTAATCTGGCTTTTCATTTTATTTGGCAGCTACAGATTTTAAAAAATTTAAGGGTAGTATTTTACCCCCTTATCCCGCCCGTAAGCAAATTTCCGATTGACAGTATTTTCTTAGTAACTAAATAAATTACTATCCAAAATCTTAATCTGGCTTTTCATTTGCTTTGGCAGTTACAGATTTTTAAAAATTTAAGGGTAGTATTACACCCCCTTATCCCGCCCGTAAGCAAATTTCCGTTGGACAGTTTATTCTTGGTAACTAAATAAATTACTATCCAAAATGTTAATCTGGCTTTTCATTTTCTTTGACAGTTACAGATTTTTAAAAATTTAAGGGTAGTATTACACCCCCTTATCCCGCCCGTAAGCAAATTTCCGTTTGACAGTATATTCTTGGTAACTAAATAAATTACTATTCAAAATCTTAATCTGGCTTTTTATTTTCTTTGGCAGTTACAGATTTTTAAAAATTTAAGGGTAGTATTACACCCCCTTATCCCGCCCGTAAGCAAATTTCCGTTTGACAGTATATTCTTGGTAACTAAATAAATTACTATTCAAAATCTTAATCTGGCTTTTTATTTTCTTTGGCAGTTACAGATTTTTAAAAATTTAAGGGTAGTATTACACCCCCTTATCCCGCCCGTAAGCAAATTTCCGTTTGACAGTATATTCTTGGTAACTAAATAAATTACTTTCCAAAATATTAATCTGGCTTTTCATTTTATTTGGCAGTTACAGATTTTTAAAAATTTAAGGGTAGTATTTTACCCCCTTATCTCGCCCGTAAGCAAATTTCCGTTTGACAGTATTTTCTTAGTAACTAAATAAATTACTATCCAAAATCTTATTCTGGCTTTTCATTTGCTTTGGCAGTTACAGATTTTTAAAAATTTAAGGGTAGTATTACACCCCCTTATCACGCCCGTAAGCAAATTTCCGTTTGACAGTTTATTCTTGGTAACTAAATAAATTACTATCCAAAATGTTAATCTGGCTTTTCATTTTCTTTGACAGTTACAGATTTTTAAAAATTTAAGGGTAGTATTACACCCCCTTACCCCGCCCGTAAGCAAATTTCCGTTTGACAGTATATTCTTGGTAACTAAATAAATTACTATTCAAAATCTTAATCTGGCTTTTTATTTTCTTTGGCAGTTACAGATTTTTAAAAATTTAAGGGTAGTATTACACCCCCTTATCCCGCCCGTAAGCAAATTTCCGTTTGACAGTATATTCTTGGTAACTAAATAAATTACTATTCAAAATCTTAATCTGGCTTTTTATTTTCTTTGGCAGTTACAGATTTTTAAAAATTTAAGGGTAGTATTTCAACCCCTTATCCCGCCCGTAAACAAATTTCCGTTTGACAGTATATTCTTGGTAACTAAATAAATTACTTTCCAAAATATTAATCTGGCTTTTCATTTTATTTGGCAGTTACAGATTTTTAAAAATTTAAGGGTAGTATTTTACCCCCTTATCTCGCCCGTAAGCAAATTTCCGTTTGACAGTATTTTTTTAGTAACTAAATAAATTACTATCCAAAATCTTAATCTGGCTTTTCATTTGCTTTGGCAGTTACAGATTTTTAAAAATTTAAGGGTAGTATTACACCCCCTTATCACGCCCGTAAGCAAATTTCCGTTTGACAGTTTTATTCTTGGTAACTAAATAAATTACTATCCAAAATGTTAATCTGGCTTTTCATTTTCTTTGACAGTTACAGATTTTTAAAAATTTAAGGGTAGTATTACACCCCCTTATCCCGCCCGTAAGCAAATTTCCGTTTGACAGTATATTCTTGGTAACTAAATAAATTACTATTCAAAATCTTAATCTGGCTTTTTATTTTCTTTGGCAGTTACAGATTTTTAAAAATTTAAGGGTAGTATTACACCCCCTTATCCCGCCCGTAAGCAAATTTCCGTTTGACAGTATATTCTTGGTAACTAAATAAATTACTATCCAAAATCTTAATCTGGCTTTTCATTTTATTTGGCAGTTACAGATTTTTAAAAATTTAAGGGTAGTATTTCAACCCCTTATCCCGCCCGTAAGCAAATTTTCGTTTGACAGTATATTCTTGGTAACTAAATAAATAACTATCCAAAATCTTAATCTGGCTTTTCATTTTCTTTGGCAGTTACAGATTTTTTAAAATTTAAGGGTAGTATTATACCCCCTTATCCCGCCCGTAAGCAAATTTCCATTTGACAGTATTTTCTTAGTAACTAAATAAATTACTATCCAAAATCTTAATCTGGCTTTTCATTTGCTTTGGCAGTTACAGATTTTTAAAAATTTAAGGGTAGTATTACACCCCCTTATCCCGCCCGTAAGCAAATTTCCGTTTGACAGTATATTCTCGGTAACTAATTAAGTTCTTATCCAAAATATTAATTTGGCTTTTCATTTTCTTTGGCAGTAATAGATTTTTAAAAATTTAAGGGTAGTATGTCAACCCCCTATCCCGCCCGTAAGCAAATTTTCGTTTGACAGTATATTCTTGGTAACTAAATAAATTACTATCCAAAATCTTAATCTGGCTTTTCATTTCCTTGGGCAGTTACAGATTTTTAAAAATTTAAGGGTAGTATTTCAACCCCTTATCCCGCCCGTAAGCAAATTTCCGTTTGACAGTATATTCTTAGTAACTAAATAAATAACTATCCAAAATCTTAATCTGGCTTTTCATTTTCTTTGGCAGTTACAGATTTTTTAAAATTTAAGGGTAGTATTACACCCCCTTATCCCGCCCGTAAGCAAATTTTCGTTTGACAGTATATTCTTGGTAACTAAATAAATTACTATCCAAAATCTTAATTTGGCTTTTCATTTTCTTTGGCAGTTACAGATTTTTATAAATTTAAGGGTAGTATTTCAACCCCTTATCCCGCCCGTAAGCAAATTTCCGTTTGACAGTATATTCTCAGTAACTAAATAAGTTATTATTTAAAATCTTAATTTGGCTTTTCATTTTCTTTGGCAGTTATAGATTTTTAAAAATTTAAGGGTAGTATTTCAACCCCTTATCCCGCCCGTAAGCAAATTTCCGTTTGATAGTATATTCTCGGTAACTAAATAAGTTATTATTATGTGAAATCAAATTATAATTAAAAGTCTTTCAAGTCTGTTTCACTTTTTCATTCAAATAAGGTGTCAGAATTTGAATTATTTAATGATTATTTCGCCATCAAAAGGGTGCTAAAATCGGAGATTGAAGTAACAATATTGACGTTAATGTTTTAAATATAAATAATAAACTTATAAATATTGTTTTTGATAACACTCACCTCCTTTTTTCAACAACGATTTCTTCAAGAAAAGTTTATAAAAGTCTAGTAAATAAATACACAAACTAAAAGTACCTACCTACACCTAACCGACGAACACCCGAAAACAGGAATCAAATATCAAAAATACAACAAATAATTCACTGGAAAAATATTTTACCTGAAATGTACTACAGAATCTAGATGGATTCGCCGCTGAGGGCGCGTTTATCAGCCTTTTAAAATATTCCAAATAATTCAAATTTTAGGTACACTTTTCTCTAAAACTAAGTAAAATTTTTACTTCAAAATTTCAGTTCTTATTAATATTATCATGTCCCACAAGCTATGCATAGTTTTACATAATTTTTTTTTAAATAAACCAAAATAAATGTTGTATTTCAAAGAAAAAAAAATTGATATGAAAAAAATATGCATGGCCTTTCGGGTATGATGGACTATTCTCACTCCAAAAATTATTTGCTGGTTATTTGCTGCAATAGCGCTTTCACCATTTAAACATTTTATCAAATATCCGCAAATAAAATGTTAATATATTATTTAAAACTTGCTGATAATTGATAGCATTAAGTAAATACACGTGAAGTTGCGCAAATAGACCAAAAAATAAAGTAAAATAATTGGATAAATATATGAAAAATTGTCTTTTTTATTAAAAAAACCCCTCTTAGTTAATATTTCATGAAAACATACCAAATTTTCAGGACGTACGTGGTTCACGCATCTTTAAATTGTAAATATTTTTTATATTGATCACGAATGGTAATTAATTTGTGTTAATTTAAAAAATAGCTGAGATTAAACATGTATATCTTCTGCAACTAACTATCAGTAATATATCCTTAAAATTTTATCCAAATATATCTCCAAATAACGGAGAAAAACGGTACCCAAGAAGTGATCAAATTCAAATTTTTGAACTACTGATAAAAGCGCCCTCATACAGAATAATAAGTGCTTTAGCGTGCCGAAGTGCTTGAATCCATGAAGTGTAAAAATTAGCGGACCAGCTGGAAAAATAAACTATTATAGACGAATATACTCTAATAATTTATCTGGCGAACCGATCGGTGTGGTGCTTAGGGGATGTAAGTTATATTCATATTGTGTGAGTGTAAGATTGCAGTTCCATTATTATTATTTGCCGGCGTATTAAAATAGCGAAATTATTAAATTTGTCCACATTTTTTATATATAATTAAGACATTTGGAAAAATATTTGAATCTTGTTTATTAGTGTATGTTAGTGTTTACGTTAGTGTAAATATTTCTAGGTAAGTACCTAATATACCTACCCATTTCAATGAAAACGAGTATTAAAGAAGTTAAGTTACAAGTCAAAACTTTGGTTATATAGGGTGAAGGAAAACATTATCTAAGACAGGTGCTCCAACCTTTTTTACTCTAGAGCCACATTGTAAATTTTTGGGGGATAGGCGGGCCAGCCATATTTTAGGGCTAATTCCAAAAGATAAACACAATTTACTAAAAAATGGGAGTTGGATTTTTTGCAAATCACAAAAACTAAATAAGATTTTTGAAATCTAGATAAACATTCCAAATGGGAAGAAGAAGAGTTCTTAAAAAAACTCTTGACTAACGAATATAAAACTTCTTAGTGTCCAGTTTGCAGTCAACGATCAAAGACAATAATGAAAGACGGTTTTTGTAAGTATAAATAGAGGTTGATGCAGGGCAGCAGAGGGTTATATTTGTGGGTATGATTTTTAAACAAATATTGATCCCTGACTAAATATTTTTTTTTATTTTAAATAAATTATCTTTTTTCGTGCTTCTGTCGAATTTTTGATTGGAACCACGTATATTTTCAATAGTTTTTTGTTTGTTGTTATTTTCATTTATAAAATAAATCGAACTTCGCAGAAGATATAGATCATGATGATGTAGATAATGTTTAACATGATTCCGATTTAATTCAGATGGGCAGAGCTCAGATGAAGATGGTCTTGTTGAATATATTTTCTATTTGCCTTTATTTTTTTTTTCATAATAATACCCTGTATTTAGTATTGAATGTCAATGTCAAGTTAGAAAAATAAAAATATAGTAGTAGCTGCTCTAATGAAAAGCAAACTGGCAAAGTATCTGGAAATAGATATTCAGAAAACGATATTTTGGTTGGATTCTAAGACAGTTATTGTATGGTTGAAATCTGACAAACGAAAATTCAAACAGTTTGTGGCCAATAGAATAGAGAAGGTTTTATGGTCCGGCTACACACAACGTTTTGCCTGAGAGCATGCCTGCAGAGACTTGTTGCATGAGACAGACACCAGCGAAATGAAGAAATAATTTGTGCGGGTAGTATCGGAATACATCAAGTTTCCATTACCTGATACTACAAGATTCTCGTCATGGATTAGACTTAAAATAACTACAGCAAGAGTCATGAAATTAATAAATCTATGCCAGAAAAAGGTTTCGAGTGGTATTACTTCGAATGACATGATGGAAGCTGAGAAACTATGGTAGAAAGAAGTCCAAAACATCTGGTTTTCAGAAGAATTGAAGAAAATTCAAGAAGGCACAGTTTTGAAAGGTAGAAGACTCAAAAATATTAGCTCATATTATGATGAAGACCGAGTACTGCTAGTCAAGAGCAGAATTAGCGTAGATATTCCCGAGTTCAAAAAAAATCCCGTAATTTTGGATAGCAAGCATAGATATACAACTCTACATGTCCAGCATTATCACTTGAAATTCAATCATCAAGGTATTTCAACTGTTATGAATAAGCTGAGCAGTGGCGGCTTCTCCTATGAGGCAGGTGAGGCAGTGCCTCACCAATAATTTGTAAATTAATTAAATCACAAATGTATATTATTTTACTATTTGCATTCATTATTATATCATTTAGAATAATTATTAAATTAGTAAAATACGGTTCTGCCCTCACCCGCGGTCCAGCCGCCGTCAATCTCCACGTTTCGCTATAAAAATATCATCCATCTCATTTCTGCTTTAGGTGGTTTATGGATATAGAGGCTGGCCTCTATGCGGACGCCGCGTTTCTTTGTCTAGCATGTTACAATAATTGTCCTGTACTGTACGACACAGTCGAATCTAGCTTTACATAGCGCGTAACAACTGTGTTTGAGGCAGGCCTCTGATACGAATATTAACGAAAACTGACCGATTGTCTTTCGGGGTTGGGGGGATGTGGTGTTTAATTTATTTTTAGATTCGTTCGTTACGCCGGCTTTTGGCACGTGCTATTTTTAGATTAATAGGTTGAGGGTTAAAAGTGCACAGTGCATTTGACTTTTACACTTTTTTATTATAGTTTTCGGTTCGGTGAGCATTACTTTTGATTGTTTCATTATAGTTTTCGGTAAATACGTTTGTGGTTTTCCGTACTTATTTTTGTTTTGCTTTTTTTTAACAGTGGACAGTGATTTTTATAAAATATTACAATACTTATTACCGAAAAATGGATTTAGCGGGACCTAGCACAGCGTCACAACTTCCCCAGGTAAATGTAAACATTCGCAATACTTGTGATCTTGTTAATTTTTTAGTAAATGAGCAGAATTTTTCGAGTCATTCCTATGACGATAAATTATACATAGTAAAAGAAGTAAAGCGACCTTGTCCAGATTTAAGTAAACGTCTTGTTACTATCGGTGTGAAATCAAATCGGAGCTTTCAAAACACTTGGTACAAAAAGTACGACTGGCTTACTGGTAGTGTAACGTTAAACAAATTATTTGGCTGGTCGTGTATTCTGTTTGCAACAAATAATAGCGACAAAGTTTGGTCAAAATTTGGTTATAGCGATTTAAAAAACTTGTCTCGTGGTCTTTTACTACACAATAAAAGTACTCAACATATTTCTTCAAATTGCAAGCTTACTCTCATGAGAAAACAAAGGCAAAATATCGCCTCAGCTATAGATAATGCGCGTAAAACGGAAATCGTAAATTTTAATGCCAGAGTTAAAGAGAATCGACAAATTTTGAAAAGTCTGATAGATATTACATTACATCTATGTAGGCAAGAGTTACCTTTTAGGGGGCATGATGAATCTAATGAATCATTAAATCGCGGGAATTTTAAAGAGCTAGTTATTCTTCTGAGCAAATATGACACAAATTTAAAAACATTTTTAGAACATGATAATGATAATAGATCGGTTTTTTTGGGGACATCCAAAACTATTCAAAACGAATTAATTGATTCAATTGCTTTTAAGAAAATTGAAGATGAAATTTTAAATTCCTTGTTTTTTTCTTGGCAAGTTGATGAAACAACCGACATTAGCTGCCATTCACAATTATCCGTAATTTTTCGTTACGTTGTAAATAATCAACCTGTTGAGCGGTTCATGGGATTTTATGATGTAAGTTCTGGGCGTTCTGCCCAAGATTTATTTGAATTTTTATCAACCAAATTCGAGAAATTTGACTTGCGTTCGAAATTAGTGGCTCAAACATACGACGGGGCTTCTGTAATATCGGGAGAAGTAAATGGTTTACAGACAAAAATTAAATCTATAGCTCCTCAAGCATTATTTACTCATTGCTATGCACATGTATTTAATTTAATTTTAAGTAATGCTTGCAGATCAATTCATCAGGTTAAAATATTTTTCTCATTTTCTTTGTTGGAACAAATTGAGGGAAATCATATACCTACTAATGTAGCAACTCGTTGGAATTTTACTTCACGCGCAATTTCGACAGTTAACAACAATAAAGATAAATTAATTGAAACTTTTAATTTTATTATTAATAGTCGTGATTTTGATCAAACATCAATTAGAAAAGCCGTAGGTTTAAAAGCTTTTTTAGAGGATCCGCAAAACATATTTTTTTTAGAAACATTTACAATAGTTTTCCACCAAACTGATATCGTGTTTTCTATTTTACAAAATAGGCAAACAGATGTTGTTAAAGCAAGAAATTTACTGTAAACTACTCTAACTAAAATTCGTGAATTTAGGACTAACAGTAGGTACTTATTTTGATTCAATTTATGAAAAATTGGATATCGGCGCTTTACAATCAAAACGTCGTAAGGGAGTTGAAATGGCAGATAAAAAACAACAGTTAAGGCAAATTTTGTTTGAAATTCTTGACATTATAGCCAATCAAATAGAGGTTAGATTTTGCGACATTGAAAAATTATTTTTTTTGATTTACTGGATGTTTCGAAATTTTCCATTTTTGCAAAAGAATTTCCCAATGGGCTTTTAAACAGCTTGACTGCGCAATATAATATTTTTGATATAGGCCAACTAAAAAGCGAATTAATTGTTTTATACGGAAACGACCTAATAGAAAATTGCAAACTCCTTATGAAATGTTAAGTTTTTTTCATAATAATGATCTCAAACCTTGTGTGTCAGAACTTTTTAAATTATTATGTATTGCTGTTGTTTTGCCAGTGACAACCGCGTCAACAGAAAAAAGTTTCTCCGCGCTAAAAAGAATTAAGAACCAATCCCTTTTCCTCTATTTCTCTCAATCCCATCCTTTCCGCCCTTCCCTTTCATGGCAAGAATGCTCTACACCTCCACGTTGGTTCTTGCTGGACAGTTGCGGAATAATTATTTCTATAGAAACATAGCCCTAGCTTTACAAACAATTTTAATTTTTTTAAATATAATGTTATAATTTTTTTTACAAATGGTATTATACAACTGACGAAGTCGAGTGACCACTAGACTAACTTTAAATTCTAACTTGGCTAAAAAAAAAATTAACTGTGCCTCAACCACTTTAAAATACCACGAGCCGCCACTGGAGCTGAGACAATGCTATTGGATTGTTGGACTGAGGAACTTGGTAAAAAAAGTCTGGCATGACTGCCAGCAATGCAAGAATGAAAAATCTCGCCCTAAAGTTCCATTTTGGAAATGATGCTGATAATTTGAAAAAGCAATGGAGAATTGCACAAGAATTCTGCAGCAAATTTTGGAGAAGGTGGATAAAGCCATGGTTTAGAACTAAAAGTTCGTTGGCGTATTCGGTGAAACCTAGTGTATGTGTAGTACATAGTAGCGGTTTGTATAAAAGATCGGACCGAAATTTCGGAAGAGTGTGCGGATAGTAGTTCGTCTGAATCAACCAGTGTTTGATTTGAACGATTTTTAAACGGCACAGTTCGCTTTTTTTAAAGTTGTGTAGGTAATCGTGCATTTTTATTAAAATATGTAA
Organism: Ophraella communa; assembly: GCA_035357415.1. Lineage (NCBI taxonomy): Eukaryota > Metazoa > Arthropoda > Insecta > Coleoptera > Chrysomelidae > Ophraella > Ophraella communa. The sequence continues at coordinate 31,112,492 of CM068979.1, forward strand.
AAATATGTCGTTGGTAAAGAAATACCACAAATTAGAGTTTTCTGCGCTAGAGGGTAAAATATTAATCGAAAAAGTAAAAGAAAATCCTCCTTTATATGCAAAAAAATTAAAAAGTTACAAGGACATAAAAATGAAAGACAATATTTGGGCTAAAATTGCAAGGGAAATTGGAGAATGCGGATTTAACAGAACAGGTATGCTTCTACGAGCTAAAATAAAATATTTTATAACATTTATTCATAGTTAAACTATATCTAACATAGTCTTAAAAATAAAATTAGTGCTTGCTGAATGTATGTTAAAAAATGGAAATTTAAAAGGGTTGATCATCATGATATCTTACACGATTTATAATATTATCTTGCCACCCAACACTGCCGGCATCGTGGTTAAAATAATCTTTAAATACTTCACGGATATGTCTTGCTGCAAAAGATGGACGTCTGCTGTGGGAAGGCGTTAAGGGTGCAAAGGTTTCAGTAGGAATTTGCGGATTTGAATGAATACTTTCTTCTGGGTATGGTACTTTAGAATCCCTTAGCATATTGTATAAAAGGAAAGTTGCAAAAATAATATCTTCAATAGTTTCTGAGTTTTTTACGGCAATGGGTGTGAAATGAATTCTAAAATATGCATTTTCTGTAGTTCTTCTTGCCCGACAGTGGCGGCAATTATATGTAGCTATTGTGCTGTCAGAAGCAGATAAAGTTTGTGGATAGGGCTTCATCATATTTTCTGTAAGTGTGAATGCACTGTCTCCAAGGATAACATGGGGCTGTAAAATCGTTGTGTTTGGAAGAACAGCAGGTGGCTGAAGATTGAAGCTACCTGCAGCAATTTTTTTACCAACATTAGATTTACTGTACATCCCAGCATCTCCTTCACCCCCATAGGCTCCTACATCAATGGCCACAAATTTACAGTCAGCATCGACGAGGGCTAACAAAACTACAGAATAATATTCTTTGTAATTAAAATGTAGCGGTTTGGAGGACAGACTACTCGAACGTGCTTTTCGTCAATGGCCATGCAACAGTTTGGGAAATTCCAGCGTCTGTAAAACTTTATGGCATTTTTTTTGTGTTGATTTTCAGTGGGAGCAGGCATAACTATATCCGTCATCTTGTTACGAATAGCAGATAGTACCTGTCGAACAATAATACTAATCCAACTATGACAAATTCTGAATGAAAATGCTAATGATCGATATGACTCGCCCGTGGCTAAATACCTGCAACAAAAAATTATAAATCGATATAATAAATTTAAAAAACATAGAATTAGGACGTAAGAAAGAAGTATATTGAAAAATATTGCTATTAAAATGGTTATTTTTAGGTGAAGAGTGCAAAAAGAGATGGTCTAATTTACGAGATTACTATGTAAGAAAAAAAAGGAAATATATGTTATATTTCAGCACTAAATCCAATGTATCTATTTCCGCTATCGCTGACGAGCAACTAAGTGATGACAATGAACGTATAGGAGGTGGTTCTGATATAGAAAGTCAAAACGAGGAAACGGAAAATCATTGTATAATAATAGAGGAAACAGTCATAAAGGAAAAACCCATGGAAAACATTGAACAAATAAGTGAGACACAAACAATCGCAACAAGAACTACCCAACTTAATGAAGTGGACAAAGCTGATCTGGTACCAATCGAGAAAACAGCCGGCACAAAAAGGGTGATACAATGCGAAACACGTGGGAAAATAGATGCAAAGAAGGCCCGAACACAATTACTCCAAGATATTGACAAGAGACGATCTGAAAGAATGACACTACTTCGGGATATAGGCCAACGAGCGACTATGCCATTGCCTCAACCAACTGAAGATCCGGTTGATATATTTTTTAAATCATTGGCAGCAACATCTAAAACACTATCGCCGCGAAACTGGGCTGAAGCTAAACGAAAGCTCTTCCTTACTATGGCTGAAGTTGTGGAAAAAGATATTGAAGAAAAATATCCACCATCAAACCTTCCGCCTTCACCAGCGTTTGTACCAACGCCAATGCCAACCTCATCTCTTTCCCTGTCATACTCTGACGATTCAACCTCTGTTTGTCATGTCATAGAAGAAACAAAATATAGACATCTCGGCTCTTCTTACAACAGCCCGCCTATTAATCAGGAACCAATTATGCGATCAGATTGTACAGTACAGAGTTACTTATCCACCTTCACACCCGGCTTCACGCAGTTATAAATATGTAATATGTTGTCTATATAAGATAGAGTTTATAGTTTTTACCACTTTTGTATCAAAAAGAATAAATTATTACTTTCTTAAATCTTCCTATTTTTGACATGTAAACTATGCATCCTAGCTACATGTTTTTAAACTTACCTTAATGTGAGACATAACTTTTCTTTGGGAGAAATAGGAATTGGATGTTTATTTGTTGGTCGCAAACTGATTTCATCCTTGATAAGATTCAGTACATTATGGAATAATTGGGGAGTTAAACGGAAAAATTCTTTGAACTTTGTTTCATTATCTGAAAGATGCTTTAATACTCACAGTTCATAAACACCTTCTTTGGGCCTATTTTCAAACATATTCAGCACTTTATTATTTTTGGTACATATTTCTAATAATGCATACTCATCAGCATTATCCTGTTCTTCTTCCAAAACCATAACAATAAAAAAATCCATTTTTTATTTTGAAGCGAACCACCCTACAAATCTTAAAGACTGAACCTGAAATATTGTATCGGAACGAATAAATTTTCAGACAAACACACACAGGCGAAACTTCGGAACGAAGAGAGTTCGGGAAAACTTAGCGTTCTGTACGCGGATATTCGCCGAAATATTTCGGGCCGATCTAGTCAGAGAAACCAGGGCTTTAGAGAATATCTGCCAACTTTACATAAAAGGTCAAAATGGTGCAATGAAAACAAACCATTAAAGGTGAAAGATGTTGTAGTAATTGTTGATGAACAGGTACATAGGAATGTTTAGCTTAAGGGAGTTGTTACAGCAGTCTATCCTGGGAAAGATGGCCGAATTAGAATTGCGGACGTAAAAACAAAAAAATGGTGTATTTCGGAGACCAGTATCGAAGTTATTTGTCTTGGATACACGAAACCCGAACGAGGATTGAAGATTGAGAATCTCCTTCGTTGGGGAGAATGTTGCATATATTTTCTATTTGCTTTATTTTTTGCATAATAATACCCTGTATTTAGTATTGAATGTCAATGTCAAGTTAGAAAAATAAAAATAAAAAGTTGAGTTGAAAACGTCACAAAAATAGTCATCAATTTTCATAGTTTTTTATTGAACCAGTTAAATTTCACCTCTTGAGAGACACTCTTGAGGTACAGAATTGCGGTCAGCAACAGGTCTCTCTGTTATAAATTTAAATGAGAAAGAACTAATTTTTCGTTGTGCGTGAATACATTATTATTATATTTTTTATAAAATATTGTGGTTACAAATATGGCTTGTGCAATTTATATTTTTAGGATGAATCATTGTGGAAGGAAAATAAACTGGATAGTGTTACAACAGATACGAGTACAATGTCTTTGGCTCAAATTTTTGGCAAGAAAATGGGAAAAAAATGAAAAGGCGACAAAAAAAGTTTTTGTCTTTTTTGTGAACCGTACAAAGTACGACTCATTACTAGAAATCATGCAATGGAAACAGGCATTCAGAAAATGTCTGCTCTATCACCAAATAATCGAAATCGTAAAAAGCTGCGAAGCTCCGCTCCCTACTAGCGGAGGGAAATTTTCTAAACATTAGTAACAATTAAAAACCAATGAGAAAACCTGACCTTGTACTAAATATAAGGCATTTTTTTGAGCCAAATAGTTATGGCGACTTAGAAAGCGATGTTTAGGAGTCGGTGATAAATATTATTAAGTTAAAGGACAACATTTACTCCTCGAAAAATTAAAAGTCGACCAAGAACTTCGTACCAAAGTATTTCCACGAATGCGACCAGCTGAAATTTCATTAGTTGCTTAAACAGATAAATTAATATGCGCCTATGGGAGTCATTATTTGAAATCACATCGGGATAAACATTTTATAAATGTAACATGACGCAACATGAGAGAATTAGCTAGATTACTGATTGATATTAAAACAATTAAGATTTCAATTCAAAACTTGCTTGATGCATTACCACCCGAAAATTTTGGACTTGTTTCAGCAACCAAAATTACGGCTCAGTACGACGAAGAAGAATACATGTACGGCTCAGCATCGACTGCACTCTAAATGGGTACTTCAATTTTGGTTTGAAAAAAGGAAGTACATGGTACCATTCAAATTGCAGAAAGAGAAGCAGATTTAAAGACTATAATTCAATTAGTTAACAATGAATGGAGTTTTGAGGTTTCAACTCGAATGATCTTAATTTAAAAAAGTGGAACAAGATTACCGTGGTAATTACTGAAACTAATGCTGCTGTTGTCAATTTGCAGAAAGACAAGCATGATAAAAAAACCTTACAATGAAATTGCTGGAAACAATTTTTTGCAGAGTTTTATTACTGAATAGGCGTAGACCTGGCGAACTTCAGCATTTACCACTTCACATTTATGAACAATCTTTGAATCAACCACAAAATTACGAAGAGTTCGTTGTGGCCCCGATTTAAAAAAGTGGTTACAAAAGGTAAAAGAGCACGTGGTGTTCCTGTTCTTTTCAGCAATTCTGTTGAAACACATATTGAAACGTTATTGACGTATCGCAACAATTTTCTAAGCAAGAGTAACATATTTATTTGGAAATCCAAATACTTTAGAAAGTATCTGTGTATATAAAATATTAAATAAATATGCTACAGAGTTAGGAACAAAAAATCCACGGGCTATTACAGCAATAAAATTAAGAAAACATTTAGCTACATTGAGACAAGTTTTAAATATGACAGAAAATTATATCGAACAACTCTCAAACTTCATGGGATATATACTGTAGGAGTTCATCGTTGGTCATATCGTTTTACAGATGACGTCTTCCAGATGGCAAAATTATTATTGCTTATGGAAAAAAAAGAAGCATCAAGGTGTAAAGGAAAATTTTAGATCAAATTGACATTGATATGGAGATACCTGAAAATGAAAGTGATGAAGAGGGATTGGAACCTCTAGATATTCACCAAACAAATGAAGAAGACTTTTTAGTAAATGCTTCGACTTCCAACTCGGCTAGCAAAAATAATAAGAGAATATTAGTTGCATGGGCTAAAGCACAAAAAGATGTAGTATTGAGTTTTTTTTCATCTTATAAAAAATTAAAAATCACCAAAAAAATTAGTGTGAAATGCTCAAAAAAAATCATGAGCTAACAAAAATTGGTTAAAAATAAAAATATGATTAAAAAAATACTAATTTTTATCAACATTTTTTTATATATACTAAAAAAAGGAATAAAAATTAATATTTTTCTTTTTAAGAATCCTCTCAATAATCCTGTTTCTATCGAAAATTGAACTCATATTAAGCACTCATATTTTAAAACCTAAATAAAAATGTCAATGTCACATAATTTTATTAAATTATGGTGGACAAAAAATGCTTGCTACTATTTTCGGCCTAACATAAAGTCCATCATCAGGCTTAGTTTAAAAATAAAAATATAAAAATTATATTGCTGACTTAAAACGCTCGAATAACAGTTGCAAGCAATGTTAAAGGGGGTTAAACTTAGGTGCCATTAATTGATTACGTAAGACGATTAAGTGGGGAGCGGGGTTGATCATCATATTGAAGTTACATTATGTCAATCTGATGATGCTAATTTTAGTAAAACAGCAGTTTTGTTCAAACGTTTAGTTGTTTATTGTATGTCAATAAATGTATATTCATATGTTTGAAACCTAACTGAGCTTCTATTAGTTTTTAATATGTTTGTAAGCCTGTCAGATTTCATTTATACACTAACTTAAAAATATAACACCACCTATTGCTAAAGCAGTTAATGAAGTTTTGTATTTTTTTGTACTAAGTTATAGTTTATATTAATATAAGACATCTCATTGTACACATTGCTGTAAACCCCTGTTTTTGAAGCAATTAAACTTTATTATTATTAAGCCTGCCAAATTGCATTGCAGAATAGTAGCATGCAATGAAATATATTACGTGCTACTATCCAGTAAAATTTTATTTTCCGTATTGTAATCAAGTACATAAAGGAACGTTTTAGGTATAGCATGAAATAAAAAAAATTACAAGCACCGTTGTAGGTTATAATAAACATTTTAATAAATGTTTTGTTTAAAAAATAAAAATTCAAGCAAAGAAAACCATACTCGGGGACAGAGTAGCCCAGCTGGCTACCAGGATAAAACTTGCTTCTCAATAACAAAATGGTATCAAGTTAATTTGAACTAAAATACTGATGAAAAAACCTGGTACTATTTCTTAAAGAGATGTTTGCTAAAACCACTTCCTCTTATACATGTAAACAATTTTAAATACTGCCACATGATATCTTTTAAAAGCAATGGTTTTGTAGATAAGCATTTTTCGTACTAATGGAAAAAACTTAGTTCTTGTACTATTTCAATAAGAGTGTTTGACAAGTTACAGGGAAATGATTTTTATCTACCAAACCGTTTTACCTATCACACTTACTATTAAGAGATTCTTTAGCACTATTAGTAGAGAGTAAAAACTTGGTTGAGGAGCACTATGGAAGCAAATCGCCTTTCAAGCTTATGTATCCTTAGTATGCATATACGTTGAGCCAAGGCTTCTGGGTCGGATGTCGGATGAGGTAAAGTACCTTGGAGCTATTCTTGAGCCAAAGTTAACCTGGAACCGACATTACAGCATATTATTATAAATAAAGCGGAGGCGTATATATATAACACTACTTGAGTATTCACATCAGAAATGTTACATTGGTTGTACAAAATGGTAGTCATTCCTAAGGTAACTCATGCATCTTTTATATAATAATAAAATCGTTTTGTAACTATATCAACTTAAACTTAGATTACATAACAGATCGAAGAGATAGTTTCTAGACAGAACAAAGACCAAAATTAAGATAACTGGGGCAAAGCGAACTATACCTACGGCAGCGTTAGGAACACTACTGCACCTTCCATCACTAAAAATAATAATAAACGAAGCAAGGATCACTCTCACCAGGCTGGAAAGATCCTAGACAAGCAAGGACCTTCAGAAATCAAAAATGTGGAGAATGACATTCTAAAAATACCAACACACCATAGACACACAACTTTAGCAGAAATTTCGTAATTATCATTAAAGGTCGAAAGGTAATAGAAAAGTAGAGCGAATGAATTGATCTGTTACACAGATGGACCAATGATTGAGCTGGGTACTGGAGCGGAAATATACAGCAAATCAGGTAGATACGAATGTAGTTTCCCACTTGGCAAACACACCTCGGTATTTTAAGCATAAATCTATAATATACTTATTTGCTCAAGAGATAATAATATGAAAACTTACAATGGAAGGCTTATCAGAATTTACAGGCAGCAAAGCTGCCCTTACATTGCGGGATTGCGGCGAAGAACTGGCGATCCAGAACAGAGTCACACTGTAGTGGGAACCAGAACATCAAGCTGCGGACTCGAAGCGGCCGTAGGCATTCCTAAATGCTCTATCAGGTCATAGTCAAAAGGGTGGGTTAGAAAAAAGCAAAACATTCACTGGATGAACAGGCCCAGACAAATAAATGGGAAGTCATTCATAAAAGAACCATCTGAAAAAGAGGCAAGAGAGCTTTTCATAATGAACAGGAACAAACTATGCATCGCTACAGGATTACACATGGGGCACTTCCTCACTAGAGAACATCTGCATAAATTAGGGCTTTACAACGGAGACTGTTCCGTTAGGCGAAGGTTGGATTCTGAAAGAATACCTCGCCGTTCAGACTCCATTATGCCTCGACTTAGACTCTTTCAGGGAAATGGGCGGAGATGTAAAAATTTCACACAATTTGGTATCGTAACGTAGTTGTAAACGGAGTGGTGAACCAAACCAATACCCAAATACAACGTGAATACAATAATTTTGAATTGTATGAATTTAAAATAAAATACAAAAGTATAAAAGTTAAATTACAATTAATAAACGCAAGAAAAGTACAACCGAAAAGATTAATTACAAAGGTAAAGTAAATTACAAAAATAGTTCTTGACGAAATCAGCTAACAAACAACTCTACCAAAGTTTACACAGTTCGACACAATTTAGAATGCAAACAATTTGCGATACGTGCAAATTGTTCCCTAAAACTAACTAAGCTGACCGATTGTTCACTCTTATGCCACCACGATGTACCAGCCGGGCTATAAGAGGTCCCTACGATCCCTAGTACCCTAAATTGTATACAAATAAACAACCCTAACTCCTTCGATGCCGTTTCCGTCTTACCGAAGACGGAAATTGCGTTTAAAGCCGCAAGATCCAAGTGCTCTGTTGATTTCCCGTGGAAATCAACGTATGGAATCTTGGTAGGCGTCTCTCGGGAATTTATTTCTGTTGGTGCAGAGATAAAAGCCCTCGAGCATCGACGAACTGGAGCTCTTCTTTCTTCTGCACTGAAAAGTGCGATTTCTGTTTTGTTTCAATTCGTAAATATGAAAAGAATGTTCACAACTTAAGAAAACACCAGAGTAGGCTGTAGTTGACTATAGAATCTCAAATGGCTTCTTAACTCATTGGAAACTTTTATATTAGTCTTAATTTTAACTTTCTCTGAATATTATTTGCCAAATAATTGCCCAGGTCAAAAGTTCGTTGTTTAAAACGTACTCAAGTCTGTTACGGTGCTCAAAAGTACCAGCGACGGCTCAAACTATAATACTGATAACTTTATAAAATTATGCTCCAAAAATTACTACGACGATTAAATGCAGTAATATGAAATAAATCTGTACTGAAAAGTACAATAAACGATTTAATTCAATAATATTAACTAATCTGTACTAAAAAGTACAATAAAACTGGAGCAAAAGCTAAAAAAAGAAAAACCTATCTTAATCGCGAACTACTAGAACTCGAACAAAAGCTAATATGTTAAAAACAGCGACGTGAATACTCTCGACTGCGAGAATCGACTGACTTCCCGACGAACTAACGTCGATATTTATGCATGCCCGCGGACCGAATGCTTCGCGCTGATTGGCGGAGAAGGCAAATTCGAGTGCGGCTTGATTTTTCGATGAGAAATCTTTGAAACAAAGATTATAATGAATTTTTAAGAAGTAAAAATAAATTTTTAAAATATCTAGGCATTTGAGATGGATAATATAACAAGACCTTACTTACAGACGGTGGTAAAAAGAAACCGGAGCAGCGCTACACATACTGTGCCACTGCGAGAGCCTGTATCACGGAAGGCAGATGAAGTCTATGAGAACATCTTGGAGAAAATTGTGTGAAGGGATAATGGAATAAGCCCCAGCACAGCGTCTACAAAAAGTAATCTCAAAAGACCACACTAACGTGTTCTGCTTTCTTAAAAAGTCGAATAGAGAATATATTGAAAACCAAACAGAAAGTCTTAGAGTGCTAATACAGACTCACTTTCCTGTATCTCAGTTACAATCTGAAGCACCAAAGTCTCAACTAATAGTCTCGTAATAGATTCAACGGGGTGAATATGCATCTGGTTGATAAAATTTTTACGATTAACAAAATTAAATGCGCAATTAAGAGCTTTAAACATCTGGTAAGGACGGAATTTTGCCAGTCTTGCTCCAAAATGGGTTGGATCAGCCGTATTTTTAATGGCTTTTCAAAGCCAGCCTTATCCTCGGATACACACCTAAGGTTTGGAAGGAGACAAATGTGGCTTTTATACCCAAAACAGGGAGAAGTCGCATGGATGATCCAAATTCGAATCGCCCCCTAAACTCGTTTCTCGTCAAAACTATGTCAAAAAGTAATGATCCTTATATAAGAGGCGAAAATTTTGCTAGATATCGTCGCTTTACAAAAGACGGTTTGTGCACTACAATGCTTAAAGACACACTAGTCGCTAAAGAAATAGCCATGTGCGCTTTTATTGGCATAGCTTTTGATAACACCTAGTTTTTATCCATCAAAAGGGCACTGGAAAAGAGGAGCATAGACGCCTCACTAGCACAATGGATACAGCAATGTTAATAACCAGAATTATTACAGCTAATATAGGAGGAGAATCGGTGACCGAGATCGCAGCAAAAGGATGTCCTCCAAGGAGGAGTATTATCGCCTTTGCTGTAGTCCCTGGTCGTCAAAGCTGCATAACTCTGGTTGTGCAGATGAACTACTCGTCACTATTAGGGACAAGCATGATAAAGTTAACTTAAACAATGCAAATTTTCCTAAATATCACAGAGAAATGGTGCCAGAAGGAAGATCTTAAGGTCAATCCAGGAAGAATAATTTTGATACCGAAAATTTAACAATCTTGTCGGATTTGTTCTAAGTTGCAGAAAGTGCAGCTACTGGCTTGTCTGGGAATAACAGGGGCAATGACAACGTGCCCCACAGCAGCGTTAGAGGCCTTGCTAGGTCTACCTTCGCTGCCACATTGCATTATAAGGAAGGCTGCAGCTGGTGCCCTACGACTACATCAGACACAAAACTTTAAACCTGGTGATATGGTTGGCCATCTATAAATCCAGGTGTTGAAGTATCACCTTCAACAGGCTGCAAAACATATTTTGCCCAATATATTCAAGAGCGCTAGTACAACCCCACGATTCTCCTTTTTTGTCGGTACACACACCTGCTCCTTAATACTAACCATTTGAAAAACATACACACAGATGGACCACCGGTACCCCGCCCGGCGTTTTATAGTTTTACGACTTTCAATTTTTACGTCTCAGTTTTGTAATAATCTCTCATAAGGGTAGTCACACTTTCTCTCGCCCTCTCGTTCTCTTGCGATCTTTAATAGATATAAAAGTTTTTCTCTGTTTTGCGTGAATGTTTGGACGAAATAAATTAAGTACTTTGATTAGCTGGTGTTACTAACAATTCTTTATGAAAACTAAAACTTGTAACATTATAGTGTGTGCAATAACGTAGTGAAATCCAACATAAGGACTACTAGTGATATGAACTCATGTAAGTAAAGTCAACAGTTGTAGCTAAAGACACGTTATTAGTCCATAATGCGACGGTATCATTTCCTTCTACTATTTTGCAAACTGTTAACCGCATATGACTATATATTCTTTTTCATCAGGTACTTCTATGACCTGTTTAAGCCTAATTTAAATATTGTTTAGAAATAACCGTCTAATTATTTGTTTATTATGAATAAAAATAAATTGTTTTAAACATCTGGCGTGTTACTGTTCAAAACTGGTCCTTCGAAATCTCCTCAGTTGTTATAGGTCCAGATAAATTGTAAGCCACCTCAGACTACTTCTCTAACAATAAAACTACAGTTCACAGCTCTACTTGATCTGGATCTAAACACCAGGAATGAATGACTACGTATAAAAATAGGAATTTGCCCCCTAGAAATCTGCTTAATTTGGTATTCAAGTAGATTAAGGCACAAAATATCTAGGTCGAAGTTCAGAGAAGTCTAACTGGCTTATGATACCAGAGACAAACAATGACACGGTCAAGTACATGAGCATTATTGTTTGAATGACACATAAAATAGTCCAGCAAGCTCTATCCTTGCTAATAAGTTTAGGACATGTCACATCTCTGTAGGTGGTAAAAATAATAATAAATAAGTTAGAATATTTGTGCCTTTAATTTAGACAATCCAATGTACGGTATACTTGAAACATTGGTTGCATATTCTGGTAACGGACCAGCGTAGGCGTAGTTAATTGATATCAACGTTATCAGATCGACCAACAAAAACCAATGACAATGTTATAAAGTAGTTTTACCAAGTAGGAGCTCGAATTTCCCAATTGTTTCTGTAATTGTATAGTCTAATGCACGTAACTTTTGTTCATATGTGATCCAAAATTCAGAAATTAATTTATTGGATAACAGTACAAATTTTCGAAAAAAAACAACACAAAAATCAAAATGAACCAAGCACATTCACTTCCAGTGGCGTTACAAGAATTTGAAAGAATTGTTTAAGAAGTCAGACATAGATTTTCGTACTTAAGTTAATATAAAGGAACATGCTATTACAATAGAAAAATTTATTAATGCGATAGAAGTAAATTTACCAGAAATATTACAGTTACAGAATGACCAGCCAGACTTTTCACAGATGACCCAACAATGTTTATGTAAATATTTATCATATAGAGATTAAATGTACGACTAATGATTTAAATATAATTCTGTTTTTAAAGTATATACAGTGTTGAAGCACGAGCATTTTCGGCTTTTTAGTGGACTGTATTTTGTAGGTTTTTGATTTAAATTAAATAATATTCTAGTGTCTTCATTGAACAACTGGTTTTAATGCATTTTCACAAAATTCCAATACAGAACTATGATATAAACATTTAAATACTTAATTTTTAATAAATCAAGTGCAATACGACATAATTTGATTTCAATTGCACTTGGCTGCATGTTACCCCGACTGATGTTCATTGTGAACTGGGGTTGAAAATTGCGTCACATTGCATGACAAGAGCCGTTAGACGGCATCGTCTTTGAATACCTGCATACAGCTTAGACGTTGTAAATAAAATTTAAACAGTAGCGTAGTAAGAAACAAAAAGAAATAAATTTGAATACTTTAAATTGTTTAGGGGTGTCCCAAACCTTTGACAAAGTTCAATATATCCGTTATCTTAAGAGATAGACAAAAAATTTATAATAAATTATAGACACCATTAAGGCACTAATCTTCACATAATCAAATTATTTGGAGTTATACCAATACGTGGTGGCAGCACAAAGTGCTTAATTTTAAGCGATTTCGAATGATGTTGGTTCTTGGTTGGTTCATAGATTGGTCCGTCATATTTGGACCAACCGCATTCGAATGGCAAATTGATGACGTCATAAATTGTCTGGTTCAAGGTTGGTTAACCAAAACATGAACCGTACGGTTCGCTTTCTGGTTATTTGTTCTATCTCTTTCTATTCTACCAGGATTACTGTTTTGAGGTTAAAGTATTGTAAACAGAAGTATCTTGACAGTTCGCGTTTTTGAAAATGACGATGGAATCCCTAAGTGCAGTGGGCTTCAAAATTAATGAAAAAGTAATTCATTTTATGGATGATGAAGCGACTTTGAAATTACTTTTAAGTGATGATTACATTACAAGAGCAGCACTTAGTGGAAAAGTATCTACTTATGGAATAATTCCATCAAATGCAGAACAAATGAGACTTCTAGTTCAAGAATACGTAGACTTGCCTGCAGAACGAAACCAAGAAACTATAGTTGACAAAGAAAATATCGAAAATGATGTTGGGATAACCGAGCCGATAACTCCTGATTTTAATTTTGAAACACAGAGCCAAGAAATTTTTGAATGTGAATCTCAGCCGGGACCTAGTAATGTATTATCTGATATTCCAAATAGAAATTTCACAGGTAAACTAAGTTACAATTCATAATTCCTTGCTTTCGTATATTTTATTTAATTAATAGTCATTTTCAAAGATTTAAAAGTCAATATTTATAAATTGCATTTTTAAAAATTTCTGTATTTTCCATTTCAGAACAAAATTGTGTGTGGTCTGGGAAAAAAATTATTCAGAGAATATTGAAGCAACTAACTTGCTTCTGGATCTTAGAGGTTCAGAAAAATATTTTAAATTATTTTCTGATAAAAAAATACAAAGCAGAAGTTATGGAATAAAATTGGAGAAGAAATTGAAAGACAGAGTTTTTATTTGGGGGGTAATATAGGGGAAAAGTGTCGACAAAAATTTGCGAACCTAAATAAAAAATATTTAAGTTATTTACAAAATTCACAAAGAACTCGTACTGCTGCTGTTGAAAAACCACAATATTTTGATAAACTTCATGAAATTTTGCATAATAAACATAAGATTGCTCCTCCTCTTATAATATACTCCCTAGAAGAGAATTTAGAGATAACAAAGAATGAAGGTGTGCAGAGCAATGAAGGTACAAGGGAGCAAAGAGAAAGAAGTTGAAAAAGAAAAAGATGTAGATAATGAAAATCTCCCTGACAATGCATCTACTTCTAATAATAGATTTTTGTTAAATGTAGAAAATAGAAAACCAAAAACTGCTACTTACAGATTATTGGAAGAGATTAATCAAAATCAGGAAAGGCATAATTGTTTACAAGTAGAGATTTTGTAAAGTATGTTGAAAGAAACAAAAAAAGAAATAAATTAAAACGACAAATGATTAACACAATAAATAAATTATTATGTCCTCCTACAAGAAAAAGAAAAAGACTACCAAAATGAGCTCTGAAATCATCATCAGTACAAATCTGTAATTTTTAGTTCAAATTCGTTTTTAGTTTTATATTATTTTAAGGTTTGATAGAATGTTTTTAATTTTCTAAACAAATTCTGAACTTTTTTTTCATTATTTACTTTTTAATTTTGGCTTACTGTTTGTTAAAATTTTAAATATGTATTATTTGTTTTGGTTTTAATACTTTAAAATGAAAGTTTCATTTTTTAATTTTAAGAGAATTGTTTTTCATTTTACAAATTTTTGATATTTTTTTATAATTTTGTACCTTTCTAATAATTTTAATGAATATAAAACGTTCATTAACTAATACTTTATTTATTTATTGTAAATACAATTTATTGCAAATTTGGTTTCTTTTATGTACACCTATTAAGTTGTCCCTATCCCTGGAGTGCATATTTGATGTGTCACTTAATTCTAGGTGATCTTCTTCATGATATCCATCTTTATTCACAATACAAAAATTATGTAGCATACAGCAAGCTGTATGCTGAATATGCATTAACAAATTTTAAAATCCTCCAGCGCCCCTTTAGTAATCCGAAAGCATTTTTAATCACAACACTTGTAGAACTTAAAACTGTATTGTGGTATCTTTCTTTTGTTGATAGGCGACCAGTATCACTAAAACAATAAATAAATACATAACAATAAATAATTACAAGTAAACATTTATTATACCGATATGGTGTCATTAACCACTACAAACAAGGGTAAGCAGAATCCCCCACTAAATGACAATCTTTTAGAAATAAGAATTCCTTTTCTTTTAGATAGATTTGTTTACTTAAAGAAGATTCTTTCAAGACCTAGAAATTGATTTTAAAAATGTTTGCTTATAAAATATAAAGCTTTAAATTTTACCCTTGCATCATGAACCAATCCAATACAAACATTTGTGAAAATTTTATTCATTGTGCAAATTCCTTGAATAACTATTGAATGTAACAACTTCCTGTTCTGATAACTGTCTTGCTGATTTTCTGGTACTGTACAATTGATGTGTGTACCATCAACTGCTCTAATAACATCTATATGCAAAAAATATTTAACAAATAATGTTATAAAATTATTGTCTTTCTTACCTGGATACCCTTTTATACCAAACTCTGCACAAATGGTTTTGCACTCATTGGTGTTTGGCCAACAAATTAATTTTTTTGATAGTAGTGCTAATATTTTTATATAATGGTATGAAAGATCATGCATAGTTGATACAGCTATATTAAACCTGTCAGCAGTGGAGATCAATGTATCTCCTTTAGCAAGATACCAAAGAGTGAATAAAAGAGCCTTTTCTGTATCAACTTTCTTCTTACCTCCAAAATGGAGTGTATTTTTTCCATGTTTCGTATTTATACACTCAACTTCTTTAAATAATAAATTAAATGTTTCCCTGGTCATACGAAAATGGAGGTAAAAATCATAGTCCAGATATCTGTTCACCCAATTTTCAAAATAATCTAAAATCCTTGTGTGCTTCTCTTTAACAAATGTTTTTATGGTTATTAAATTAATAGTAGCACTTTTATTTGTACTAATTAAGAATATTTTTTTTAAATTCAATGAATCATCCAATTCATCTACTAATAAGAGGGCTACAGCTGCTTTGCGTTTTAGCATTTTATGAAATTTAGTTTCCATTTTAAACAAAAACAAACTGAACTAAATTACACTTGTAAACAGTAAACAAATTTTTGTGAAATGACGTGATTGACAGCCGTTTAACCAACCAATTTGTTTACGAAGAATTCGAATGGGTCAGAGCCAACCAAGGTTCTGATTTAGATTTGCAGAAAATGCAAGACCAAGACCAAGACCAACTTCAGGCTGCAAGAACAAGATCAAGACCGAGCAGTGCAAGACTTATGCAAGACCAAGACTTAGCATTGCAAGATATACGCAAGACCAAGACCAAGCCTGCAAAACTCTTGAGGTCTTGCGTCTTTTAATTTACCGTGGGTGCAGGTAGAAACAGTTTTCTACTGTTTCAACCATAGTTTCCTAGGATAGTGGTGCCGCAATAAAGCGGCCATAATTTGACGACCGTTCAAGACGGCCGCTATCGGTGAGCACAGATGTAAAGTAAGAGTTTATCGTTATTGATCGCCTAAATCCATTTTTATATTTGCTTTCGTTTTGTGTGCTTATAGTTTGTTTTATATCTTGTGTTTAGTTTTATTATTTGAAAATAATTAGAGTAAACTGAAGGCGTCTACGAAATCTTAATAAGTCGTATGTCGTCACCTTCAAACAAATGATGAACAATTTATCTTGGCAAAAATGGCACGTGATTTTTTATCTGGTAACTGTGTATCAATTGTTGGGCAACGAAACTAGAATAGTTTTTACCTAGATCTATTCGAAGCATTTGTCCTATTTTTGATTTTCATTATTTGAATCAAAAGAAAAAAATATTTGGAATATTTATACATATAGTAGGTACTTTTTTCTAACAGTTGTGAAAACTTAGTATTTATAGTTGTTGTTAAAATATATCTTTCTAAAATATTGACATAAGCTCTATTATTGGTAATGTATTCTACCTATTGTTTTTATTCATCAACACCAAACATAGTTTTAGTTTATTTCAAATCCCAGCTAATGAGCCTGCAAAGAATAATTTTTTATAGAGAGACGCAAAATTCAGTGACTTTAATATTCATATATATTTCCAAACTCATAAATAAAATTATTAAATGTTAGGTTTTCACGTCTGATTCTATATATTATTATCATTGACACATTATAATACTATATTTTAAAAAAATTGTCAAAATGAATAAAAAACATTTTCTACAAGCATGCGTAAAACAACATTTTAATTCAGACAATATCTCTTTCCCGCACGGAGTGCGGGTAAGATTTTTTCCCGCACGCATTTTTTTATTAATTAGAGATGTTTACCGATAACCTTTTTGACAAATTATTGTATTATCTTAATATTGTTGGACTACATACAAATATTTTTAAAATGTTTGTTTTTAAAAAAATCATAATTTATTAAATCACCCCTGTAAACCTTACTCACAGCAACAACAAACTCACCTGTTTAAGTAGGGTTGCTATAGCTAAAGTTGGGTATTTATTGACACTATAAAAGATTTAATTGTTACAATCGCATCTTTTCAAGTATCTAAATAATTTTTGAGGTGATTTTGCTTTAAAAAAAAATATTGATCCTAACTCTTGCGGAAACTAACTTTTCCGCACTTGTTAGGATAATAACTATTTCATACTTGATTTATCGCTACAATGTAATATAAAGAAAACAGAATTTTTATAGTGAAAAATACTATCCCTTTCATTTAATCTTTCTTTACTTGTAATGATTTTAAAAACTATTTTTCCTTTCTTTTGTAAAAATGGACCCCAGTAAATCTAAAAAAAAGTGCAAGACTTGCAAGAGTCTTGGTGCAAGACCAAGACCAAGACCAAGACCAAGACCAAGACCAAGACCAAGACTGGACCCTGCAAGAACAAGACCAAGACCAAGATTGCTTATTTGACTGCAAGACCAAGACCAAGACCTTGTATGCAAGACCAAGACCAAGACTAACCCGGTCTTGGTCTTGCATTTGCTCATCACTACACTCTACTCGTCTTAACAATCCTGTGTAAATATCTCGACATATCATGCCAAATAATAACCAGGGGAATATTCTCAAATAATGGCACTTAACATGAATCCATGTAAAAACCAATTTAGTAACGTTGAAAAAACTCAACCCAAGGGCGATTAGACAACAGGAAAATGAAATTAGGTTCTATTATAAATAATGGTTTGATTATTTGAACAAGTAGTAATATGATAGCGGAGTTGGAATCAGAAGAAATCCGGAATTACACGGGACGCTCAAAATACATTCTACATTGCATGATAGGCAGTTTGGGCAATATGTATTTTTTTCAACGAAACTAGTACACAACAGTGCAGCTCCCTGGTTGATCCTGCCATTAGTCATAGTGTCGTGATGTTTTTCCTGTGCTAACAGTGCTGAATAACTATTTGTTTTATTTTATTAATAACCTTTATCAAACAATATTTCTTTTGCACATAAATTTGACTTTTAATAAAAAATAGTCTCAAATCAACAAAGTCTATCTTTGATTAAGATTTTTCTTCACACTTAAAACTCTCACCTAATGCTAGGTATAATATCTAAATATGTACCATAGCATCCACATAAATAAATAAACAGGTTTTGATTCAAATAGGTAGGCTTATAAGCCCAACATTTACTTAGATGTAGTTGGTGGCATGGCATGTGTTGTAAAGTAACCTTTACACCCTCTTCGATGTAGGTCATATTTAATTATTGTATTAATTGTTATTGCTTTATATAATATTTCATCAACTATTGGTATCTTTGTGTTTTGTTATTTTAATATTATATTACATTTTTAGTTATTATTTTAAGTATAATGTTTTATTAAGCTTTGTTCTTTATAAATATGCACTTGCTGACTTTGCTGTTTACACGGTTCATAGAACCTAGGTTATTTATCATTGTTGTCGCCTTTTGATTGGTCATTATGTATGTTTCCAGTAGCGTCGGTCACATGACCGCTTCATTCTATAAAACTGAACTGTTGCAATGTATCAGGGATTATTACGTTTATAACATACACGCGTACAAATGTAGATCTCGTTTCTTTTAATAAAATAGTTGGTGAACTCCTGAGTTTCAGTGCTAACCCTTAACACCCATAGAGAAACCACAACAATTGGTGTCAGGTGTGGGGTATATTATAGTGTGGTTATCCCATTCGATTAATCTTCAGAAAATTCTAGAAGGTCGTTTTGGGGCACAATTATCCCTTTTCTTTTTTTTCTGCGTGGTTAAGTAGTGTTAAGTGGTACATAGTGTTAAAGCTGTAAACCAGGAGTACCAAATTCCAGTTGAAAGAAGTTGACGCCGGTTTAGACTATATGGATTTATAGTCTTTTCCAGTGGCTGCCGTGTTGATGCTTCCTACTTGCTGTTCTTCCTGTTTCTTTTGCGATTGGCGCGAAAGGATTCTGGTTGCCGATTCTGCATAATTCCAAATCATCTGGAGTAGCCATCTTCCTCAGCGTCGAAAGAAGCAGTTCAGTGTAAAGTGTACGCGACAGTTGGAAAAGTGAGTGTAAACGTGTGGATAATCAGTTTTCGTAAGTTACTTTTTCTTCCAAGCTTATATTTTTTTTATTATTTTACTAGACTGTTCTATATTTTCCATGTGTTTTAAATTCTAATGCCTCTTAGTGATAACAAAGATCCTGATACTAACGACAACGCAAATATGGCATTTACAGTAGATTTCGCTTTTAAAATGATTCTAGAATTCGATGCAGATCGAATCAATTTGCATAAATTCATTTCTTGTTGCGATGTCCTTTGGTCAACTGCTGCAACTAGGACCAATCAACAAATGTTTTTAAGTATTGTTAAAGCCAAATTAACAGGCCAAGCTTATAATTTGCTAAAATATAAAGAGTTTGATGACTGGTCAAGTTTAAAAGATATTCTCCAAAATCAGTACTTAGAAGGACGAACTATTGCACAAATTCAAACAGAACTTTTAAATTCTCGACAGGGAATTCATGAGAGTATTAGATCTTTTGCCAATAGAATAGAAAGATTTAATTTAGATCTTAATGATGCTTGTATCGCAAGTGAAGGTGCCGCTTCAAAAAATATTGTAGAAAGTTTAAATAAGAAATCAGCTCTTAAAGCTTTTGTAGATGGACTTCGTCCCCCTATTCAGTTAATCATTAAAGCAAGCAGATTCTCAGATGTTGTTGAGGCCGCATGTGAGGAAGAGCGCAATATAAAGTCCTCAAATCCTAATTTTTCAAATATAAATAAAAATGTTAGCAGACATTCTTCTAATAAAAGGTTTTGCAGTAAATGTAATAAGCTTAATCATACTGCTGATCAGTGCTTTTCAAACAGATTTCCTACATATCCAAATCAAAATCATTCAAATTATAATAATCAAGTAAGAATAGAAAGAAATATAAATACAACTCAAGTTCAATGTCGGTACTGTAAAAAATTCGGTCACATTCTTGAAGAATGTAGAAAACGCCAATATAATAATTCGAATAAAAACGCTCAGAGTCGCATACCATTATCTAATAACTTAAATAATCAATTTTATCAAAACCCGTCTATTTCTTACTCTCAGCAACCAACTACATATTCTCTCAATTTATAATGAACAAGTTAAATCTTACGTAAATATTTCTTTATCTCTAACAAATAATAAGTACGCAAAGCTTTTAGTTGACACAGTTCCCATATAAGTATAATAAAATTCAACTCTTTAGATGACAATGCAATAGTATACACGAATAAAAGCACTAAAATCAAAGGAATAACTGACGAACAAATATCAACATTAGGTATCACCTATGGGAAAGTAACTCTAGGCAATCATATTATTAAACATGAATTTCACGTTATGCCCGGTAATTTTGCCGAATTTTCAGACGGAATCTTAGGTAAAGACTTCTTATCAAAACATAAAGATTCAATCGATTTCAGATCTTCAAAACTTTTAATCCCCACTAAATCTGGGCCAATTTCAATGGACCTAACAAATTCATATAAAATATCGATACCAGCCAGATCCGAAAAGTTTGCAAAAATATATGTTCCGTTTATAATTTGTTTAGGGAAAGAAATAAGACCCGGTGTTTTTGTTGGCAACTCTATAGTTCAACCGAATAACGGAATATGCACGGTTTGTTTTGTAAATTCTACAGAGACCAATGCTATTATTAATTATCACGATTTAAATTTTGATGATTTAGCTAATTACAACGTTGTCGATCTTAAAAGTACAAACTCTTATGAAAGAATTGCTCAAATCGAGTCCGAAATCGATACAAGTCATATGAATGCAGAGGAAAAAGAATCGATTATCGATATCTGTAAGCAATATAACGATATATTTTACTTACAAGGTGATAAATTAACCTGTACGGATGTAATAAAACATACTATTCCACTATCTACAAACAAAACAATTTTTGTTAAACCTTATAGACTTCCCGAATGTTCCGTTTTACGGATTATACATATTATGTATTTTGAATTATATTTTGTTTCGCGCTTGATGTAACGCCTCCGACCCGGCTAAAATTTTAACCCTGTAACCTGTCGATGCAACCGGCATTCATACGCGAGCCGTGGTCATGAAAGTATCACTTGTTTAGTTAGGTTAAATAAAATAAAGTCTTTACAGTCCACTTTACTAATTTAATTTAATCGCTAAAAGAAAATATCCGTTCACTGGGAACGTCCAGCATATGGTCATTCGATCCGAATAGTTGTAAAAAAAAAACGTTAAAAATAACAAAAACAAGTGCACGTGTTCGAAGAAATTAACGACCGGCTCAGCGGTAGGCAGCGAATGTAAGCAGTAAAACGGTGAGTCGATTCCTTTTTATTCCACATTCCACTTAAACAATTTTGATTTGATTTGTGCAAACACGTAGTGGTTAATTATTTAATAGAAATTTGATCGTAGCGTTATAACAATTTGGGGTTGTATCGTCTCGTAAAGCTTATCGATATAGTAAATAGACACAACGTTGCAAATAGGTAATATTCATCGTAAACAAAAATTGCAAAATAGGATTCGGCTTAGTAATATTTTAATATAAATAACAGTAATACATTTTAATAGTTCTTGGTTAATAATCGGGTTACTTGTAAACGGTAGCATGTCGGGAGTGTATATTAGTCGACGGGGAGTTATTAGGGGACAATTAACACGATTTGCAACATTTGTTGATGCTTTCGCGGAAAATCAAATAGACGAGTTAAAGGAAAGATTAACTAGCATAGAGGGGCTTTTAAGTGAATTTAATTCAGTTCAATTAGAAATCGAAAATTTGGTAAAAGACGAAGTATTGTCAGATGCGCGAGATGAGTTTGAAAGCAAATATTATAAATATGTAGCCAAAGCCAGAGCCTTGCTAGCCACCCAAACAAGGGAAACCGTGAAGTCAGTAAGCATGGGTGGAGAAACTTCTGAAGTAAGGGGTCCGGAATTAGAATTACAAAAATTCAATTTGCCTATATTTACGGGGGAATATAGCAATTGGTTTAAGTTTAAAAACACGTTCGAATCATTAATAGTTAATAACGCAAAAATTGATAACGCACAAAAATTCTATAGGTTACAGGAATGCATAAAGGGTGATGCGGAAACGGTTATTGATGGTTTAGAAGATTTTAACGTTGCTTGGGATTTGTTAAGGGAACGATACGAGGATAAACCGGGTATAGTACAAAATCATTTAAAGGATTTGTTAGATTTACCTGTCATTCAACGCGAATCGGTTATTGAGTTAAGGAAACTGGTAGATAACATTAATAAACACACAAGAGCATTAAAATCGTTAGATGAACCGGTTGATCATTGGGATAGAATGTTAATTTTACTAATGTCTCGAAAGCTAGATAAACAATCTCGTGATTTATGGGAACAAGCGCGGATAGTAAAATTTAAGGGGACTCCAAAATTCGAAAATTTTTCAAACTTCATTTTAGAAAGATGCAAAGCATTGCAAGCTAAGTTAGACGCGGAACATACATTGATGACAAAAGACAAGCACGTTGACAGGTATAATAAATCAGACAAGGGCGTTAAACACCAAAATAAAACGGCGCTTGTAGTAGCGGAGAAGGTTCCGAAATGCTTATTTTGCAAGGGACAACATTACATATATTTTTGTAGTAAATTTGTGGAACTTACGATAGATCAGCGCCGCGAGGAAATTAAAAGGTTAAAGCTGTGCTTAAATTGCCTTAGAAGTAATCATTATGTTAAAGATTGTCAGTCTAGGGGATGTAAATGGTGCAAAGGTCGTCATAACAGCTTACTTCATTCTGATAGCAATGTAAGCGTACACGTAAATAAAGAAGTTAGTCATAATACGAATATAGCGCCTGAAATGGTTACGGATATAAACTTACATTGCAGGGAGCACTCGCAAACCTTATTATCGACAGCGGTAATTTTAGTGTTGGATAAAAACGGAACGTATCAAAAGGCTAGGTGTTTGTTAGACAGCGGGTCACAACCATGTTTTATGAGTAGGGCATTGGTAAAAAGGTTAGGGTTGAAAACGGAAAAGGTAGATTTACCGGTGTCAGGTTTTAATCAATTGAAAAGTTCAATCAAAGCACGGACACAATCTAAAATCAAATCGGTTTACAACAATTTTACAGCTCGCATTGATTTTTTAATTCTGGATGAAATAACTAACGCGATACCCTATAGATCATTTGAAAGGACAAATTTAAAAATACCAGCTAATTTAAATCTGGCAGATCCAGAATTCAATGTTTCGGCAACAATCGATATATTATTGGGAGCATCTATTTTCTTCGATCTATTATGTGTGGGCCAAATAAAGCTCGGTAAAGGGACAATTACAGAACTTTCGTAATGATCGCGTAATATCGCATGTCGCTGTTACAAATAGTGAACTAGATCGAAGACTAGAATTATTTTGGCACGTAGAAACAGACACTCCGAAAAGGGTAAATTTATCCGGGGAAGAATTAGATTGTGAGCGTAAATTCGTCGATACAATTGCAAGAGACGCGGATGGTAAGTTTACAGTAACTCTGCCAACACGGGATAATTTACATAAATTAGGTGAGTCTTTAGTTATCGCGGAAAAAAGGTTTAAAGCACTCGAGCGGAAATTTAGGAAATGTCCCCAACTGAAGCAAAATTATACGGCATTTATGAAAGAATATGAGAGTCTGGGTCACATGACTAAAATAAGTAAAGAAGAACTGGAACAGGGGAGTTCAGCACAAACTACTAATAAAATATTTTATCTACCACATCACGGGGTGATAAATGAAAGCAGTGAGACGACAAAGTTGCGTGTCGTATTCGACGGATCTTGCAAGTCTGATTCAAATATTTCACTTAATGATGTCCTGCAAGAGGGAGCCTTTATTCAGGACGATTTGTTTTCAATACTATGTAGATTTCGCACGCACAAAATAGTAATAACTTCTGACATCGCAAAAATGTATCGAATGATAAAGGTAACAAGGTCACAACGAGACCTTCAAAGGATTTTGTGGAGAGACGATGAGAACAATGAGATAGATCATTTTAGACTAAACACTGTGACTTATGGCACAGGACCGGCTTCATTCTTAGCAATGCGTTGTTTGTTTCAAATTGCGTTAGACATCATGAACGAAGCACCAGAAATAGCGCGTATTATACAAAGCGACTTTTATATGGACGACCTCATTACGGGAGGGGATACAGCGGAACATGAAACTTTATGGTGGAATGGACCTAAATTTTTATATGAAACCTCAAGTTATGAACTGGTCCATCCAAAAATAGAAATTGAAGACTTACCAGAAATCAAAAGGAAAAAGGAGGTTGGATTAACGGTAACTCATCCTTCCTTTGAAATCATTGGGAATTACTCAAGTTTGGGTAAGTTACAAAGGGTTACGAGTTGGTGTTTAAGATTTATTAACAACCTAAAGAAAGACCGGACTAGAAATATATCTAGAAACTTAAATCTTATCGAACTAGACATAGCATTAAATGTTTTAATTAAAACCGTACAAATGCGCCAATATTCCAAGGAGTATGGAATTCTGGCCAAAGGGGAACAAATTTCTCAGAAAAGTAACATTCGCTCTTTGTCGCCCTTTATGGGAGATGACGGGTTAATACAAGTAGGGGGTAGGTTACGACAATCGAATATAGATGAAAGAGCAAAGTATCCCATATTATTACCAGACAAAAATAACTTAACCAGATTAATAATTAGAAACGAGCATGCCAAGCAATTGCACGCTGGAACTCAATCTACCCTGGCTGCAATTCGGCAAAGGTTTTGGCCAATAAATGGCAAAAGAGAGGTGAAAAACATTATATCTAAATGTATTGTATGTTTTCGTTGTAAACCTCTTCCATTACAACAAGGTATGGGTGATTTACCAGCAGATAGGTTAATAGCTAATCGACCTTTCGCAATTTGTGGTACCGATTTTGCGGGACCGTTTTACATTAAAGATGGTAGGCTGCGTAATAGGTCTCTGATCAAGGCTTACATGTGTATTTTTATTTGCTTCGCCACCAAGGCTTGTCATATTGAAGTAGTAAGTGATTTATCAACACATGCTTTCTTAAATTCACTTAAGCGATTTATTGCTCGTCGCGGACTTTGTGAGAAAATTTACTCCGATAACGGAAAAAATTATGTAGGCGCTTCGAACTATATTAAAGAAATTCGTTACTTTTTAAAGGATGTAAATAATAAAAACGCGATAGCTAATTTTTGTAGAGACAATAATATGAAATGGCAATTTATTCCGGCTTCTTCTCCCCATCAGGGTGGAATTTGGGAGGCGGCAGTAAAATCCGCGAAATATCATGCAACTCGTATAGTAGGAAAGAATCATTTGACTTTTGAAGAATTAAGCACGGTGTTTGCTCAGATCGAGTCCGTCCTTAACTCTCGCCCTCTTACCGAAATGTCTTCTGACCCAAATGACCTTTCCCCACTTACCCCTGGTCATTTCCTGATCGGCTCGCCCCTTAACGCATTACCTGAAGCAGATTCAACAGGCGTAGCTGATAATCGCCTTCCCAAGTACGAGTTACTCAGCTGATCCAGCATTTCTGGGCCAGGTGGTCCAAAGAATACCTATCTACCCTACAGAAGCGATCCAAATGGTTTACGTCAGTACCTAATATCAGGATAGGTACACTTGTCATCCTCAAAGATGAAGACGCAGCTCCGCTATTGTGGCGTTTAGGCCGCATAACTGATGTTCATCCTGGAAAGGACAACCTAGTGAGAGTGGTTAGTGTCAAGACAACTAGTGGAATCCTAAAGCGTTCAGTGCAAAAGATTTGTCCTTTACCCATTGACAGTTAAATCCATGAACTTACTTGTTATTAAAGCTTTCTGCGGCTATTTGCTATCAATATATGAACTAAATAACTTATATAGTCTATAGTCTTGTTTTATTATAAATTACTTGAAAGCCAAGCCTTTCAAGGACGGCGGCTTATGTTCCGTTTTACGGATTATACATATTATGTATTTTGAATTATATTTTGTTTCGCGCTTGATGTAACGCCTCTGACCCGACTAAAATTTTAACCCTGTAACCTGTCGATGCAACCGGTATTCATACGCGAGCCGTGGTCATGAAAGTATCACTTGTTTAGTTAGGTTAAATAAAATAAAGTCTTTACAGTCCACTTTACTAGTTTAATTTAATCGCTAAGAGAAAATATCCGTTCACTGGGAACGTCAGCACCGAAAAACAAAAAGCCGAAATTCATAAACAAATTCAAGAAATGCTCGATTCCGATATAATAGAACACAGTCGTTCGCCGTTTAACTCTCCTATTCTAATAACTCCTAAGAAAGACCAGGGAGACGGTCAAAAGCGTTATCGGTTGGTGGTTGATTTTCGAAAACTCAATAAAATTACAGAATCGGATTCATATCCCCTTCCCATTATTTGGGAAGTAAGAAACTCTGACTCTCAATGCATCCTTGTCAATAACATCTGAATTAGAAATGACATTTTCACAATCTATAGATAGTAATTTAATGTTAGATTTAAAGTTATAATTAGATGGAAAATTAAATTTTAAACCCTTATTTAGAATGTCAATTTGTGTTTCAGAAAAAACTATATCACTGAGATTAAGTACCCTTGGGTGAAAACTAAAATTAGAAAATTTATTTAAGTTCTTATTATGATTTTGTTTGTGAAGTGTAATTTTAGAAGCTAAGAGTGATTTAAACATTTTATTAAGATTGTTGTAAATGTCAGTTCCAACATCAGAGATCCAATCTCGTATATCTGAATCCAAATTACAAAATTCAATAAAATCCAATGTACTAGTTAAATGAAAAAACAAAAAATTTAGTTTAACATTAATAAAATCTAAGTGATTATAATGACTTCTAATCTCACTCTTTATCCAAAAAAGTTTTGCTTTCTCCAACGTAAGGTGTGCTGTTCTTGTAGAAATATTAGTGTGTAAGGAAATGGATTTTGGGTAAACTCCATGACGTTTGCATTTCTGGAGAAACATTATCTTCAACAAGGTCTTCTTTCTTGAAAGCATAGTGTTACTGTAATGACGGATAACAACTGCCAGACTAGCTGATTGTAAATCTTGTAAGTTATCCATAACTCAAATGTGGGTTGAAACACAAAGGTTCAAAGGAAACTCAAAGTCTATCCCACAACTATTTAATAAACGTTGCAACTAGTTTCGGTCCTATAGGACCATCATCAGGCATAAAATGTCATGAGATAAAAGAAAACACAGAAGATTAAAACATAATTAGGAGGTAATAGTGAATTTATTATAACATCTCAATATATAGAGACCGATATGGAAAAAGTGGGAACAAAATAATGTTACTTTTAAGTCTAACTCCCGTAGGGAGAAATAGGGGATATAGTGGAATATATCAGGAAAAACTGAAATAGAGGAGATATTTGGAGTAATAGCAAATCCCAAAAATAAGAATTGCTTATACGATTTAATCGTAGTGAAATTAATGTTGTGAAGGAATTTTTAAAGAAAACTTCTAAAAGAAGTGAACATCTTACGGTTTAAAGTGAAAGTATTTGGAAGTAAATGAGGATCCAAAAGTGGAAACCCATCATTTACATGTGGAAGGAAATTCTTAAAAGGAACCTCCAACCAAGAAACTATTCCACAAAGAAATAATAGAGGAATAATTAGAGTAAAAATCATAATTAAATTCCATTAAAATAATGGGATGCAGGAAATTTTAAAAAAATTTTTGAAAACTATACTGACATGGATAACACTGACCACTACCATTCAATAACTTACAAGATTTAAAATATTTTGTAGTTTTCAGAAAATGCCTTCGTCATTTGCTATCTTACTGTTGCTTTTGGTAAAGACAGTAATCCCAAATAGTTATTTTAATATCACCCGTGTTAACACAAGCCCCGGGTTGTATTATGAAAATATAGGTACGTTAAGCCTTTATAATGATAAATGGAAACTAGTGGTATATTTAGATTTATTTAATTATAATGAAGAATTTAAAACAATGACATTATAACAGAATGCTTAAAAACTTCTGTAAATTAGCATTCGCACGCGGAATTGAAAATAATGAATGCGAATCTTTCAATAATACAATAGAATATTCTTTAAACTTGATTACTACTCAAAATAAGATAATAACAGAAATGTTAGGAACCGATTCTCTTCATTTACAGACATCGAACAGATCTAAACGAGGTCTTTTAAACGTTGTAGGTTCTGTTTCCAAAATTTTATTTGGTACTTTAGATTCTGAAGATGCAAAATTTTACGATAATCATATAGAACTGCTTAAAAGAAATCAGGATAATTTAATCAAATTGCTTAAGGAACAAACTTCTGTCGTAAAAAGTTATATATTGGAGAATAGTTCTTTGTTTTTAAAGCAAACAAGAATATTAGATAGTAAGTTAGATAAGTTAGGGAACTATGTAAATAATTTAGTTACTAATCAAAGCGGTATTAATTATAATATGAAAGTAAATATTAAGATTAACGAAATATTTTCCATTTTTTTTTATTGAACAAATGTTTAAATCTCAATAAAATAATCTAATTAGTATAATATTGTATTCACATGAAGGGAAATTAAATCCTTTAATTATTAGTCCAGTAGAATTAATAAAACAATTAGATAAGTTACAGAATTATATGGATGGTTTAAACTTTCCAGTAAACCCTATACTTGAGAATACTCATGTTCTCTTTAAATTGACTGAGACTAATGTCTATTTTTTGAATAACAAGCTAACTTTTGTTCTATGCATCCCTTTGATAAATCCAAGAGAATATGATATTCACAAAATATCGAGTTTACCTACTAGAATTTCAGCAAATAATTACGCTTTTATTATTCCCCAAAATCATTTTTTATGTATTGATGCTATAAAACAGCACTATTTTATGATGAGTGATCTAGAATTCACGTTTTGTAAGAATACTGCTGGGAAAAGTTATGTGTGCGAACAGAAAAAACCAATTTTATTAGTTCATTTGCATGGCGGATGCAAAGCCAATTTATTTGTTCCAAGTACTTCGATTCCTAAAAGTTGTGATAAAAGAGTAATGCATATAACTTATCCCATATTTATTCAATTAGCACAAGCAAATTCATGGCTCTATACTGTTTCTTCAGAAGAAAATATAGATATTAACTGTAAAAATTAAAATCAAAGAATGTCATTTACTTTAAACGAAACAAGAATTTTTGAGATAAGTCCAAACTGTACTGCATATACTAAAGCTCTAACTTTATCACCTCACAATGAATTTTCTAGTAAAATCACAATAAATTATGTACCTCCATTAGATATAAGGCAAGAAATTCATTTCAACACTTCATTAATATCAAAACTTAACAAATCGAATTTATATTCATCAGAAACTATTCAGCCTAATGACATAAAGGCGTTATCAAAAATAAGTTACGATTTAGACTCTTTAAATTCCAACATCGACAAAGCTGGAGATCAATTTCATTTTGTCTCAGATTTCAACATTCATAATATTGTGTTTTACTTATTATTAGTCATAATTCTTATCATTGTAGCAAGCTACTTGTTAATAAAGAAGTGTAATATTCTTAAAAGTGAAAGCGATACGGTTTCACAGCCAACTGATGTTTCTGTTAGTAAAAACGAAATAAAGACAGAAGGCCATGAACGTGCTGAAAATTGTAACCCTAGGTACAATTTTAAAAACTAAGAGGGGAGGTATGTTGTAAAGTAACCTTTACACCCTCTTCGATGTAGGTCATATTTAATTATTGTATTAATTGTTATTGCTTTATATAATATTTCATCAACTATTGGTATCTTTGTGTTTTGTTATTTTAATATTATATTACATTTTTTGTTATTATTTTAAGTATAATGTTTTAGTAAAGCTTTGTTCTTTATAAATATGCACTTGCTGACTTTGCTGTTTACACGGTTCATAGAACCTAGGTTATTTATCATTGTTGTCGCCTTTTGATTGGTCATTATGTATGTTTCCAGTAGCGTCGGTCACATGACCGCTTCATTCTATAAAACTGAACTGTTGCAATGTATGTATTTATGTCTGCATCAGGTAAAAAATTAAAAGAGCATAGCATTTTATGTCATGTTTTATTAAAGAATTTTTTCATAGAAAACCTAAAAGTGTCCTAGGGTTAACCTAGATACTGTAACCATTATTTTAAAAAAAATTTGAGAATGCTGTTTGTTTCTTGCTTCTCCTGAGTTAATATGTACAGCTTTGAATTTATGGATTCCCTTTCCATGTTCAGGGTATTGTAAGTTTTGTCAAATCTTCCTGCCATTGATGAAACTGATATTTGTCACCCAACTAAAAAATATAAATATGAA
This sequence comes from Ophraella communa, assembly GCA_035357415.1. Lineage (NCBI taxonomy): Eukaryota > Metazoa > Arthropoda > Insecta > Coleoptera > Chrysomelidae > Ophraella > Ophraella communa. Next base: position 31,143,307 of record CM068979.1, read on the forward strand.
AGCTTAAGTTTGTAAATTTATGAAAATTAAAAAGATTGTGCTTGAAGAGATCACCAATAATATTTAATGAAATTTATGGTACTAACCCTTACTGTGTGAAAGTTCATCTTATTCAGAACAATAAACAACTAAAAGGTTGAATTAACTTTTACGATTTATTCTATAAATACTTTAAATGCAATGACAGCCGTTTCGCTATCGAAATAGCATCGTCAGATTGACATATTGAAGTTACATTTTGTTTGTTTGTAACTAGGTACTTGATGTTGATAAGTAGTTAAGGCTAGACCAAGTAAGGAAGTAATAAGACATAACAATATTAAAGCCTAGATGTTATTAGCCCTAAGGGATTATCCTGGATGTATTTCCCTCTAAGATCAGTATAACTGTGCAATGATATAGAAAAACCAGGAAAAAACTATATCCTGCTGATCTTTACAATAACTTAATATATTTGTGTTATAATTACGTCTTATCTATGTATAAAATGAAGACTCAATCAAAGTAAACAGTTTAATAGTGGTGAACTTCCAAGATTTATTTGTTCATTAACTACTTTATATTGTTGATCTGCTAGATGTATTTTGATTTCAAGTTCTTCGAGGAAATCTAAATTTTGTTTTTTATCACAGGTGTGTAATATTTGAATGTCATTAGTGTTTGGCATAGTTTGACTTATCTGGTTGTTGTAATCTATATGCTCTTAAATGTTCATTGAATCTTATTTCAAAATTTCTTTGTGTTTGACCTATATATACAGCATTACATTTTGGACAATTAATTTTGTAAACACCAGATTTTTTTAATTTAGGTAATTTTGTTTTTACATTTAACAGTTTTGTACCAACATTATTGTGTGATTTGAATGAAATTATTGCAGATGTTGCCGAAGATATTATTTTTGAAATTGTATTAGAAATATTTCCACAATATGTAATACTTTTATAACTCTTAATTTCTTTAGGTTGTTGAGGAAATATTAGTTGTAGTGACACTTTCTGTTCTTTCTTATTAATTAATTTATTTATCAAATGTATTGGATAGCCATTAGATATTGCTATTTGTTTTATAATCTCAATTTCTTTATTAAAATTATTTTTGTTCATTGGAATTGAAAATGCTCTATGTATCATAGAATTATAAGCTGCTAATTTATGTGAAATAGGATGATTTGAATGATATGGTATGGTTACATCTGTTTGTGTTGGTTTTCTGTATATTGAATAGTTTAATGAATTATTAACTTTTTCAATTCTCAAATCTAGAAAATTAATTGAATTATTTTCTTCAACTTCTAAAGTAAAATTAATTTTAGGATGCAAGGTATTTATATAATTAAAAAATATATCTAGCTGTCGTTCGCAACAACAATTTAAACAAAACAAGATATAACAGAGAAAAGAATTTAATTGAGGATATAGCTGTACTTAATGGATATGATAAAAAACTAATTCATAAGCTGATCAATCGCCATAGTTTTAAGAAATCTCTTTGTGAAACCACCTTTTTCCAGCGAGAACACAACGATAGGAAATTCATTTCATTACCATTTATCCCTCATTATAAAAAGGATTGAATACAATTTTCGGCACGGTGGGATTAGGTTTAGTTCATAAAACTAGTGGCACCCTGAGACAATTGTTAGGAAATCCGAAGGATAAGAGAGAAGATCTGGAAAAAAGCGGTATATATGAAATAAGTTGTAATGATTGTGATAAAAAGTATGTTGGGCAAACAAAAAGATCGGTTAAAACTAGATTTAAAGAACATTTAGCTCATCTAAAATATGGACGCATAGAAAAATCTAGTATTGCCGAACATGCTTTTACCAAAAACCATTCTGTAAATGTAGATAGTTTACAATTGTTAAAAATGTATCGAACAATAGATTGTTGGATGCATTTGAAAGTATAGAAATTATTAAATGTAAAAATAGATTAAATAAGGACAAAGGACCTATCCCAGATAGTCCACTTTATAGTTTATTATAAGAAAACTTATTGTAAAAATGTTTTCGCGCTAAAAATTGGCTTTGCCGCCAAAAGATTTACCGCGAAAACATTTGGCGCTAAAAATGTTCTATATATAAGGTTAGTTTGTAGGCATAGCTTTAGTTTACCTTCGGTCTCTGAAGAAGATAACTTGGTTATCGAAACGCGCGTCAGGCATATAAAAGTGTGTGTTGGTGTAGTGGTAGTGTAAACGGTTTTCGGTATTGCCGAAGACTGTTAAGAACTGCTCGAGGACCAGCATGTCCCAACCTTAAATGTTCACTTTCAATAATTATGTCAGTAACATGGCAACTGCTCGGAAGAATAACCGGATGCTTAGCATCAAAAGACAAAAGCGCATTTTCTAAACGTCCCCCAACTCGTAATAAACCATTAGAATCTAAAAAAGGAACCAAAGACAAAATTTTACTATTTTGTGGGAATGGTTTGTTTTCCTTTAAACATATAATTTCTTTCGAGAAATATTTCTCTTGAACTATTCTAAAAATGCAAATGCGGGCCTTAGATATCTCATCTACACAAAGAGGACCGTAAAGTTTTAATTTATTCTTCTTAGCATTTTCTATAAACCTTAACACATAAGCAATACATCGTTGCATCCTATTAAAAGAAGAAAACCTTGAAAAAATGTCCAAATCAATAATTTTTCTGGCTTGAAAATGACATACTTGCCTTTGTTCAGGCAATGAAGATGCGTCCAAATCGATTTGTTCTGAATGTAAAAAACAATCGGGTTCACTTAAAAAATCAGGACCTTTAAACCAAACTCTACATTCTAACAATGCTTCAGGCTGAAGACCGCGAGATCTGTAATCTGCTGGATTTAAATCGGATGAAATATGTCTTAGCTCAACGTCCAGTGTTAAGTCCTGAATTTCCGAGACCCGATTAGCGACAAATGTCGTCCATCGTAATGGAGATGATTGCATCCAAGATAGCACAATTTTTGAGTCGCTATATAAAATAGCTTGGTTAAAGTTAAATTTCATGCATGATATAAACTTATCATACATCCGAGCTAAAAGCAAAAGTGCACAAAGTTCTAGCCTCGGTAGAGAAACCGTTTTAAGAGGCGCGACTCTTGATTTTGAGTAAACGAGATGACAAGAAACAGAATTATTATCATACAAAGCTCTAACGTATAAGCAAGCGCCGTAAGCTATCATGCTTGCATCTGCAAACCCTAATAATTCTATCGATTTATAACAACGCCCACGAAGCCCATTGGATCGAATATTTGACCTATAATTCCTAAAACCTCACGTTTAGTAAATCTATCTTTTTCAATCACACTTGGTACCGATACGCGAAATGAGTCTAAAACTGGGTCCCATAAAACACCTAAGACCTTGGATGATTTTTCTCCTTGAGATGAGACCAATACCATGTTATTTGAGTTCCACTTATGTAACAAGAATCCTGCAGACTCATTTCATTTCATTTCATTTGAATTTAGCCCTTTCTTCCTTATTTTCTTTAATTTCTTCTTATTTTTCCCCAGTTCCGCAATTGCACCTGATTGTTTTAAAATTTCTTTTGATTTGTTCCTCAATTTTCTTCTTATGTGATTTTCCTTTGGAACTAATTTCGGCTGTGTCCCAATTATCTTGATTCTTTTTCGAGTTTTTCCAGCTTTTCCTGGATTTTCTAGGTATTTCCAAATATTATTTTTCTAAGTATTTCCAAATATTATTTTTTCTATGTTCCTAATAGTGGTAAATTTGCTCTATAATGAATTAATTTGTATTTGGCACTCCATCCAATTTGTGCTACAGTTTCTTTTCCTATTTTTCTGGTTAATGGGTTTCTTTTTACTGTTTTCTTATAAAAGTGTTCTGTTTTATTTTTAATAATTTCTGCCAACGGCGTGTACTCATATATTTCTCTAATTTCTACATTAGTTGTATATCTATCTGCACCTTCTATTAGTCTGTAAATTTTTGTTTCTTTTCTTCCTAAAGATTTTATATTTTCATCAGATGTAGAATTCCAAATTGGTGCTCCATATAACATTACTGATCTTATATACGCGTTATAAATTTGTTGTTTTAACTTCTTGTTTAGAGGGTTTGTTTTATGTATATATGGTCCTATAAATTTTCTAGCTACTTCAACTTTTCTTCTTGTATTTTTTATATGTTCATTGAAATTTAGTTTTCTGTCCAAAGTTATTCCTAAATATTTTACTGAATCTGTTTGTTGTATTTCTTGTCCATTGAATTTTATTTTGTGATTTTCAAGTGTTTTCTTTTGGTTAAAAATTATAAATTGTGTTTTTGCTTCATTAGCTTTAATTTTCCATTTTTTCATATACGTTGTAATTTTCTCTAGATGTCTGTTTATCTTATTTGTTATATTTTCCGCTTTCTTGTCTTTTATGTAGATACCAGTATCATCTGCATAAAGTGCCATTTCCGTTCCTTCATCCTTTGGTAACTCACTCATGTAAATATTGAAAAGTGTAGGAGCCAATACACTACCTTGAGGCATTCCTTCCGGTATTTCCTTTATACTTGAAATTTTGTCTTCATTTTTCACCTGAAAAGTTCTATTTTCTAAAAAGTTATTTGTTATTTTTGTTATGTAATTTGGTATTTGCATTTCTTTCATTTTATAAATCAGTCCTTTCCTCCAAACAGTATCATATGCTTTTTCTATATCCAAAATTGCCATCCCAGTTTGTTTATTTTGGTTAAATCCTATTTTTGCATCTGATACAACTCTTGCAAGCTGCATCTCTGCGTTTCTTTTCCTTCTAAATCCAAATTGTTCTTGTTGAATTTTATTATTTCTTTCTATGAATTTTGTAACTCTTTTGTTTATAATTCTCTCTAAAATTTTTCCTAATGAGCATGTCAATGAAATTGGTCTGTAACTGTCTGATTTTTTAGGATCTTTTCCTGGTTTTTGTAGTGGGATTATTATGGCATTTTTCCATTTTTTGGGGAAGTATTGTTTTCTTAAACATTCATTGAAAATATAATATAATTGGACCAAAACTTTTTTAGGTAAATTTTTTATCATTATGTTCGTTATATTGTCTTCTCCAGGAGCTTTACTATTTTTTAGTTTCCTAATTATTTCCTTTATTTCATTTGGGGATGTTATCTCATCACCTACATATGCTTCATTATTCAAAATTTCTTCATAACCTGCGTTTACTTCATTAATGGTAATTTCATCTGACATCTCTGAATTTTGTCCATGTACTTTTACAAATTGGTCTCCTATTTTTTCTAATTTTTCTTTTTCATCGATGTATATGATGTTTTCATGCACTATTGGTGGCATTTGTTTTACTGTTCTTTTCCTTCTTTTAATGAATTTCCATATGTTCTGGTGACTTTCTACCATTTGATTTATTCTTTTGTGCCAACTGTCCTCTTCCTGTGATCTAAGCCTTGTTTGGATTTCCCTTGTTAATTCATCTGCATATTCTTTGTACTGTAAATTTCTATTTCTTTGATACACTCTTCTAGCCGCATTTCTGTCCTTTATCATTCCTTGTGTTTCCTCATTTGTTATCAGACCATTACTTTTCAATTTGTGCATAGGTATGTGCCTTTTTCCTGCTTCCTGAATTATTACTGTACATTTTTCCACTGCTTTGTCAATTTCTTCTATAAAGAAATAATTTCTATAAGGTGCAGTCAATATAAAACTGAAAAAGTGGAAAAATCGTTTCCACCTGCACCCAGGGTAAAGAAACTAAATAGTTCCTATACCAAAGCTTGACCGTTTTCCATGAAAAAACAACTACTTCCTGGGCTATATGCCCCAACGGACATTGAATTACATTCCAAAGAAAACGTGATGGCGACCGACTTAGTCGGTACTTGCAACCATCTCTATCGATTTGCAAATTAACAGGAAGAACACTACTCGTATACCGGTTTCGACATTATTGTGTCTCATCAGTACGAGGTAAGTAGTTCTTCTCATCCCGCAGAGCAGGATGCAGAATGATTCTTTTACGCCAATACATAAACCGTGAACCCACGATTCCATGATATAGTCGTAAAAGCGCCATCCTACCGTTAATTTGCAAACGACTATATCATGGAATCGTGGGTTCACGGTTTATGTATTGGCGTAAAAGAATCATTCTGCATCCTGCTCTGCGGGATGAGAAGAACTACTTACCTCGTACTGATGAGACACAATAATGTCGAAACCGGTATACGAGTAGTGTTCTTCCTGTTAATTTGCAAATCGATAGAGATGGTTGCAAGTACCGACTAAGTCGGTCGCCATCACGTTTTCTTTGGAATGTAATTCAATGTCCGTTGGGGCATATAGCCCAGGAAGTAGTTGTTTTTTCATGGAAAACGGTCAAGCTTTGGTATAGGAACTATTTAGTTTCTTTACCCTGGGTGCAGGTGGAAACGATTTTTCCACTTTTTCAATTTCTTCTATGTTTTCAAAGTTCCGTTTCATTGTTATTTCACTGCAGACTCTAAGAGGACACTTAATTCATTTTGAAGGTTATGTAAATCATCCAATGTATTCGCCCCCCCCCCCAAAATATCATCCACGTACGTTTGTTCCAATAACGTTTCCGCAGCCAATGGATATGACCCTTTACCTTGGTTAGCTAACTCCATTAACGTCCGAGTTGCTAGAAAAGAACTGCAGCTACATCCGTACGTGACTGTTTGTAATTCTAAATGACGTATTGGAAGTGAAGGATCATCTCTCCAAATAATATTTTGTAAGACTCTATCGTCTGAATGAACTTTGACACATCTAAACATTTTTTGAATATCACTTGTTAAAACAAATTTAAATGTTCGAAATCTAGCAATAATGTCAAACAAATCAGATTGGACTAAACTGCCTGTTAATAATATATCATTCAAACTTAAACCCGAAGTAGTCTTCATTGATCCATCAAAAACTACCCTGTATTTTGTAGTCAATTTGTCTTCTCGAACTACGCAATAGTACCTGTGTTGCTGTAAGAGTTTAGTATCATTAGTAATGTCTAGTGCATGACCCATATCTAAATATTCCTTAATGAAAGCCGCGTATTCCTTTTTTAAATTTGGGTCACTTTGAAACCTTTTCTCAAGTGACAAAAACCTTTTGGTAGCCATAGGAAGAGACTCTCCTAGAGAAAGAGCAGTGTATTCCTGTTTTATAGGTAACCTAACCTCAAAAACACTAGATTGTAACCTTTTAGTAGTTGAAGAATAAATATCTTCACATATCTTGTTCTCAGGACAAGTCATCACCTAACCTTAAAACACCACCACTAATTACATCGAAATAAATATCCGCTGCTAGTAGTAAGTCTATTTTTGATGAAATACTAAATAAAGGATCAGCCAAATCCAAACCCTTAGGTATATTTAAAGAACCGTTATCAACGTAAGAGTGGGGCAATGGACAAGTAATATCCCTTGGCATTATACCACAAACTGCCGAAATTCTTTTTGTTGGATTATATTGAGATTCCACCTCAATATTAACAACGCTTGTGACTTGAACATCACATTTTCCAATTCCAGAAATATGAATGTTAGCCGAAGTTTTTGGTAACCGTAGTTTATCCGCCATGCGTGATGTAATGACTGAATACATAGAGGCCGAATCCAAAAGTGCTCTGGCCTGAACCCTTGAACCGTCATGGCAAACTAAATTGACCATTGCTGTGGCCAAAAGGATTTGTTTATTGACCCTGGAAATTAAACATGGAGAAAAATTGGTTTCATCCGAAGTAGATACCAATGACGTAGACGCAGAAGGTGCTCTATCAATATTTTCTTGAACCTTAGAACTATTTTGCTCATCGTCCCTTTCTTGTCCCTTAAATATATTTGAATTTGAAACCAAATTGCCACTTCCTTTTCCATATTTTTCCTCGTGCAATGAAGAATGATGTCTTCCCTTACAAATCCTGCAACCATCTGACTTGCAGTAATTTGCTGTATGCCTAAAACCCAAACAATTGTAACAAAGTCGAATTTTATTAATAAACTCACGTTTGTGTACCGAAAACATTCAACATTTTAGTCACGTTTGTGTGCTAATTCAAACCTTTGAAATTTATTACATTTATGCATTGGATGTGCCTCGAAATGGCAACAAATGCATTTACACTTCGCCGTATTTGTTGATTCAGTCATTGAAAAACAACCCGCCTTTACAAATTTTTGCTTGTACTCTGGTTTTGTTAAAGATTCTAAAGCTAAACACCGCTTATCTAAAAAGGTTAAAAAATCCAAAAAAGTTGGCAATTTTGTGCAATCACGCTCGAGTTCGTAAGCCTTGTGTGTGTTAAAATCTAATTTAGATGCCAATATGTAAACCAAAATTAAGTCCCATGTCTCTACAGGTACCCCAAGAGCAGAAAGAGCATTATAGTTTTGTTTAATTTTTGTTATAAAATCCCGCAAAGCTGATGAGTCACCTTTTAAAACTTGTGCTTCCATTAAAAGTCTAATTTGACAATTAATTGTTATTAATTTATTGTCATATCTTTTATTTAAAATATCAAGTGCCACATCATAGTTTGACTCTGTAATTTGCAAATCCTTAATCATTAAAAGTGGTTCATCCCTTAAAACCGTTTTTAGATAAATACATTTTTGTGTTTTATTAAGGTGTTGATCACAATTAATAAGAGAATTAAATAATTCAATAAAAGACCTGTAATCTTCATACTTTCCAGAAAAAATAGGAATATTGATGCTTGGCAGTTTAATTTTTGTAGGGGGTAATGACGAGAATAAAATTTCAGAAGAATTTGTACGTAAATTATTTGCAGACCCACTTGACTCCCCACCAGTCGCACCTTGTAGAACTTGTGACCGATTGGAAATTATTGTTTTAATTTTACTATATAGTGAAATGTATTGAGCTTCAACTTCTGCCCTATCACTCTCTTGGCAACCCTCAATTTCCTCAAGTTGTTCTTGTACATATTCATAATTACTATAAGTTTTTACAAGCATCGATTCCCTAACTACAAAATCATTTACATCTATAGACATGTTATTTCCATTTGAATTTACATAGTTCTCCAACCTAGTTATTTTTTATTTAATTCTGCCTCTTTTTGGTATTAACAATGTTTTATCCTCCTCTCCCATTTTGTTTAACGCTCAGAAAATTATAAACAAATTGAAATCACACAAATACTTAACTAACAACACCCTTTACAAAGTATAAATCACTAAATATAAGTCCAAAAATGTCTGTCAAATTTCCTGGCAAAACGTATTCAAAATATCCCTGATGCTTTGTAACAATAATAAAGAAAGATCTGACCTTGATTCAGCAGTCTTCTTTACTCGTTCTTAGTATAATAACATGTAAAATTTCCATATAACAGTAGTCCGCTTACTACCAGTTTCATATACCACTTATCAGCAATCTACCATGTACTAGTCCAGTAATCAACCTTGTATGAATCTGCTTCTCATTTGTAAAAATACCTTGCATAAATTGCTAATGCAACAACAAATTCTAATCCCGTTACAGTGCCAAATCACTAGTGTAAAAATCCTCTTTGTTGTCCAGTAAAATCCGGCTCGAAGGACCAAATGTTGAGCTCCAATTAGCTCAGTAAAACTCCGGTATTTTATAACAACTCAGCTTTATTTAAAAGCCTTAGAACTATACCAATATTGATTATAAACTACTTAAATTAATAAAAATGGACTGTATCTTTTTTGACAACGTAAAAACTCAACCCTCAAAATTACATAGTTTTGTTGTTACCTGGGAAACTGTTGGTTAGCCAAAAGGCGATTACTTAGGTAATGATTTGCGGTACTGAGTACGTCCAAAGGCACGGCTGGCGTGGGAATTTATAATTCGCGAATCTAATAGATTGCCTAGGAGACGACCTCCACAAATTCAAAATTTCATTGGAACGGTTGTTGATAATTGTAACGATAAAGAATTCGAAGAACATTTTAGAATTACTCGACAGGGGTATCAAGTGCTACTAAACCATATTGGCCCCTCCGCATTCCTGTTGAGAAACAACTATTAGCCACCATTTTGCTTTTATCTACTCCTGATAGTTACAGGTAAATTTGAACTGTTGGTGTGTGTTTGTATGTTCTGAGAAAGCATGATAATGAAATACTTTGTTTGAAGAAATTATTCATGTAAAAACTGTTTTACTTTGCAAATTCGTTTTCAGGTCAATTGGATGCACATTTGACTTGAGTAAGTCTTCACTTTTCGCATGCTTCATGAGAGTTGTCAAATGTTTGAACAATATTGCTCCACAAGTGATTAAATGGCCAACTCAGGAAGAAAGACAACAAATTAAAGACAAATTTCGACGTATGGCAAGATTACCAGGGGTTATTGGTGCTATTGATGGCACATATGTTCCAATTAAAGCCCCCCAGGACAATCCTGAGGTTTATATAAATAGAAAGTGTTTCCATGGAATAACTCTCCAAGCTTTATGTACTACTGATCTGAAGTTCACAGATTGTTTTACAGGATATCCGAGATCAGTTTCAGATGCAAGAATTTTCAGAAATTCAGATATTTACATTGCTATACAGAACAATGTGGAGAGTCATTTTCAAGAAGATGAACATATTATATGAGATAAAGCCTATCCACGTTTTAATTGGTGTATAACTCCTTACATAGAAAGAAGGCAGAGGAACTTTAATACTATACATGCAAAAACACGGCAGGTTATTGAAAGGGCCTTTGCTCTTTTTTTTGGGAGGTTCAGAAGATTAAGATTCCTAGACATGAATAGAGTAGATCTCATACCCGCTACTATAATTGCAGCATGTACAATGCATAATTTATGTTTAATTGAAGATGAGATGATAGATATATACATTGCTGAGGGATTACAATACCTCAATCAAAATTCTGAAGAAGATCAGAGGCAAGAACAAGGGCAGGGAGATATGGATCAAGGCAATGTAAAGAGAGAATATTTTGCTACATTTCTGCATTGAAAGTCATGTTTCCTTTTTCCTTAATAAAAAATATTTTAGTAAAGAATTTTTTTTCTATAAGATCCTTGATGAGTACTCCAAAGTAAATTATTCATATTTAATTTTACTTCTTCAATTGCTATAAATAATCTTGGTAATTCAGTTTTTTTATTCAAACACATTGGTAAAAAGCATTCTGCAAAGGTGCAATTCACCTATACGTTTATTTAATCTGCTTTTTCCCTTCCAATGAAAACACTCAGGAGACAAAAAGGGAAAATATTCAAATGTTAGTTAAAAAATATATTTTGTTTCAACAGAACTCCTAATATTACATCTATAAAAATATCACAATATTTAACATTAAATAAAAAAGAAAAACATAACTTAACATAAATAAAATGTTGTCTTAAAAAATAAAAGAATTTATATAACTTCTAATTTTTAAAAAACTTCTTAGTCTTTTAGTATTACAAATGTAATAATACACATAATACAGAAAAAAATTTTTCTTGAAAAATAAATGAATTTCTATTTAATAATTAAAAGAAAAATCAGTCTTTTAATTTCACAAATGAACACTTAGCAAACTATGAAATGGTATACATAACTTAAAACTTTTTGTTGCAAAATAAATTAATTTCCATAACTTATGATTAAAAAAAAAAAACTCTTTTTAGTATCACAAATGAACACTTAATAAATAATGAAAAGGTATTTCTACACATGGACATATAAAATTTAATGTGTCTGTCAGCAATTTTAAGCAATTTGCTTAATCTCTCAATACCGAATTTAATTCCCTCAATACCTTCATTTTTTCTCTATGTCTTTCATTTCTACCATTTTCTTTCATTTGTGCTATTTCCATATTCACTTCTATATGTTTTTTTTACCTTCTTTGTATTTTTGACATTTTCTTCTTCACCTTTCCTTTTCAAATTGTTTTCTTTATTGTTGGGTAATTGTATTGTCTCTAAATTCTTTTTAATACATTTCATCAAATCAATCAAATTTTATCGCTTTTGAGCCACTGGCTTTAGAACCCATGTTATCTTTTTTCTCCATATATTTACCCTTGAGGTATTTAAATTTATTTTTACATTGTTCCCATGTGTGTTTTCTAATAATTGTACTTATATCGTGCCACACCTTGTCATTTTTGACTGTGGAAGATTTAAATGCTTTTTTATGTTCCTTATATTGATTTATTAATTCAATAATTTCTTCCCTTGTCCATGTAGTGCGAATTTGTTTTCCGTTTGAGTCGCCTGCCACTTGTACTATAGTATGCTCTGCAGTGGTTGAGGAATATGAGGCCTCTTCACCATGGACATTGGAACCTAGATTTCGTAGTGCTAAGTCCGAATCAAGGAAGAGGAGTGATCCATCTGAAAATAAAATTATATCAGAGACAACTCTAAGTACAATCTAATGCAGACATACCCGACACTCTTTGAACCAAAATCTGATTTTCATTTGTAATGAAATTGTCATTTTCCCCCAGCACTATTTGATAATTGCTTAGATTTATTTCTTCCATTTTGCTTCTTGAAAGCTTTGGTATTTACTGACTTAAACAATCGGTTGGTAAAAAATGGTAGAACTAATTAATTATTTATTTTTTAAATTCTTAGGTTATGGAATAGAAATCATTTGCGCAAGCCAGACGAACTTCATCCATCTATTTGAGATGGGTAAAATTTATTCGTCCGAGCGTGATTGTCTCTTGAAACCGAACATTCTGGGTGACAAAACATATCTTATTTCTGAACGGTTTAGGACGAAAAAGAGTTTACCGGGCGTTTTTCTCTGTGTGAGTCGAAATTGTCTGCCATGACAGTCGAAATTTTTAGCGATTCCAAGTGATTTCGACTTTTAGTAATATCTGGGGATAATTAATTTATGTCATTGGCATCGCATAAATATATGATTGGCACACATTTTTATATTTTGATCAGCTGTTTGTAGAGTACGTATGTTGTATTAAGGTTAAGTTCATTAGTTTGTATTTGTTTGGATTTAAATTTTATTTATTATTATAAGGTCCACTTTACATTATACATAATTTATAATTGAATTTGATTTCAAATTTAGTTTTAAATTTAGAATGATATTAAGAAAAGTGTAAAACACTAAAATTTAGAACATAGAGAGATTATTAAATTATGTACAAGATTTTTAGAACATGTTCTATTTTGATGCTTAAAAATAGACAGTTCAAGAGTTGACGTTGACAGGACAGTTGTGTTTGAGGTTATGTAAGTACGAGAAGAAGTAACAAAAACAAACCACAGCAGAGGTAGTTACTTTATACTGTGAAAAAATTATAAAATAAAACATGTCGTGGGCAAAGGATCAAGTTAACGCTTTAATTGATGCATATTTTGAGTCTCCTTGTTTATATAATGTGCACTTAAAGTTGTATCATAATAAACATGCAAGAAATGCTGCACTGGAAAAAATCAAGGAAGATTTATTAAAAGTAAGACCCAGCGTAACTATAACAGAAATAAAAAATAAATGGAACGGTATAAAAACAAATTTTTCTACGGAGCATAAAAAAGTTCAACGATCCAAAAGCAGTGGAGCAGGACGGGATGATGTGAGTACTTTTTCTTAGAATACAGCTGACGATTGCATTAACTGAAAAATACCTGATTTTACAGTTATATACACCCTCCATCTGGTATTATCCTAAACTAATGTTCCTACTAGACTACATTAAACCAAGAACACCTACAGATTCTATTGTCAATGAATCCATAACTGAAGAATTAGAAGAGACAGTAGTTGAGATTGATGAGGAATCTGGGCAATCTGAGAATATAGTCATCGAATATGAAAATTGTGAGTATAAAGAAAGTGTTGATGTTGATAATATTGAGAATCAACAAGCGCATAATAAAGTCACAATACCCATAGTACCTCCTCAGCCAAAGAAAAAAAGAAAAACTGAAGATCCTGCAGCTGATGCTATAAAAGATATCGCAGACACTTTAAAAAAAAGAAACACCAACAACAATCCAAATCAAGGATTTACCGAGTATATTACCTGCAAGCTAAAGGAAATCACCGATCCTGAGATCTTGTTAGAAACTGAGCAGGCAATTACCAGGCAATTACATCAGTTTTATACAGTGCTATTAAAAAATGTAGACAGAATAATATGTGATTATTTCTTTTATTTAAATTTTTCAGTTTTTTGTTCAAATAAGATGTGATTTTTTAAAATAGTTTATTACAGTAAAAAACTAATCATTTATACAGCTGTATTTCTTTCATAAATTATGTCTCTTCACTGATTCCTCTTGCCAGGGTACGCTTCCTACTGTTGAATTAAAATATTCTTTGTATTCTTCTCTAGTTGCTCTAGCTTTGTCAGAAGATCTGTTTCCAAACTGATTTACAGCTTTGCGTAAGGGACATGACTCTTTTCCTATATTTTTCAGGTAGGATTTACTATTCGCACAACATAAATAGTTATGCAAAATGATACATGTTAAGGTAATTATTTCAACTTTATTAGGTGAAAGGTGTATAGGATTGAGCAAAACCCTAAACCTGTTTGCTAAAATTCCAAACATACTTTCAATCATTCTTCGTGCTCGTGAAAGTCTGTAATTAAATATTTTTTTTTCGTAGGTTAAGCCTCTTTCAGGAAATGGTTTTAGTAAATTAGGAAATAGAGGAAAAGCATCATCAGCAATTATAACATGTGGTACTTTCTTATTTCGACCAGGTAAACAGGTTTCTTCTGGGAAATTTAAAGCATTTGTTTTTAACGCCTTTGAAAAATTGCTTTGGTAAAAAACACCTCCATCACTGATTCTGCCGTTTACACCAATATTGACATAAGTAAACTTGTAGTTGGCATTCCCTAAACCTAATAAAACAATGCTATGTGTGCTCTTATAGTTAAAATAATATGACCCATCAGCTACTGGAGGTCTAAATGTTATGTGTCTGCCATCAAGAGCACCCAAACATTGCGGGAATTGCCACATATTCTTAAAATCGTTTGCAATTTTCTCCCATTCTGCCACTGTCGAAGGTACCTGCAAAAAATATTTAATTTTTTCTATTACTTTTATATTAATAGAAACTCATTTACTAACGAAATGTATGGTACTAACCCTTACTATGTGAAAGTTCATCTTATTCAGAACAATAAACAACTAAAAGGTTGAATTAACTTCCACTATTTATTCTTTAAATACTTTATTTTTTTTTTTTTGGCCTTAGGTTCAAGACCTATTTAGCCAGAAAATTTATTAATTACAATTATGATTACAAATTACAATCAAGTAAAAAATTACATTTTATAATAGTACATACATATATACATACACATATATACATATATATACATACACATATACATATATACACATATATACAGTAACACAATATTTATATTACGCCGGTCAATTTCCATTATGCACCTTCACTCGATTTCCTAACCTTCCCATTGGAAACACTATTGAAGATTGTACAACAAGGAATAACATGGACACACGCTTCACGCTAAGGTGCCCGTCATAGCGACTTTTTTTTAAACAGACAATACAGGCAACGGTTAAAGGTAAATAACATAAAAGGAAAAACAGTAGGAAACTACAACTGCGCCCTAACATTTCGCATTCACGCAACACTGTTTGAAGAGGGGATTTAAATTTTCCGTTTGGTCCGTTTGAAAAATTCCCATAGAGTTGATCTAATGGTTGGGTTACGACTGCTTAAGTATAGGAGAGAAGCGACGTTCAATGGTAATATGATTTTTTGTTGGGAGATGGCTTGAAGTAAGAATTTTATTGCTTCTTGATTATACCGACACTGGAACATCCAGTGGTTAAGGTCATCAAAACTGCCGTCACAATCACATGTATCTGTATCTGATAGTTTTATTTTATACAGGTATGAGTTTACTGTGGCATGTCCAAAAAGGCATCTAACGTACATGGTGTAGATTTTTCGAGATATGGGACTTCTCTCACTTAGAGAGAAGACGGAAGAGTTGGATATATATTGCAATATGTATTTTTGCTACTGTTAGTAAAGGATTGCCACTCAATTTCCCAACTAGATCTAACATGTTTCTTCCTAGCTGCAACTATATCCCATATGGGCAACTCATTGTATTCTAGGCCCACTAAAGTGGCGTCTTTAGCAAAATGGTCTACTTTCTCATTGCCTGAAATATTAGAGTGACCTTTTACCCACACAAAGCAGACATTTCTTCTTAGCAAACTTAGTAGTCTTAACTTGTCAAGTGCATCTACAATTAGTCTGTTGGTATATATGTGTTTAGAGAAGTGTCTTAATGCGAGGAGGACGGATTGTGAGTCGGCCAGAATTATATACCTTTCGAAATTTAATGTGGTATTAACTATCCAATCCAATGTCTTGACAATAGCTACCAGTTCAGCTGTGAATATTGAGCAATCTGATTTTAATTTATACTGAAAATAATCCTGAGTATTTTCTATATAAAAAGCACAGCCCACACCGGCAGACGATTTTGAGCCATCGGTATAAATTCTACAAGAGTGGTTAGATTGAAGCTTATCCTGTACTACTAAATTTTCGTGAACAACTGAACTGTGTGAAGGAATTATTACAGTAGGTTTATATTCATACAGTATGTCATAATTAGAGCAAAAAAATGGAATCCCTTCTCCATTAAATGAATAATGTGATAGGTTGGGAAACTCAATAGATAGGGTCGGAGAGTTTTTATTTGCCCACCATTTGTTCGTTAGATTTTCAACAGAGAGGCAAGATATTTTTTGTAACAAGCTATTTTGTTTATTGAACTGGCATTTAAGAATAAATTTGTCTGCCAACATTAGGCGTCTTAGATGTAATGGAGGCTCGTTACATTCTGCGAGAAGAGCTGGTGTAGGGGTAGATTTGAGGGCTCCTAGGACTAACCTTAAGGCTTTGAATTGAATTTGATCCAGTTTAATCAGACGAGATTTTGTCGCAGATCCATAAAGAAAACTTCCATAATCCAAAATTGATCTGGTATATGCTCTGTAAAATAATAAGTTTATTTTCGGGTCTGCTCCCCAATCGTATCGATTAACGGCCTTAAGAATATTGAGGCTTTTTTCACATTTGTTAATGCAGTTATTAATATGCTCATTCCAGGTTAATTTAGAATCCAAGGTAACACCTAGGTATGTAAAACTATTATATACAGGGATCTCCAGCTGTGATAGTTCTATATTACTAATTTTTGGATAATAAATGAATTTAGCATGCATCTAAATCGATGATAAACAATTGCTCATTGGTTGGATTTGGTCTATAACCACAAATTATCTCATATTTAATGTTATTAATACTAAAATTAACTTGACATACAGAAACCTTAGAATTTTCAAAAGTTAAATTGGTAACATTAGCATTTATAGATTTTTTTATATAAACGACTGTTCCATCATTTCTATTATAATTAGCGCCGTTATAATACATGTTGAAATTATCGATATTATAAAGTGTAGTGTTCTCAACTAGAAAACTTTCAGTTAATATTATGATATCGCATTTTTTGAAATTATAGGATTCAAGAAATATAAGTAAATTATTATAGTTTTTATGTATGTTAAGGTGAAGTATATTCACTACTTTTGTATTTAAATTAACTAAAGATTTCACAGTATCACAGTCAGTTGCACTTTGAAGTTCCTCATCCAACACATCTAGTTGTTCTCCGATCTCCACCTCTGATACTTTACTATCCATTAGAATTTCCATAGTCTATTTTCCTTCTCAAGATTTGTAGGTGATATTTATATAGTGGACAGTTAGGATTGCTAGCTTCGTGGTTAATATCATTATTTTGGTGATATTTGGCATTTGCTCTGACACAGTTAATGCATTTTTTATCATTAGATCTATTACAATTTTTAGAATTATGTTGTTCGGCAGAGTATGCACATACTTCATTCTTGTTTTTACACTGGGTGTTCTTATGAAAATGCTCCTGGCATTTAAAACAACGTTGTTTAGAAATATCTTCATAGACAGGGTAGCTACTCCATTCTATAAATATCTTTTTATTATTGATCATTTTATGGAATAGATTTGGCGAAGCTTCACCGAATATTGTGTATGTGTTATTATTTTTATTTTCTTTAAGGTATGTTATGGTAAAATTATCAGTCTCAGTAATAAAAATGACATAAAGACATAAAATGCTATGCTCTTTTAATTTTTTACCTGATGCAGACATGAATTAGGTATGTTATATAAACTTTATTTATATATTGAACATGCCATGCCACCAACATCTAAGTAAATGTTGGGCTTATAAGCCCAAAATCAAAACCTGTTTATTTATTTATGTGGATGCTAGGGTACATATTTAGATATTCTACCTAGCATTAGGTGAGAGTTTTAAGTATTAAGAAAAATCTTAATCAAAGATAGACTTTGTTGATTTGAGAGTATTTTTTATTAAAAGTCAAATTTCTGTACAAAAGAAATATTGTTTGATAAAGGTTATTAATAAAATAAAACAAATAGTTATTCAGCACTGTTAGCACAGGAAAAACATCACGACACTATGACTAATGGCAGGATCAACCAGGGAGCTGCGCTGTGGTGTACTAGTGTATACTAGTTTTGTTGAAAAAGAATACATATTATCCAAACTGCCTATCATGCAATGTAGAATGTATTTTGACCGTTCCGTACAATTCCGGATTTCTTCTGATTCCAACTCCGCTATCATATTACTACTTGTTCAAATAATCAAACCATTATTTATAATAGAACCTAATTAATGTACAGATAAAACTAAATGTTCTATATAATCGATATATTCACAAGTTAACACCACTAAAAAATGTATATATCATACTGATACTAACTAAACTGACGGGTAATCTCAAAAACAATAAATTGCTAAATGTCATAATTTCGAGTCGAAATTCTCATTTTGACCTAAATGGTCTAGTCGAAATTAATTTCGACTTCACGCGTTTTCATGACGTCATATGCTCACTTTGCAATACCTTCGTTAGGTGCGCACAGTCGCATTTCGACTCCGCCATGACGGTCGAAATTATTTCGAGTCGAAATTTTCACTTAGAATCAGGGCCCTGATTCCAGTACGCAGTCCTCTCTCTTTCCTTGTCTAAGAGTTAAGAGTTAAGTAAATCTATGAAATAATGCATGGTGAACGTACAGTATGCACATTTTGCAGGTAACGTGCGTATTTTTTATAATCAAATTTACTAAATCAAAACTAAACTATTCGCTTTCAGGAAAAAATATTTGAACTGACAACTCTGTGCGGGTGTCCCGCTGTCAATTTCGAATATTTTTGTATTTGCGCAGAGAATTTTTAGCGGATGGTTAAACTGGAAGATAACCACAAAAATTAACAATAAGTACAATAGGGAACACACATACATACATATTACATGCCCATATTTTATTTTCTATCCAATTTAAAACGAATTCTTATTGCTTTGTTTTGAAATCTATATATTATTATATTAAAATAGTTTCAATTATTGAAGAATGCAACAAATAAACATACAGAAGCTATTTTAAACAAGTGTTAAATGACTAATTTAGAGTTTTTATTGAAATAATCAGATAGAAATGTGGAATAGAAAGTATTATACTAAAATGGGTAGATTAAAAGCAGATTTTGGGAAAATACTGTTAAATGGTTTAAACGACAACAAGTAAAAATTATTGCCAACGAAGAGAAATAATATTTTATATCATGTAATTGTTATAAACAAAAAAAACAAAAAACATTTTTAAAATCTAATGTTATAGAGCGATAAATCTCCTAGTAGATTTTTTCTTTGTTTTTTCAATGCATGCAACTTCACAGGGTCTACAAGCCGTTTACTGGGTCCAGCTTGGTCCAGGTGAAGGATCCATATTATATACATCTTCCATATGAACAAATGTAGTAGGTACATCTAAAAAAAGTGTTAATTAGATATATCCTAGACGGTTTTCGGGTCGATGTAGACACATCTTGTAGTTGGCTTGAATTTAAATCAGGTAAATTTACGTTATCAGATATTTCGGAAATGCTCTGTTCGTTGTTGGAGTCATTCATTTCGTTATCTATATTTTGATTTCCTGAATCGTGAGTATCATCTTCTTGAGAATTTAACAATTTTATATCTCCTCTGGGAGCCAAATGTTTAGTAGCAACAGTACTTTTCTTCCCATTAGCGTATTGTAATAAAGCGTAGTCTGAGTTTGCCTGCAAAAGGTCCACTTCTTCTACTAATGGATCGAACTTACTTTTTCTTATAAATTTTTTTAACAAAACTTTGCCAGAGTCTTTGAGCCACGATGGTATTGACGTTCCACTTACTGATCGTCGTTGGTAAGTAAACATACGTTCATGGGGAGAGTAATTAACTGCAGTACACAATAGACTTCTTATTGAATGCAGAGCATCTGGTAAGACAGTTTCCCATTTAGTGATATCTAAATTTCGACTTTTCAGTGCCAAATTCACTGCTTTCCATATAACTCCATTGTACCTTTCTGCTTGTCCATTTCCTTCTGGGTTATATGGTGTCGTACTTGAAGATATACCTTTAGAGTGCAAATATGTAATAAATTCCTCGGAAGTAAAACTAGTTCCACGATCAGAGTGTATGTATGCTGGCATTCCAAATAAACAAAACAAATTATTTAGACATTCAATTACTGTTTGGCTAGATGTATTCGAACAAGGAAAAGCCCACGGAAATCTGGAAAATTCATCAATAATTGTTTACATATACGAGTTTTTCGAAGTAGTGGGAATCGGTCCTTTAAAATCAATGTTTAATCTTTCAAAAGGAGTTGTTGCCTTAATTAGATGTTTATCTTCTTTCTTTTTATAAAACCTAGGTTTGATTTCAGCGCAAATTGGACATGCAGTGATAGTTTGTTTTATTTCTTCTAAGGAATATGGTAAATTTCGAATTCTAACAAAATGGTACATACGAGATACTCCAGGATGACATAGATCTGAATGCAGTTGAAATAACTTATTGGTGTTTAGGTTATTGCACATTCTTGATAAAGCCTCTGCTGCATCATTTGCATTTCCTGAACGATAAATTATATCATATTTAAAACACGAAAGTTCTAATCGCCACCTCAGATTTTTTTCATTTTTAATTTTGCTTGAATGATTTGTATTAAACATAAATGAAACTGATTTCTAATCAGTAATTAACTTAAATTGTCTTCCTAGTAAAAAATGTCTCCACTTCTTAAGTGCTTCAACACAAGCATATGCTTCTTTTTCGATTGCAGAATGTCTTCGTTCAGAATCTGAAAGTGTACGTGGAAAAAAAGCAACTGGTCGTCCAGTTTGACTCAGTGTGGCAGCGATAGCAAAGTCTAATGCATCTGTTTCAACAAAAATAATTTCTTTATCATCGATAGTCCATAGCAGTGAATTAGCTATATCAGTTTTTAAGTCTTCAAAATCACGAACCAAGTTAGAATTTAAAGGAAATTTCTTGCAATCTATGAGACCTCTAATTTTTGTTGAAAAATTGTTAACCCACTTCGAATAGTGTGAAAACATTCCAAGTGCCCTTTGGAGACTTTTAGAATCTTTTGGAATTGGTAAATCTAATAAAGGTTTTAATCTATCTGGATCAGGTTTCATTGTAAAATTTTCAATTGTATATCCAAAAATTTAAATAGATTTTTGATTATAATGGCACTTATTTTGATGTAAAGTTAATCCGTATTTTTTAGCAGCATTTAAAAAGTTTTGTAGATTTGAGTCATAGTTTTCTTGATCTTTACCGCAAACTGTTACATCATCTAAATAAGAATATACACCTTGTAGATTTTCTTTGTTTATAATAGAGTCAATAACTCTCTGGAAACATGAGACTCCATTAGTAACCCCAAAAGGAATGCGTCGGAATTGATAAAGGCACCCGTTTGCTTCAAAAACTGTAAATGGTTTGTCTGATGGTACTTGGTGATAAGCCGACTTTAGGTCAATTGTGCTAAAAACTTGATGTTTTGAAATCTTGGAAACAAGTGATTCAATGTTAGGCAAAGGATAAGCATCAAGTAAAGTAAATCTATTAATTGTTTGGGAATAATCGATTACCATACGACGTTTATGATTTTCATTTTTGGTTACCAACACTTGAGCTCTCCAAGGTGATGTGCTTTCTTCAATAATTCCTTCTTGAAGTAATTGTTTTATTTCTGCTTTAATAAAATTTTCATCATCTTGAGAAAATTTGCGTGATTTAGTGGCAATAGGTTGACAATTTTCGGTTAAATTGACAAATAAGAAAGGCGGATCAACTTTAGCTTCCGTTAGACAACATATGGAAAACGGCGGTTTTGGACCTCCAAATGTAATAGCTATTTGTTCATGTTGTATCATGATATCATGACCAATTATCAAATCTGTACAGAGATAAGGTAAAACTAAAACTTTTATTTGTTGATATTTTTCTTTCTGAATTTGAAGAGTAACTAAACAATAGCCTTGAATTTTTGTTGAACATGTCATGGATGCCATAGAAACTTCACCAATAGCAGTAAAAATCTTGATTTTATTTTTAACGGCAAATTCATGATCTAGAAAAGTATCCGAGCTTCCAGTGTCTAGCAAAGCTTTTGCATTTATTTTATTAATTGTGACTAAAGCTTTCAAAAGTGATTAAGGACTTTTCAATGACGAAGCTATTACAAAGGTAGACGCTGAAGTTGATTTAATTTGCATATTTTTGGATTTCATACACATTTTGGCCCAATGTCCGATTTTATGACAATGTTGACAAGTTGCTGCTTTTGCAGGACACAAAGAGCGCGGATGTCTGGGGTGTCCACAGAAATAGCAAGTCTGGGAAGATTTTATTCGAGCAGCAGCAACAGTGTTGTGATCAGATAAAGTTGCATTGTTTGCATAATTTGATGGCGCGTTGGAAGTAAAATTATTGTAATCAGATAAAATTGCATTGTTTGCATAATTTGATGGAGTATTGTACTTAACTGATTGTTTTTGAGAATCTTCTAAAGATCTGGATTTAGATATGGCATCTTCTAAAGATAAAGTGCTAAACTCAAGCAATCTTTGACGTATATCAGATTGAGCAAGGCCATTAATAAAAGCGTCTCGAACGTAATCATTTTTATTCTGTTCTGCAGAAACTGCTTTGAAGTTGCAATTTTTCGCCAAAAGTTTTAATTGCTGTACATATTGATCTATAGATTCATTCATCTGTTGTTTTCTTGTAGCCAAAACATGTCTTGTGTAAATTTCATTAGTAGGTTTTACATACAATTCTTCCAAAATTTTTATAGCAGCTTTATATGTTTTCGACTCGCTTATATAGTCATTAACTGTAGGTGATACAAAATTCATTAAAAGCATGTACTTATCTGAATCTTCTAGTTTGTTATTTTTAGATTTATTACTTTCTAAACAGTTCTTGAATGTTTCGTACCAACGTTTGAATTCTTTATTCGCAGTTGGGGAATCTGGATCAGCTTCAAGCTTGTCTGGTCTAAAGTATTTTTCCATTTTTTTATGCGAATAAAATTGTAGTAAAAATACCTTTTAGAAACTTAGGCTTTTATTCGCATAACTTGACGTTAGACAAATATAAGTGACAATATATAAATAACTAATACAATAAGTATACAATAAGTTAACAACATTAAGAACTAACTAAAAACCTAAACAAACTAGATTTTTCACTAATAAAATTATACTACAAGTTCCAACCTACATTATAAAGTAGAGTTTGTATTTTAATCACTATAATCATAATTATCAAGAGTGAGTTGGGCAACTTATGATAACAGTTATTTACTACATTTTCTATTAAAATGCAAAATGATACAGAAGATTTTAATTGACAATAACTTAAAAGATATTTAATTTATAGAAGTCACATACCTAAAAACTGACAATGTATGAATGCAGGTTGAACTTTTTTAGAGCAACTTTACACTTCACCATTCTAAAAAAAATTGCAGCAATTTTCAGTGCTTGCTCTAATTTAATGGCTGCAATTTTTATCAAGTTGCGGAAAATACATCCAGACCTATTTTTATTGCCGCAATTTCTATTGCAAGTGCAATTCTAGTTATAAATATGATTACTTTTGGTGATGCCAATCTCCTTAAATGTTACTAGCTGCTAGTCCTTTGTCAATTTCATAACCTAACTGCGTTTTTTTTATTATATTTACATATTCATCATTAATTATTGACAGTACTTCTAAACAGTAGGTAGAAATGTTATTTAATTTCGTTTAGAAAATTTTTGTTCTGTATTTTTTTTTATTTATTTACAAATTTATTTTTTTTCATATAACTTATCTTTATATTGAAGGAAAAATCAATATAGCTAGTTTTCTTTTAATCTTAAAGGCTGCCAATACCAATTTATGTCAGCATAACATTGAAAAGTGTAAAGTCACTCTTAGTAACTGCAAATACCGAAATTATATATGTACTTATCTAGTTATTAAAAACATTGCTTACATTCTGTTAAGTGAGGCTCTGGTACATCTTCAAATAGATATAGATTTTAAATTGAATGGAGTTTAGATGCACAACCTAAAAAATATAACATGGTAAATACTTTTGAAAACCCAAATTCATTAACACAAAAAAACTTAATCAAAATATGATACTTACTGGCAATATGTAACGTTGGAACTGCGTCACGAGGCAGCTTTTCGTACCTACAACTTTACACCTTCTTTCAAAGTGCTCTTCACATACCACGTACTTTTTATATATTTCCTCTATGGATTACGTTTGATAATTCTGAGGACGAATATTTTCTAGCCACATTCCATATACTTCCGGATCATTTTTTGGAAAGCGATGCATTTTACCCATGCGATTGTCACAACCCGGTACACAACATTTTCTTAATTTTAAAGTGGGTTTATACTGAAACACTTGTGAGGACTTTAAACACAATTTATTTAAAAAATTGTATAAAAACAAGGATTCAGCTGGTTACAAATTACTAACTGTCACTTTTTACTTTTAAACTTCACAAAATCTGAACCAACACTAACTCTCTCAACGTGAATGACCCGCTTTATATACCAAAATACTTGACATCTCGATTTTTCTCGAAACAACTATTTACTTAAATCCAAATAATACTAGAATGTTCCCGAATAACTACCAACCTAGAATAATTATATATCGTGTCAAGTTACTGTCAAAATCTTCTTCCTCATTCACGGACTCTTCCCTTTATGACAAGCATCTATATCAAAATACATGCATCCCTTTCGCATCTGTCACATCTGTCACCCGTTGCAATACTTTTCATCCATATCAAAAAAACAAATGTCAATGTCCTATTAGCTACTTATGATATTCACCAGAAATAATAATATTCACAATGTTCACCACAGACAATATACACAAACTACTTTGCACAAACTATCCAGAGATCAAACATCAAACATGCATCAAACCGCGATCAAACTATTCACATTTAACACAATGACAGACCAATGACCATGATACAACAAATGTAAATGGATAGAGAAAGTGTGACGTCAAAATTTGTGTTCTATGATGTCGAACTGTGAAATGTCAAGTAACTTTTGTTTGAGTTATTTTATTAATATTATATATTAAAATATTACCCAAGTATCATAATAAAATACATATAAGCAAAGTAGGTATTTTAAAGAACCATTTTTTAGTAAGTATTTTTAAAATTTATGAAAATGCACAATTTTGAAGGTTATGTTATAATGCTTTTATGGAAATTGTTCGTTTATCTACTTTAGTGATATGTAAAACATATTTATAAATGAACACTTACCAATGAAAAACCAGTATTTAACTCCCAAAAATAAGAAAATACAATAAAATAGTCAATAACAAATATATAACACACTATCAACAGAAGTTGTTTGGAATCATTTGGTTTGACACTTACGTCACTACTTTCCCAGTCCATTGTTATAAATTTGTTGTATCATGGTCACAGAACACTACCCTGCTGACTGAAGCTCTTTCACACTGTGCCATCTATACGAGAATAGAGAAAATACGACTACACTCAGCACTTAAGCGGTTGTGTCTCTAAACTCTAGCTTTTCATTCTATCCTCCCGTCTGTTTTCTGTGCTCTAAACGTCCTACCAGTTTGTAGCCACATGTTGGAATGTTATGATCGTTTTTTTAAAAATGCCATTTGAAAACCGTTTGTTAAAGTTTGAACACAGTGCATTTATTGGAAAAACAGTGAAATCAGCAGGTAAGTTAAAAATTTGAATATCAATATGTAATAATAAAGGTATATACTTAAGTTTTTTGTTCTGTTTGTGTTATTGTGTAGAACATTGATATAAATATTTGCTTGTTGACAATTCCCCCAATAATATCGTTGTTGGGGGAAATGTAAAGCTATTTCCAGGGTAAATGTAAACACTATGCTTTATGACTATTTCTTGTTTTAAAGATGTAAAACTCATTTGGTGGTTTTTTTTCAGAGCTACAATGCCTAGAATTTACAATAGAAAAAGGCAGGGTCCAGGTTACAGTGTAGAAGATGTTGCTAGAGCCGTGAATGATAAATAAAAACTGCACTTGTCGACAAGCAGAACAACAATATGGAGTACCTATTGCAGTTATTTACCATCGCATTAAGGGTAGAAAAGTGTCAGTTGATAGGATAGGTGCTGGCAGGAGACCTGTGCTTAGCGAAGATGTTGAAAAACAGATAGTTTTTTGCTTGATTGCTAGGGCGCAGATTGGATACCCCTGCGACAAAGAAGAGCTAAAAACACTTGTTGCAGATTATATTAAGACCAATAATTTAGATACACCCTTTAAAGACGGCATACCGGGAGAGGATTGGTAATAATATCTTTTATGAAGAGAAACCCAAAAATATCATTGAAAAAACCAGAACATTTGCAGCATGTTTGTAAAACAGCACGAAATTCCGAAATCGTCTATGATTTTTATAACAAACTGGAGGCATTATATGACCAAAATAATCTATCCACTCAAGAGAAAGCCGTCTATGTATTTAACTGTGACGAAAGTGAATTTTCCAGTGATCCAAGTAGATTACGAGCTATAGGAGAAAGGGAAAACCACTTTCAAGGGTATCGGGTGGGTCTGGACGAGAATCCACTACAGTGTTGCTGTGTGTAGCTGCAGATGGACATTTTCTACCAACGTTAATAGTGTTCAAGGGATCGGCTGTACAAGCACGTTGGACATCTGAAAACAGCACTGGAATTATGAACGGTCGACACGAATCGTATCCTCCATTTTGTTTCGAACGCAGGCATTATGAACTAAAATCAGTGAATTTCGGAGTCGAAACCGAAGTGAAACTTTCGATAGCACATGGGCTATCGAAACAGTAGAAACAGTGGCATTGTGAGGTCATGTATATGTATTGAGAGTGTTTGTTTACGTGCTCGAAAAGGTGTGTATTTTTAATTTGATTATATTATTATTATTTTACGTACTTTGCTGTATAGTCATCAACCCTCTTACGTTTTAAATTGAGAAAATTAAGATTCCATTGAATAGTGAGTGTTGATCTTTCATTATTTCTTCAGAAAAATGACGACGAGAATAAGCACCGGGAGGTGCTTCTTCAATTTATGGAGAGCCATGAAGACTGTGCTCGGGGAAAATTTGTGGGACCAGCCGGCAAAAGTACTCAGAAGAAATTGTGGGAAGAATTGGCAACAAAACTAAATGGTTTAGGAGACGGCTCAAAAACTACCGAAAAATGGCAGGTCGTGGGCTGATATGAAGTATAATATAAAGAAAAAAGCTTCAGCAATTAAGCAGAGCCAAGCGGAAACAGGAGGGGGTCCAGGAACAATAAAAAGCTTGAACCAGTGGGAATAGAGGATTATAAACATTTTGGGGAAAACATTTTATGAGGGAGTTGGGGAGGACGAGGTGGGTCTTTCACAAGAAAATCTTCAGCCTAGAGATGAAGAAGAAAATATTGTTGTTGAGAATGAACCACCGGAGGCGTTGTCTGCTGCACAAGGCACCAGCGGAAAGGTAAAATAATAAATAATCAACTTAGCAATAGCTGAACGTTTCAATTTTAGCATTCTGGTGAGTTGGACGAACACAATTATTCTCAACAAAGAAAAAAAAAGAAAACTGAAGTTGAGACAGAAAATGAATTATACGAAACAACTATTTCAGAGCTCCGTGCAATCAAACATGTTCTAATGGATATTAATAGTAATTTAACAAACATATCTCAAATCTTGAGAAATAAATAATTGTTCTATTCTACATTTTAGTTTAAAAAAAATCGAAGAAATTACTCCATTTATGTTATTTTTGTTCTGTGATTTTTGCTTATAAGTTTTCATATCAAAGAATAGGTTTTTTGTTTGAAATAAAGAATAACATTAAAAAAAAATTACTCGATTTAGGTAGGTATGTTATTGTTCTGTGATATTTGTTTAGAATTTTAAGAATAATGAAAAACTCTTCGTTTTACCAAAACTTCCAATATTTATTTAAAAAATTGCTTTATTAACTTTAATGACAGCCGTTTCGCTAGACTTAGCATCGTCAGATTAGAATTTTGTTCTCATACCAAAGAATAGGTTTTTTGTTTGAAATAAAGAATACCATTTATTTTGTAATACAGTTTTTATTCACACTAAGAAATATCTGTTTACAATATTTTGTCGAGCCCTTAATCCTGCACGATCTTGATTTTGTACTACTACATTATCGTTTCTAAAGTCATCATCATTAATGATCTCTATGTCGTCATCCGGTATGCCTTCCTCAATGCACATGTTGTGTAAGTCAGCACAAACCTTGATGATTTTGCACATTGTCCGAGGATTTTATCGGGTAACACGTTCTTCCAAGATGCATCGCCACCTGCCTTTTAACAACCCGTTACATCTTTTGATACAATTTCTGGCTCTAGTTAAGGCATGATTATACCGTGCTTCTGGCGAACCTGGCATTGCATCTCTGAATGGACTCATCACTAGCGTAATTTGCGCATATCCGGAATCCCCAATTAGCCAGTTACGTTGGCCACGCTCCTCCAGTCTCTGAAGGTAAAGTTTGGTGGGCCATATAAAGGAATCGTGAGTAGATCCCCCAAAATTTGCGAACACATTCAAGATCTTAAGATTTGCATCACAAATAAGCTGACAGTTTATTGAATGAAACCCTACAAATATGAAGAACAAATTATTTTGTAGAACAATAAACTGAGTCCCTACTATCCATACCTTTACGATTCAGGAAATTTTGTTCGTCCTCTGAGGGTTTTAAAATTGCCACATGTGTGCAATCGATTGCACCTATAGTACCTGGAAAACCAAAGCGATCCATAAACTCAGCTTTGATTATATTTCTTTCTGCTATATTCTGCGGGAACCTTATTGTTTCAGGTACAACGTGAATCATCATGGCTTGCGTAACTTCTTTTATTATGAAGTGAATAGATTGAGCTGAAATTATATTCTTCTCCGATGCACCTCTGATAGGAACTTGTTGCAAAAAAACGTAACGCAACAAGTATTTTAATTTCAACTGGAACACCTCTTCTAGTTATTGGCTGATAAACATGTGGTCTCAACATTTCAATTATTGCTCTTGCCAACTGCTTATTCGCCCTGAATAATTGTATAAACTGTCTCTCAGGCAATGAAAAAGGTCTTGCTTCATGCCTCAAAACCCTCCGTCTGGATTGCAGTTGGCGAATCAACTGTCGCCGATTAGTACGCCTATTTATTATCCGAGCATCTCCTATTCGAATCAATCAGTTTTTTCAATATTTTTTATTATTTATTTCACGGAAGTATTTATCACAACCTCAATCACAACAAAAATTCAACTCTAACCACACTTTTTTTAGTTCATACACAGAAAATTAGTTCAAACGTCCCGAAAATAACCGAGGTTTAATAGGACCGATTCGAAACGTGTTCATAATCTCAACTTCGAATTCGAAGTGTTTCGCATCGTATTCGACTTCGAATCGGAATCGTAATTCGTATCGACAGTACATAATTCCTCTGCAGTTATCCTGGAGCAGAGTATGCGGCATCTCACAATGGATGGATGGAGGAGCCACAATTCCTTCATTGGTTTGAACGTTGTTTTGTTACCCATGTAAATGAAATTAGACATAGAAATTCACATCACATTAGCATACGGATAATTGAAACAGCAATACAAAATAAAATACAACTGGTTAGACTTCCAAATCACTTAACAGATAGAATTCAGCCATTGGACAAATGTGTATTCGGAACAGTGAAAACCAAATGGGATCGCAAACTTGTTGAATATGGTAAATCACAAATGGGAGTAGGAACAGGACGCCTGTCTAAAGACAAATTTAGTGTTATGCTTGGACAAGTTCTGGTTGAAGCTGTTAAACCACAAAATGTAATAAATGGTTTTGTAACAACTGGTCTTTTCCCGGTCGTTCGAAAACGGTTTCCAGAAGATTTATTTGATCCACATGATCTTCAAAAATACAAGCTCTGTAAAACCAAAATCGTTGCTACTGCAGAAACTGATAACCAAGTTGCAGGTTGCTCTACAATATTAAATTCTCCAGTGGCAGGCCGTTCAGCACTGACAGAATGTGCAGCTCCAAATCTAAAACCATCTTCCTTATTAGGTCCATTAACATCTTCAGGACACGATATTAGTAGTTGAAGAAGTGGAAACTGTTGCTTTGGATTTATCAATTAGAATTAGTAAAATTAAATTGATTGTACTAACCCTTACTTTTTGGAAGTCCATCTTATTAAGGATAATAAAAAACTTCGTTTTAACAAAACTTCCAATATTTATTTAAAAATTGCTTTTTTAAAGGCTCAATGACAGCTGTTTCGCTATGAAGCATCGTCAGATTGACATTTAAGTTACATTTTGTTTGTTTGTAGCTAGGTACCTGATGTTTAGGTAGTATTAAGGCTAGACCAAGTATGGAAGTAATAAGACATAACAATATTAAAGCCTAGGTGTTATTAGCCCTAAGGGATTATCCTGGATGTATTTCCCTCTAAGATCAGTATAACTGTGCAATGATATAGAAAAACCAGGAAAAAACACAAATATATTAAGTTATTGTAAAGATCAGCATGATATAGTTTTTTCCTGGTTTTTCTATATCATTGCACAGTTATACTGATCTTAGAGGGAAATACATCCAGGATAATCCCTTAGGGCTAATAACACCTAGGCTTTAATATTGTTATGTCTTATTACTTCCATACTTGGTCTAGCCTTAATACTACCTAAACATCAGGTACCTAGCTACAAACAAACAAAATGTAACTTAAATGTCAATCTGACGATGCTTCATAGCGAAACAGCTGTCATTGAGCCTTTAAAAAAGCAATTTTTAAATAAATATTGGAAGTTTTGTTAAAACGAAGAGTTTTTTATTATCCTTAATAAGAATTAGTAAAACTTCTCCCCAAAAAGAGCAGACGCTAAAAAGCATTGTAGAAGTGTTTTCAAACATTCTGAAACACAAGAATTCACCACAAAAAACAACTGAACCTAATGAAGGAGTGGTTAAAAAGGTTCCTATTCCACATCTGAAGCAGTCAAACTATGGTGAGGTCCTTACAGCTACTGAAGTTTTAGAAAAATTAAGAGAGGCGCAACGAATCAGAGAGAAAAAGGGTGACGTTAAGAAAAGAGGAAAAAAAACAGAGAAAACAAGCGTTGCAAAAAGAAAGAAAAATGCTTCCAGAGATACTACTCCAGAGGAACATTTGGCTGAAGATTTATCAGACAATGAAGATCAAGAAAATTTTATTATTGAAATGCAAATTAATAACACACCGGAGGTAAATTATCAAGAAGCTGATACAGATTCGTTAGTACCTGGATGTTATATTTTAGTAGATTTTCTTGGGGGTAGCAGGATGAAAACGCGTTACAGTTATGTATGCGTAATCGACTTAGTGTTAGAATAATAATAATAATAACTTTATTCACTTACAATACAAGCTATAACAATATAAAAAATTCAAAAATGTGTGTTAGTGAATGTAAAAATACATCGATAAGTGAATAAACACTTGTTTCGAACAAAAAAAAAATGTTAGTACACTATATCTACTTCCTTAAAAATAATATATTAAGTTATTACTGTATAGTTTAGATAAATATAATCAAAAATCCAACCATATATGTTTTCCCTGTATTTGTAGGTTAATAAATAACGAATCCTGGACTAATAAATAAAACAAACATGAATAAAGTGGTAACCAAAAACTACGAATAATTTAAAAAATTATGGACCATACCACGATGATTGGATATTATGTGTTGCCTTAATTTGGTTTTAAAACGATGAAGATTTTTTATAATTTTTATATTTTCAGGGACTGTATTGTAGAGCTTGGGTGCCATGAACAAGTGTGATCTTTGGGAAATTGTTTTTGTCATTAAAGGAGGAATGTAATAATGTCTTTGGCGAGTTTCGTAATTGTGAGTTGGAAGTTGAGAGCATCGTTTGTTTGTATGATATTTAATGCAAGAGCATAGATAATAAAGTTGTTGCAAGTCCAATATCTTTGTTTCCATATATAGAAAACAATGACTACGTGGTTAGAGGATTAAAAAGTATAAATCCAACAAATACCTCTTTTCTTGTAGTCGAATCCGATGTTTCTACTATAAATAAAGACATGATCAAAGCATTGTTGCCTCAGCCAACCATAGAATCCAAGGACAGAAAATTTGTTTATACATTCCCTGGGGCTGTTAGTGTTAATGAAAAAAAATAGTTACTTATAAATGTTATGTTGTCTTCACAAATGTCACCTATTTTCTTATAACAGTTACAGTTTGTATTATTATAAATAAAAAAATTTGGCATAAAGACATCTTTGATCTTCATTGTTGGGGTAAATGTAAATGTAAACTCTATCGTTTGAATATAGAAAAATGTGAAATACACGTCTGTTTACATTTGCTCTGAAAATTGTGTCATCTTTCATAGGAAACGAAATTCTTGTTTACAATTGCCCCTTTAGGTAAGGGGTAAATGTAAATGGTATGGGGTAAATGTTCTTTCTTAATTATGAAGTTGATATCTGACCTTTTTTTATGACATTAGTTGTTAAAAAGGTTTAAGATTCACATATTCAAGATTGGCTTATTAAAGTGAAATATTGTCCATATAATGTAATTTTACCTCTATTTAATAATTGTAATTTAACCCCTATTGAATCTAACATAAATAAGAATGCAGTAATAAATGTTCCTGAAACACTGACATGTTCTGATAAAAAGAGGAAGATGTCTGACAAAAATATTTGCATTCCGTCAACTTCATATAATTTAAATTAATCACCTTTTTCTTCTTTGTCTTCAGGAAGTGGAAAAACAAGATCTCCAGAAAAGAGAAGGAAATTAAGCAAGTAAGTAGAATTAAAGAAATTTTAAAAAGAGTTAATTAATATAGAAATTCCAATAGTAGGTGAACAAATGATATTGGAAAAATGTTTAATTCGTTTTATTCTTTAGAAATTCCTTTGACCAAATTGGAATAAGCCGTGCTATAAAAGAAAAAAGATTTTTAGCAACTCCTTTGAAAAAGTAATTAAAAGTTAATTAACAATTATTTGTAAGTTAAATAAAATTAATATGAATTAATTTAATTAATTAAATTTATTGTACTAACTCTTACTTTTTGGAAGTCCATCTTATTAAGAATAATAAAAAAACTCTTCGTTTCAACGTAACTTCCATGTTTATTTGAAAAATTTTAAATCACAATGAATTTTTCAAATAAACTTGGAAGTTACGTTGAAACGAAGAGTTTTTTATTATTCTTAATTTAATTAATAATATATTTTATTGTTACATTTTAGTGCTAGTCCAAACACTATAAAAAAAGGCACAGGATATTAAGTTAAAGTATAGCAGACAGAGTAAAAATTTCATCATTAAAATGTGTTATTAATAAATTAAGATCAAAAAAATGCTTTCATCTTCAGCTGTAGAACAATTAGGAAGGTCTCTTTCTGGCATCCCTCTTCTATTAATGAAGAAGGTGCTACAAAATATGAATAGCTCTTCTAAAAGCACTGCAAAATTCCCAAAAGAACTAAAAAAATTGCTATTACTTTGCATTTTTACTCTCCAAAGGGATATGAATATGTTAGAAGAAGATTTAATCTGGGGCTTCCACACCAAAGCACAATTAGGAAATGGTGCAGCACAGTGAACTGTGAACCTGGCTATTCCAAAGTTTGTTTTGATGTGCTAGCTTTAAAGGCCAAAGAAGCCAAAGAAAATGGTGAAAAATTATTATGCAGTTTGATAATAGATGAAATGGCTATAAAGAAAGCTATAGAATTTGATGGAAAGCGAAACTGGGGCTATGTAGATATTGGAGTTGATGTAGATGATGACCACGCTGAACCGGCCATTGAAGCTCTAGTTTTAATGGTTGTTTGTTTGAGGGGTTCATGGAAATTACCAATAGCCTACTTTTTAATAACAACATTAAATGGCTCAGAAAAAGCAAATATTGTGAAGGAAGCTCTAATCAGATTATCACAAGTAATGTATAAATAGTGTATAGATAATGTTTACGTTTTACATTCTGTGGTACAGTTGCATATAAGACTTAAAAAACGCAAAGTATTTGGTATTTTTGTAGACTTTAAACGTGCGTTTGACTCAATTGACCACTCTTTACTCTGGCGAAACATTACAGTAATGTTGGCGTTAGTTCAAAATTAATTGCAGTAATTAAAAATTTGTACGAAAATGCTTCTTTTAAAGTGAAATCGTTAGATGGATTGACCAAATCATTTGATCTGACCGAAGGAGTTCTACAGGGTGAATCGTTAAGTCCATTACTTTTCTCATTATTTTTGAGTGATATCGAAATATTTTTTAAAGAGCGGGGAGCAAAGGGTATGGCAATTAATAAGGATATTAACATTTTGATGTTATTGTATGCAGACGATTTGGTCATTTTGGCCGAATCTGAAATAGATGTTGCTAAAAAATTGGCTATTCTTGAGGAATATACCAAATTAAACGGTTTAACTGTAAATATAGATAAAACAAAAATAATGCCCTTTACTGTGGTATCTGTTACTTGTGATGGTCCACCTGCTAATTTTAAAATGTTTCAAGAATTGGGGTGTGACTTTAGTCAAGTAGATAAATTAATTACTCACTTTCCAAATCCTGCAAATAAAAATAAAAAAATCTTTGCCATTTTTGACTTATGTCATATGCTGAAACTTATGAGAAATGCCCTGTGTGCTCTGTTAAAATTTAAAAATTCAAATGATTTATTAATTTGTTGAGATTTTATCAAGCATTTGTATGATATTCAAAATAATGAATCCTTATTATTAGCCAATAAATTAGGGAAAAGGCACTTGGAATGGAGAAAACAGGCAATGAAGGTATACACATTTAGCTATTTTAAAATAATATAAAAATAATTATTTCTTTCTTTATCTTCCAGGTCAGTATAGCTGCACAAACACTAAGTAATAGTATAGCTGAAGCCATATTGTTTCTTGATAAAGAAATGAACCATCCCAAATTTAAAGAATCTGATGCAACAATGGAATTTATTAAAAGAATTGATAAAACGTTTGATATATTAAATTCAAGGGTACCATGGGCAAAAGGGTCAAAGGGCCCTTTGAGATTAGACAATGAAACCAAATGGAGACCTTTTTTAGAAAATACAATTAATTATATAATACATCTAAAAGATGTTGATGGTCGATTTTTGTATAAAACAAGAAGGCATACTCCAATTCTTGGATTTGCAATAAGTACAAAATCTATATTGGGAATTTATGATGAGTACATTAAGACAAAAAAGTTGGATTATTTGTTGACATACAAATTAAG
The DNA here is from genome assembly GCA_035357415.1 of Ophraella communa. Lineage (NCBI taxonomy): Eukaryota > Metazoa > Arthropoda > Insecta > Coleoptera > Chrysomelidae > Ophraella > Ophraella communa. Next base: position 31,179,136 of record CM068979.1, read on the forward strand.
TCAAGATCATGTGGAACTATTTTTTTGTGCTATAAGGTATAGATATATATTTTTTGTATAATCTAATTTGACTTTAAAATAAGTTTGCCAACATTCATTATATCTTATCAACACATTTTTTTAGGTCTCGCAATGGATGGGATAACAATCCAACTTATCTTTAATTCATGAGGGCATGCAAAAAACTTATTTTGCATGCAGATGTTTCTTCTTCTTCTGGAAACTGCAGAGTTTTGGATGCAATATCTGTTTTAAATATTGGTAGTAGCTGTTCCAGTAAACGGCAAACTATATTGGAACAGATTTCCTTTAATGGTATAAGAAAACAAGAAGAATACACAGAACAGTATGTTGTTGCATTACAGGACCACAATTATGATGTTTTGCCCAAAATAGTTGAACTGTCTGAATATGCGCACAATGTTGTCACATATATTGCAGGATATGTGATAAAAATGATGGGTCGTATTTTGAAATGCTCTTATTGTTTAGATTTGTTATTTATTGATAAAGAAGATGCAAAAGAAAAAAACCACACTTTTATTAAGGCAAGAGATTTTGGTGAGTTAAAAGAAAAATACAAAACAATATGTTTAGTAATTTTATTTTAGCAGCCAATTCATTTATTACACCTATAGTGTTAATATTAATAAATTCTTTTAACATTTTATGTAGCATAAAAAATTTGAGGGTAGAAAGTTGTATATTTATTTTGTTATTTTAGGACCATATCTATTTCCTTCTTATAGTTTAGTGAAGATTTGTTATGAGAGTGAGATATTCATAAGGAAGTTAATGTTCATCACTGATAATAAACTACCATCTGTTGATTTGCTCCCAAACATTATTATTAACGTGGCAGGAAGAATAAAGCCCAACTTAGGAAGAAATATATTTTATAAACATGAAGAACATTCATTTATTTTAATTTTAATTTTTAATTTTAATGATTTGGCAAAGCAGTTTACAGCTTTAGGACAAACTGATTTAATTAGGAAACAGCTTAGAGAATTAATTATTTTTCGGCACCAGTAGAAATTAACAAGAACTAGTTAAGATTAAAAATGGAAATAGAAAAAATGTTCACTATACTTTTTAATGATATAGCTGTCCTATGTAAAAATAATTAATAATTCCAATTACTTTTTATTTCTTGCAATTATAATTGTATTTTAAGTATTTTGTATTAAAGTAATTTTTAAGTTGTGAAATTACGCACGCAAGTTGCATTTATTATAGTTGGTATATTTGTCATTAGTTGTCAACTGGATATTACATTATGGTTAAAATCTTTGTCATTATAGTTGTTTCTATCAATTAAATAGTTTTTTTTGGTAGAATATTATTTCTGCTCATATGGATCATCTTTTGACTCTTAAAGTATTTTTATTGTAAACTCAAATTTAACAATGTTAACTTTGCTATATTATTTCATTTTGCTTAATTATGTGAACAATAACTTGTGGTTTCATAGTATTATTATTGTTTATTGTTTGATATATTTTGACATTTGATTGTGACTTCATATTTTTTGTATTATTGGTTCAATTTTGTTAACAATTTGTAAGGAATTGTTTTGAATTTTTAACTTGATATAATACTTTTAGGATCCTCTTTCTATTATATTGTAATTATTTCAGCCTGATGATGGTCCTATAGGACCGAAACTAGTTGCAACATTAAATTAAACAGTTGTGGGATAGACTTTGAGTTTCCTTTGAACCTTTCATATGGATTTGCTCATAAACATGGACCAAACGTTTTGGTAACAGAATAATTTTTCGTCGCACAGATTTTGAGTATGCCCTACATTTGGGGTATATTGAAGGGTTTTATATTTTGCTTGGAAAATCCGCCAGAAACTGCTGGAGAACTACGGCAAAGAATAATAACTTACTTTCAACATTTCAGCAACCACTTTTCTTAAATATGTTTAATTCACAAATATTTTTTTATATTTTGCACTTATAAAAATCTTCATTATAAAAAGCATTTGCGTATCGTAATGTAACTTTTACGCACGCAAATTTTTGTTTTAAATGGTTGGCGACATGAGTGAAGTATCTGATGACAAGACTATTGACAATGACATTTGCGGTTAATAGCAATTTACTAATTTTATATCGTTCTTTAAAAAAGTATTTGTGAATATGAATATCATCTTTTACTTATGTAATAAATTATTATTGGTGTATTAGCCATTTTAAAATATTTGAAAACATTAACATTTCATAATTTAAATATCAAAACTGCAAAATGTTATAAATTACACAGTGCTGCCGACATACTGTTTAAAATCAAAATTTTCGTAATCACATAAAAATAATAAATTAATTTAAAAAAATTGATAAAATGGCAAAATATAAAAAATATTATAATCAACTTATTTCATATGGCTGTTGTGACACTCGTTTTTTAAACTTGAACTGGTTTCATAACAGAATTCCATATGAAATGCGTTGTTTAATATACTATTTTATATGTGGTACTGTTTATTTTGGCGGATGCTGTATTATTGATATTCTTAACATTTATCAATAATTTACATTATTACTTCAATAGTTGGACTAGTCTCGACACTATTTAATAAATCAAAACAAAATATAACTTTAATATGTCAATCTGACGATGATTTTAATTGAAACAGCTGTCATTACCTTAAAAATATTAAATTTTTTCAATATACTGTGGAAGTTTGTATTTTGTATTAATTTGTTTATTGTTAATGTATTTGAAGTTTAATAAACTTTTGAAAAGCAAACATGTTGATTAAGTTACCTATTCCGTTTTTATTAACAATTTTTCTAACACTCATTAATTAATTAACTGGTAGTAAAATCGTATATTATTTAATTATGTATTTGGATTGGGATTTAATTCTTTTGGGTAATAATTTAAATTATTTAAAAACACTAAACACAACCCTTCCTATAATTGTACTTTTCTTATTTAAAATAATATATAATTCCTATTTTTAACAAACACTTTGTAAGTCTAATTAATTTTATACTACATGTAATTAAATTTTGTGGTTCCCTATTATTTTCCTCTTTAATTAAGTAATATTTTCTTGCTATATAAAAATTTTAATTTGGATCCATCTGGGCCAAGCCGGTACTTAAAGGTAGTCTAATATGGCGGCGCCCTATATTCCGACCTTTCTCTTGCGCGGTATAGTGTTTTTAAGTATGTAAATAATAATAACTACCGTGACCCTTGATCAAATAGCTAGTGCCAAATTATTGCCCTCGGTTCGCCCTTAGCTCGCTCGGAGTTTGAGTGACACATGAATGGAACACAAAAAAATGAAAAAAGTTCAACGAATGCAGGGGCGGATGGGCTCCGGTGGGACACCGGGATAAATCCCGGTGGGCCGGTAGTCAAATGGGCCGGTTAGGCCGGTAAAATAAAGTAAACTTTTTGGCAAAAAATTGCAAAAGAAAAGGAAAATTTTATGCCAAAATATTGCTACTTGAACTTCTTATGGAGGTATACGATTTTTAACAACAGCGCTCCGGCAGAGCAGCTCCGCGATATTTTGATATGGCACGAAATTGCCTGTCGCCTGTGAGAAGTGCGATTCTTATGGAGGTATACGAACTTTAACCTTACAGTGACGAAATTACAGAATGTTATCTTCGGAAAACGATAAGGCTTTTATCGCTTGCAGTCTGTGTAAATCTTATGGTGAATTAGAATTTTCAACTCGAAACATGTAAAACCGTTAAATCACGTTCGTGAAATTTTTCATCATCCCTACTCGAATTGCACAGCTTGCACTATCTATGCTATGGCCCTTCCCTCTTTTGTAGCCGGCGGCCAGCCCGCCACATAAGCCGCGCTAAAATTAAGTATTGTAAATTAGTTTGGCGAATACGTCGACGAGGTTCGTTTTACGCGTTTTACTGCGCAGCACGTGTGCTATAATTATTATTTTGTTGTGTTATTATTGTGTTCTCTACAAGTTAGTTCTTTTCTTAAATTTTATATTTTCACAAGGAAATACAAACATTATTTTCCATTTTCATTTATTTCCTTCTTATTTCTGATTAAAATGGACACAAAAAAATCTGTTAGTGGCGTAAAGCAAAGCGTAAAGGTGGAGCAGAAAAATTAAGAGACAAGAAAAGAAAAATGTTAGAAGAAGAAGGCGCAAAATGTAGTTCTATTGAAAAATTGTTACAGTTAATGAAAGATAAGGGGAAAAAATACGAAAGTGAGAGTAACTATGATGTTGCCGGTCCAAGTCAAGAAATAACGAAGCCAGAGCCAACAATGTTTGGGGAGCAACCAGTCACTGAATCATTGACTGAATTCACTGATAAAATAAATAAAGATTTTCCATATTCAGCCAGCACCAGTGATTTATTACCTGATGCTAATAATCCGGATACAGGCGAAGACGATTTAGATTTTGAATCTGGTTTCAACTTTTTTTCGAAGCCAAACTTTGACGAACTCCAGCTATTTTTTAAGTATCATCCAAAACAGCCAATAAGTCAACGCGAAGTACCTTTTAATATCCAGAAAGCATTTTACCATTCGAATGACTCTCCAAGAAAGTGGCTTACCTTTTCCTCAGCAAAAAAAAGCGCTATTTTGCACAATATGCCTGACATTTAGTAACCCTTCAAAGGAAAGTGTTTTTACTTCTGGATTCACTGACTGGAAGCATGTACATCAGCGGATATGTGAACATCAAAGTTCCATTATGCATAAGAATAGTTGTGAAGCATATTTTATGCATCAGAAGGAAAAAAACATAGACAAATTAATAATTACTGGGTACCATGACAAAAGAAATTCGGAAATTATGAAGAATCGTTAAGTTTTGGATCGAATAATCAATGTTATAAAATTGATTGGAAAAAGAGGACTTTCCTGTAGGTAATTTAAAGTTTTAAGTATTTTTTATCAATAAATTTATTAAAAAAAAGTCATCTTAATGAGGCTGCATATTCTTTGGCAAATGAAACGTTAGATCACGGAAACTTCCTAGAAATCATTTTGCTATTATCAAAATATGACATTATCTTAAAAGGTCATTTGGATAAAATAATTAGTCGAAGTGAAAAATATAGAGAAAGGGGTACAAAAAGAAGACAAGGCAATTTTTTAACGCTGGTTTTAAAACTGTGAATAATATTCTAGCAATAATGACCGCTATGCTTAAAGAACAAATTTGCAAAGAAATTTCAAGCTAGTATGTTTGCTATTGAAATAGATACAACTCAAGACATTTCTGTGACTGACCAATGTTCTCTAATTATTCGGTAAGTTCATGTCTACTAAATTATCCATTCATTTTTTATCATTTTTATATTTATTGATTTTAGGTATGTTTTTAATGAAATGGTAAATGAAAGGCTTCTTGCGGTAATACCTTGTCTAAATACTTCTGGACAGGGATTTTGTACAAAACTAAAAGCAGATAACAAGAATCATATTCACATATGGTGTCATAGCCATATTCTGAATCTGGGTTTTTTTAAGCTGCTTAATTCTCTAGCAAACTTTTTTAATGAATCTTATAAAGGAATGCAAATTTGAAAAAACAGTTTTGCATGACGGAAAACAAAAAAGACTTTAAACTATAGGTGAAACAAGGTGGTGGTCTAAAGAAGTCGCTTTAAATAAAATATTTGGAACGAATTCTGAAAATTTTGAATCTTGTTTATATATCGATGTTATAGAAGCTCTAGAAACAATTGAAGTCAACCATAAAATTGCCAATGATGTGAAGCTGACGGCAAACAATTACCAAGAGAGTATGCTAAATATTTTAATTGCACATATATTCATAAATTTGTTTTCAATTACGGGACCTTTGTCGCGTTATTTGCAAACGTCAGGATTGGACTTACTAAAATGCATGTCCATGGTAAAAAATTCCCTTAAAAAATTAGAGACTGACCAAAGGAATATAAGCCATATTTTAGAGACATCAAATAAATTTATTACTTGGGCAAAAAATGAGTTTTCTGCCAGAAACATGTGGTAATTGAAGATAGTTTTCCAGAAAAACGAATACCCACTTAAAAAAAAATTTTTGATGAAAAATCAAAAGATCAAAAGCCAAAAAACCCACTTCAATTATTTACAGTGTCAATTTTTAATGTTGTAATGGACACAGCTGTGCAATCGATAAAAAATAGATATGAAAAAAACATGACTATTTGCAGAGATCTTGCAATGGTATACCAGAAAATGCTGTAAATGCCCTTTCTCAAAAAATAATACAATTTAATTCAGAAGCAACGCCAGATCGACTTCATGAAGAATAATAACGGACAACGACAACTGAAACTTAATGTTTGCAAACAATGTCAACGCTGGATTTTTTACATATGTCGCTATTATTGGTGCAAACAGAAATTTCTTAGAAAAGCGACCAATAGGAAATTACTTTAACTGTCAATGTTTTAATAGCGTTTTCGGGTGAAATGATCAGGGGGTCGATTCTCGAGTGTGTGCGTCTGAAAAAGTATACTTTTTCTAAACGTATACAATTATAAGTACATGGTTGGAGAATGGACTGGGAAAGTGTGACGTCAAAATTTTTTTTTAGAAAAAGTATACTTTTTCAGGCGCACACACTCGAGAATCGACCCCCTGGCCCCCTATTTTCGAACGTGTGATGTGAAGTGAATGTGATGTGAGTAGGGAAGTGATCGATCCCTGACAAAACCTTTCATGGGTCGTATTTTCGATATCACAACGTTGCCTCGTTATATTTATGAAAAATGAAAGAATTTTGACGTATAACATACATACTAGAAAGTTGGCAACATTATTCTTTTATTTATGATAACTACAACTATATTCTTTTATTTATGAAAGACGCAAGTTTCAAAACAAAACTACGGTAACAACTCTAACTCTAATAAACATATAATTTTGACAATACGCTGACGCCTGAATACAACGATAATGCGCATGTTTCACTGCTTCGACTGGGCTGACCAAGCGAAGTGTGATGTTAGCTATCATATAGTCTAAAAATACGGTTCACTGGTTTCTCACCAGTGATCTATCACATCCTTAGAACATAAAATAGTAAGGAAGTATTGCTCGTTCAAGGACAGTTGACCGGGATGGTTATCCAAGATGGCTAAAAGAAGTTACTTTTTAACAGTGGCGTCCTATATTTTTATTAATAGAAAAATAATTTCCTTATTGGAACATATGTAATATTCAGTATGAACACTAATCATTATATATTAAAATAACCATTTTAATAAGGAAAGTAGAGGAAAAAAAAAATAGTATAACATTGCCTAAAATGGGGGTACTAGGAAATAAAACCAGTTATATAAGAATAATAAAAAACTCTTCGATTGAACGTAACTTCCAAGTTTATTTAAAAAAATTGTTTTAAATTACAATGAAGGCCGTTTCGCTGATTAGCATCGCCATTGTAATTTAAAACATAATTTTTTTAAATAAACTTGGAAGTTACGTTCAATCGGAGAGTTTTTCTTCTAAAAAGTAAGGGTTGGTACAATAAATTTAACCAGTTATATACTTCACAATTTTTATCAACATTTTTCATTCTACCACTATTGGCCCCTAAATTTAATTTTGTGTAAACATGTCTAATTTTTTCTACATTATTTATTTTACTTTTTAATACATAATAACTTCTTGTTTTTAAATACTTCACAGATGCTTTTTATAAGTTGTATCCTACGAGGACTTTCAGAAGTAGATGGTAGAGTTTTAGGAACTGGTGAAATAGTTTCACTGCTAGTAGTTATTATCTCTTCAGCATAAGGGTAATTAGTCCTTACCTGCATGTTTAAGTAAAATATCTGTAAATACATTTGAGAAAAAATATAGATTTGGTCAATGTTATTAAAGCATCCATCTCAAATGTGGCTGAATCCAATAGAAAAGATCCAATAAAACTCAAAGTCAAAACCACAGACTTTTATTCAATTAATGTACAATTATTGCAACTAGTTTCGGTCTAGATCAGACCATCATCAGGCTGTAAAGAACACAACTGTAAGCAAGAAGTGCAAATAGTAATCGATTACTATTTGCACTTCTTTTAACTTTTTTCGCATGTCGAGTAATAATATTATATTATTTTAATAAATTAAAACGTTTAAAAAAAACAAATATGGCAATAAATAAACTGGACACACGTGACTCGTCTGAACGTACTGATTGAAATATATTTGTTATGTGTGGCCGAGATACAGACACTGTGTCCGGCGACTAGAGGGGACGCGACACGCCGATTCAGTGGCGGGACACGAAGTCTGTGTTCGTGTCTCGTGTGAATGTTTCTATTTATAACAGCGTATTTATAGCCGCTCGATTCTTTTGAGACACTCATGTCCAGACACTAAGTGTCTCGTCTGAAAGCACACTAAACTAGGTATAACTGAAAGTAATTTTTAAGGTTTTAGGCAGGTATTTATTATTTTATTATTGTTTTCCTTTGATCTTGTCCTCATTTCATAGTCTTTAAAAGTAGGTAGGTAAACAAAAGGTATTGGTTTTTTGTGGAAAATTTTAACTAACGTGTAAATGGAAAACTTTGTGTCTTCCTCGTTAAATGAAGAATTCATTAATGTGAGTATCAAATCAAATATCTATTTTTGGCGTATAGGTAGTAATAAGAACAATTATTAATTATTAAATCTACCAATTTTTTAGTCTGTTTTGCCACCTGGCTGGGGAACAAAAATTATGGAGAAAAAGATAATAGAAGGTGAAGATAAGTTGCAATTTTTTGTTAATTGCACGCACAAAGAAGAGTTTGGTAAATGATTAAGAGAGTTTGAAAACTTAACAAATTCATCTTAAGTTGTATATACGAGTAATACGGATATTGAGAATGGAGAACGGATTAAACTTAAGTGAAATATTTAAGTGATATATTGGTACCTATACATATTATATTGAATTTTTGAGTTTTTTAAAATTATTTAGTAACATTTAAAAAGTTTTATTTACCATATAAAGTTTAAATTTAGTTTTAGATGTCACCACTTTACTCGGTGCTCAAAAACCTACGAACCATTTTCAAAAATTAAAACGAGAAATACCAACTGCCCTTCAAAATAAACAGTAAAAATTTATGTTATTAGAAAAAAATACAGGGGCACACAAGAAAAATTCCAATTTTTACAAGAAGCACCCTGTGAAATAAGTCTTTTTGTAACACACAATCATAAGACATGCAATTCAGATTCTTTGCGGTTTCGGAAAGTTAGTAATGGTGTAAGAGAACAGTTATTACCTCTCTACAAGAATGGACATACAGCTGGAACAGCATTAGAAACGATTAAGTGCAATATCCAGCAACTAGTTGCAACATTAAATTAAACAGTTGTGGGATAGACTTTGAGTTTCCTTTGAACCTTTTGTGTTTCAACCCACATTTGAGATATGGATAACTTACAAGATTTACTCTTAATTTAGTTAGTGATAACCAAAACATGCATATTAATTAAACTAAACTTTTTTTAAAAAAACCTGAAATTATCCCCTAGCAAAATAAAAAAATATACCTACCTTTATAATATATTTTTACATTACAATTACATATTTTTTTACTTTTTAGCCTCATTACGGAATCCGGCGCTGGATGTATTCTCGCCTTGGTTATAGTGTGGTCATGGCCCTTTTCCAGTGTCAAGCTTCAACCAAATACTCTCGCTTGAACATTGTGGTTTCTCTGGTTATTATACCTTTCTAACCTAATATTTTTATTGTAGTATTACTAGTGGTTTCTGATAAGTATTTTTGAGTTTATCAATGTTTATAATGGAGAAAGAAGAAAAGCTTGCTCTAGTTATTGTAGCGGATGAATTTTTTTTAACAATGAAGATTTGCTGTTTTGCAAAAATATTGAATCGCCTAGCAAGGCCGTATATTCTTTCATTCTCATTCAATGACTCCAAAGAGATTCTCGTCAGAAAATTGTATCGATCATGTAATATTATTTGTGCGTTGGGCGACAATTTGTAATATGAGTTACCTGTTGATAGTGAATTTATAAAAATATTTAGTTAACTTTTTTGAAAAAATAACAATATACCAAAAGAAAAAATGTAATTTACAATGAAACAAACATTAAGCTTAATTTCGTCTTTAATAAGTTGTAAAAGATACTTCAATAATTAACAGAATTTATAAATGTTTATCACACAAAAATTATGATAGTTAAATACCTCGGCTAGGGGTGAGTAAGTTCATTAGCTCTGACTATTGTACAATATTTGTTTCTTTAAGAAATTATAAGGGCGCCACTGAAATATTTTTATTTTTTATGATACTATTGAAGAAAGTTGTTTTAAGCTGAGTTATTTAAATAAGTATCATAAGATGACAGAAAGATGTCAGATAAAACTGTCTATGAAGATAAAAAAATGATTTGAAAATGTACAAACATATAAAAGATAATAAGATTTCCTTGGTGCTGAAATTAATGAGGTAGAGAATACCTTACAACAAAATAATCCGCAAACAGTTCTTTAAAAATACTTATTCTAATACAGTTGACGATATAGATAGATATACATGGAAATAAAAGAGAAAAAATATGGGAACAGTAAACTTGATAGATCACAATAAACTTATCTGTTACAATAGTGGACGATCCTTCGCCGCACCTTGGGGTCGCTACGGCACTGTGTAGGTGGTTCCAAATGATTATGGAAGATCACTAGTGGAGGGATGATCTGCCCCAGTTGTAGAGATAATCCAGTTAAGAATGTACATACGAGAGCTTAAAGTTTACAAGCTGTTCAAGTTTACGGAATCTCCAAATTCAAGAGATGCTTCTGGTTTACAGAATCTTCAACTAAAGAGTTGCCTCTAGTTTACTGTATTATATTCCAACTTTCTGAAAATTACCAGTGTCAAACACGTGTTACATTTACTTTTCTGGCACAAAAAGTACAAATCAGCATAGACCGAAATCTACAGTTAGATGCTAACGTATTTTAATAGATTACAAAAGATACATTTTTACATTAAATTTACTTTTTAATAATCTTACACACTAATCAAAATTCCAGAAATGTACTTTTACCAGCCTTTTATAAAAAATTATCATTAATACTTTTAATTACCATAAAAATATTCTTTGAATAATAATGAAATATGTTGAAATTCTCATCTGATATAATAAAATATAACTTTCGATATTTTATAAATATCTTAACAAAAAGGAATTATAAAATTGGAAAAAAAACATACCTGTATATGACAGTAAATCAATAGAAGAAATGAGACTGGGAATAATTATTAAAACCTCTTGAACTCGATAATGCCAACTCCTTAGTACACCTCGTAGCGTAGCTACTTTGAACTTCCAATTATAATTATAGAGACCGTATTCATTATTTTATTATTAAAAATGTTTTAGGATAGATGAAGCTAGCGGTACTAATTGAATTTAATATTTAGGATACCAGGTGCTTAAAATGTTAACAGGCACTGTTACAATCAATATGAAAATTTGCAATTTTTTAAAATATTTCGTATGTAAAAAGCTACATACTACCAACTAGTAGCAGTTATTGGCACAGCTGATATAGTCATAGTCATCTACTGCCGTGCCTATTTATATTTAGGCAGATCATGTAGCATTCGTCGGTTTCCATAACTGTTCTCTTGAATTCTCTTATCACCAACTTATTACTTTCTATTGCAGATAAAAGTTTGAAAAATAATTCTTAAAATGAAAAGCGATCTAGTTTTTAAGACAGTTTGTAAACAATTAGAACGAGAGGGAAACATCAAAAACAGCTCGGAAGTGGGGTAACTCTTGGTAATAACCAATGATGTAAGCAAGGGCAAATCCGTAACGTCTTAGCCCTTCTCAAGTTATAACCAAAGTCGCTTGAATATCTGTGGTTTTTACCACAGATTTTATTGAATTAGTTTATGAACTTTTAATTGTTTTCTGTATTATAAGAGAATGAGAGCAGTGTAAGTATTCTGTATTGTGTGTTAATATTTAAATGTTATTTCATAATTGTATAGTGTAGCATACTATAATATTTTTTACTTTTTTTTAGTATAATATAAGCATGGCGTCTCGTAAGAACGTGTTGTGTTCCTAGTTGTACCGATCAGACAAGTAAGAGGCATCGTTTCACCAAGGATCCTAACTTATTTAATATTTGGATGGAGAATATAAACAATCCTGTGTTAAAGGAGAAAACTCCAAAACAACTTTGACAACTATACTTAGAGTGTGCCATCAACATTTTGACCAGCAGTATCATAACCCAGGATTTCAGAAAGAGTTGAAACCAGGTCCATAGCCAACTCTACTTTTATCTGGTAAATAGATACTTCAAGTTAGTTAGTAAATAAAATCATTTTATTCTACCATCATCCACAATGGTGTCTTTGGAAGCTCCATCTTCATCTATAGAATCTTAATCTTAATCTGTAAATTTAAAAAAAAAATAACCAGAAGACCAGAATTAATTTTCTAAAACATGTATTTGCATAAAAGTTTATTTGCATTCACTTGAAAATATTAAATTGTTACTTATTGGCTGAAAGTGGAAAGATACATTATATTTTTATAATGTTACAGTTTCTTGAAAAATATGTATACTGAAAGAGTTCAATGTCACTTGACAAAAACAATTAACTCCCAATGAAAGACATGCATATAAAAAGGTTGTGGCTTGGAGCAAGAAGACTGCCAAGTTATCCAGAAAATTAGGAAATCTGACAGAAAATATAAAACTTACTGAAAAATGTAATGCTTCAAACCCTGTTTTCAGCTATGGTGAAAAATGTAAGTGATGATACTTATAATTTTATATTATCAGAAATCAAAAATACAAACCTAGAGGAAGGTGTTTTTCTTTGGATGTTTAGCTCTTTCTTTATTTAAAGCAAGTGGAAGAGGATACAAGCTATTGACAAAGGTAATTCATAATTCTATGTAAATTACATTTTCTTAAAACTAGCAGGGCTGTTAAGGAACAGATAAAATTGTAATTAAGACCTTCCTGGAAATATACTAAGATATGCAAGCAATTAATGGCTGTGATAAGAAGCTTATAACTACTGAATCCTGAAAATTAACTTGACTTCATTATAAGAAATATAAAATACAATATGCTTATAATGAAGATTATGCATTGAAAAATATTTAAAAAATATATACGAAACCAAATAATTAACAAGCTTAAAAATTTCATCCATTTGTTAGGTTCATGAAAGGCATTTAAATTCCAAAGTTTAAATAAAAATAATATCCTACCTACATATGAAGAAGGAAATTTAAAGAAATTTTTATTGAAGTTTAGATCATAATTTATCTACTTTTCAGGTCTTTGCATTGCCTTCAAGGCTGAGCTTAACAAATCTGTTAGCACAAATGCCTTTTGAAGCTGAATTTAATAAAAGAATGTTTGAACCATTACAAGCATCTAAAGAAAAACTAGCAGATATAGACAAATTTTGCATATTAATGTTCGATGAAATGTCACTACAAACAAATCTTCAATATAATTGCAAAGCAGATGTTATTGAAGGACTATCAACTGCAGGTAAACTATTAAAAATTTTGATATATCTCCCAATTGTTAATCTATAATTTTTAAATAGTTGGTGAACAACTAGCACCTATGAATAATTTTTTGCTGATAAAGTCAAGCTGGACTAAATTCTATTTTTTTGTAGGTTCACACTCTCCAAATCTTGCAATGGTATTTTTCTTGAAGGGCATTCACAAACGGTGGAAGCAACCATTATGCTACCATTTTAGTGGATCTTCAAAATCCCTGATTTTGAAAAATCTTATAATAGAAATTATAGCAGAATGCCTAAAGATTGGTTTCAAAATTGTAGCCACTGTCTGTGACCAATATTGTGCCCCTGCAGTTAACCTTCATCTCAAGGAAACATCGGAGTCGTACTTAAGAGAAGGAAACATTAAAGTACCTTTTGGATATGAGGTAGACGGGCAGGAAATAATACCATTGTTCGATCCTCCTCATTTACTAAAAGGATTTAGCAACAATATGTTGACAAAGCACCTTCATTTTAAGATGAATGGGGTAGCTAAAGTTGCAACATGGGCAGATATTGAACATTTTTACAATTTGGATACTTCCAAAGACGTCAAGATTTGTCCCAAATTAATAGATTCTCATGTCATAAAAAGCAATATAAAAAATATGAAGGTCTCTTGTTGCACACAAGTTTTTAGCTATCAAGTTGGTTCCCTTATGAAGAGGATCAGTTATTGGACTAAGTAGCGCAACAAGTACAATAGTACACAAAAAACTAATTTTTTATATTTTTTTAGATTTATAACATTCTTCAGCAGCTAATACTGCTGACATAATCCTTTTTTTATGAGCTTTTTGATAGCATGATCTCAAGCTGTTTAGTAGCTCCTGCATCAATACTAAAAGATGCATTACAAATTTTGGAAAAAATCAATTAATATTATCCAGGAAATGAAATATTTTCATTTTAATCAGAACAAATTAGTGATGGTTCCTATGTTGAAACACACCATATTTACATTGAGGGGGTTCATATGGTTTGCATTCTTTATTTATCACAATAGACACAACAATATATCATTTAATCAAAACATTATTAACAGTTTTGTTTTTTTTAGATTAACCAAAAGGTTATTATATGAGTGTGTTTTAACAAGATGTTTCAATCAAGACGCAACGGAGAACTTTTTTGGGCTTATTAGAAACCAGAAAGCTCGAAATGTTTTGCAAATGTTACTAATTTCCAGTCATCATTGAAGAGTCTGGTAATCAGTAATTATATGGCAAAATATTCCATATTTTCGAATTGTGAGGAGGATATATCAACTAGGGCACTTCATACATTTTATGAAACATAAATCTGTGCCAGCCACTGAAGTTGATATTCAATTCACTACACCGGACATTAAACTTCCACACCTGAACATCCTGAAGAGGTCAATGGTGTCCAAATGCTCAGTGGCATACAGGCTGTCCCATATCGACCTTCACCTAGAAGTTTATGGGGAACAGATAATACTAGATGGATGAAATTTGGTATACAGGGGTTTTCAATACTTCTGAATTCAACTAAAATATTTTCAAATTTATAGCACTTCCGGTTATGCCGGAAATTGACAACTTCACTATTTTAAATAGAATAGTGTATTTTTTTTCCTTTTTTGGTAAATTTAAGGGCCACTTTATGTAAGGTATCAGGTACCTAAAATTTTCAGTTTTAGAGAAATTTAAGTTTTTTTGAAAAAAAAAATGACAAAAAAACGATTACTAAAATGTTAATGATTTCAATGATCTAATTGATAAAATTTAAAAGTTATTACATCGTTTTGCACCTAAGGGCCTAAATTATAAGCGAGGGGGCCGACACGGGTTGAAATATGTTGAAATACGTTGAAATAATGTACACCCCACTTGAAATTATTTCAAAATATTTGAAATATTTGAAATATTCTTGTATTCTTGTATTACCGAAAACCGTTTACACTACCACTACACCAACACACACTTTTATATGCCTGACGCGCGTTTCGATAACCAAGTTATCTTCTTCAGAGACCGAAGATAAACAGTTTACCTTCGGTCTCTGAAGAAGATAACTTGGTTATCGAAACGCGCGTCAGGCATATAAAAGTGTGTGTTGGTGTAGTGGTAGTGTAAACGGTTTTCGGTATCATTTTCGCCAACGGTTCCAGATTCAACATTTTAGTTTTATTCTTGTATTACTTTTTATTTTATAAATAATTTGCAACAGCGCGCGACTTTTACAAGCGTCTAGCTGTGCCATGCTTGCCGGTAGGAATGTATGAATTTAAGGATGTCTAGGCACTTTTTACGAGCTACAAAAAGGGAGTAAAACGAAGCTAGTACTGGCTAATATCTAGTATACGTTTTTGGATATCGAATTTTATTTGTGGTCTATACCTACATTTAATGGAAATATAAGAATTTCAGCGGATGCTTTTCAAAAAATTGAAAGTATATCCAGCACTGCTGCTACCTCTCTTGATACCTCTAGTTCTGATTCGACCTCGGAAAACGATAACAGTATTGTTCTAATGGATGATACTGACACAGAACAGTTCAGTTCTGAGAACTCAAAATATGATCGAGAATCAGTCATCAAAATAGAAAATGAAAGATATTATGCCGTTTATTACATGGAGAACTGGTACTTAGGATGCGTATGATAACTATTCAAAATGATGACGGAAGGAATCAAAATAAAATTCTTACGATAAATTATGATGATGTTCAAGTGGTGGATCGAAAGTATATTTTTTATGGGCCAGTTCAGCTTGTTGGTACACATCAATTTTATTTATTATTATTATTATTATTATTATTACAAATAAATAAGGGCTGGGGTTGGAAAACCCATAAGCCCATTATGACAAAATTAATACTAATACATTAATAAAAAAAAGTAAAGAGAAAATGAGATAGGTACAATAATTAAGTAAATTCTGCAATAGTACAATCGAGATGCAGTATCCACAAAGAAAATACATAAAATAGATGTTAGTGAGAAAACAAATATCCAACCAGACTGTTTTTAAATATATTTAAGGACTGAGACGTTATAATCTCAGTGGGTAAATTGTTCCATACATCGAAAACGCGGTTGCACAGAAAATGTTAACGTGTTTTCACTGAAAAAGACTGTTTTTTTAACTTAAACGCATGCCCCCGAAGTCTTTCATCACTGTTCAGCTTAAACAAATGTTTTAAGTTGCCGAAGTTGAATCTTAAAATTCTGAAAGTGATTATAAGATCACCACGAAGTCGACTATCTTCAAAGGTGGATAATCCAGCCATAGCCAATCTCTGAGAATAATTCGGTCTCCTTTGATGGTAGGATAGCCTTGTAGCTTTACGCTGAATATTTTCCAACGCATCTCTGTCGCGAACTAAGTCTGGGCACCACACAGGACCACCATATTCTATGAGCGGCCGAATGTACGTTTTATATAAACAAATGGAAGTTCAGAACGACATTTTCGCGAATACTTTACGAAGGAGGTAAATATTACTGTTAGCCTTTTTTATTATGTTTGATATATATTCCGATCATCTGAGACTTTCCGTAATTGTAATACCGAGATCGTTATAAGAATTAACTTTGCCAAGCAGTTGACCGTCGATAAAGTAAGAAAGACGTGGATTATGTTTTCCCAGATGCAATACAACACATTTATCTGTTAAGGATAATAAAAAACTCTTCGTTTTAACAAAACTTCCAATATTTATTTAAAAACTGCTTTTTTAAAAGACTCAAGACATATGTCAATCTGACGATGCTAGTTGTCTAGCGAAACGGCTGTCATTGAGTCTTTTAAAAAAGCAGTTTTTAAATAAATATTGGAAGTTTTGTTAAAACGAAGAGTTTTTTATTATCCTTAATAAGATGGACTTCCAAAAAGTAAGGGTTAGTACAATCAATTTAACATTTATCTGTATTAAGAGGTAGCAACCAATCTGTGCACCATTTGAAAATCGAGTTTAAATCATCTTGAAGAATGACATGATTTGAAAGCGGATTTGAAAATACTTTGGTATCATCTGCGTAAAAAGCATATTTAGATTTAACATGGAATTGAAGATCACTCGCGTACAGTACAAATAGCAGTGGACCCAACACGGATCCCTGTGGTACACCACTTAACACTTTTCGTTCGGATGATAACGAGTTTCCAGCTCTAACACAAAACTTTCTATCGGTCAGAAAAGCGCTAATCCATTCTAAAAGATTTCCACGGATGCCAAGGTGTTCAAGTTGATATAGCAGTAGATTGATTGGTACTCGATCAAATGCTTTAGCAAAGTCCAAGTAAATGACATCAACAGGATGCTTTCCATCTAAAGCTGCAGACCATTCGTTAACACACCAGACAAGATTAGTCAATGTTGACCGACCTTGTACAAAACCATGTTGTTGTTGAGGAATAATTGATTGCTCAAGAAGAAATTTCGAAATAGATTTGGTAATAATAGATTCCATTACTTTACATATAATGGGAGTTAGACTGATCGGACGATAATTATTCGAATCAAGCTTATTGCCTTTCTTGAATATGGGTGTAACTACAGCGGTTTTCCAGATTCGTGGTAATATATGAGAGTTAAAAGATAAAGTCATTATTAGTGATAATGGGAAAGCGAGAGCTTCAGAACAGTTTTTCAAAAGTAATGGTGTAATTTGATCCAATCCAGGGGATGTTATTTTTTAATTTAAGTAAATGATGTTTAACAATATCAGTTGAAAACTCGATATTATTAAGTGCATTAACAACTCTTATATGATGAATATCTGGAAGTTGATTTTGAGAGGTTAAAAATACTAGAAAAAGTGCTAGCAAGGATATCAGCCACTTCAAAAGTGTTATGGCAAAGTGTTCCATTATTTTTTCTTAAAACCGGAACTGCGACCTTGGACGATAAAAAAGATCGGATGTATTTATAAAGCTTCTTAGAGTTGTTACAATTTGCTATCGATTCTTCATAAGCAGCTCTAGATTCACTTAAACATTTTTTTACTTCTTTAGTGAAATTTTTATGTATTTGCAAGTCATGTGAACTATTTGTACGTCTAAATTTTCGCCACAACTTTTGTTTATACCTGATTAGAATGATCATGTCACTGTTAATCCATGGCTTTACCTTATTTCTATAAACAGATTTTTGTGACGTATTTCGTTTCTTATAAATATCAATAACTCCTGTGAAAGTATGCCAAACTTCATCCAGATTGTCTTGGTTTTGTAAGATCTCAGCCCAGTTAACACTACATAACTGACGATTAAGATTAACAAAATCAACTATTTGAAGAGTAACAGTATTCTCAGTAAAATTAACGTGTTCCAGATTAAATTGAATGTGGGTTGTTATAACTGCGTGATCCGAGTTCCCCACTGGTGAGGTTATAACAGGGCTAGTTAATAATTATTCGTCATTCGTAAAAATCAAGTCCAATATTGATGGCACATTGTTGTTTCTAAAGCGAGTAGGGGTAGTTATCAATTGATGGAGGTTAGCGTTTAGAACAAAATCTGTGAATATATTTTTAGCACTAGTTAAATCGATAGGTATTTCCGATAAAGGCCAAGATATATCTCCAAAATTAAAGTCACCCATTAGAAGAAGGTTCTCCAAACCAGAGAGATATTCCAATTTTTCGGTAAGAATTTTATCATTAACTAGTAATGAATCTCCTGGGCGATAAACGCCTGCCACATGAATGTTAAAAGAATTTAGTGAAATTTTTAAGCATAAAAGTTCCATGTGTGGAACAACGACATTGATTGGAACAACGGTAAACGTTTCAATAATTTTCACAGACAAATAGATACACACACCTCCGCCTCTACGATCAGCGCGATCATATCTGTATAAATTGTAACCATTTATTTCATAAAGAGAGTCAGGGTCGTTCAAAGTTAACCAAGTTTCAGTTATTATTATTATTGTAGGCTTCAAATTCTGAACATGACATAAGTTCATTAAATTTTGATTTAAGTGTTGCCAAATTAGTATAAAAGCAAAGCCAATCATAAAAGCAGGATTTTGGAGAGTTATTGACGAAAATTAACAATTTAGAATTAATATGATAAAAAAGTACAAAACATTGAAAAAATAATTAATATGATTACCTGATATACTTTTACAGTATTATTTATCAGTATATCAGTTAAAGTTATAAAGATCTCGATAAATATTTACTAAGTATTATTTTTTTTTAGAAAAAATATTATTTTTCATTTTATATTTTACTTAAGTACAATGTACAAAAAAATGTCTGTGTTTCTTACTTTTTAAATTTTTGTAGGCTTTTGTTCCAAAAAAATGACTGTTTCTTACTTTTTAAGTTTTTATAGACTTTTTTAACATAGAAAATATATAGTCGAAATTTATTTACTTATTTATACATTAAGTTTACCCTTGAGTTTGCTTCAATTACTCTTTTTATTTTATAATAAAATAGGTACTGTTCGTTATAAACTATGGACGCATTCAGCCACTCTAGCACAAAGTTTTTTTTTATATTATTTTTATTGAACTTTTCACAACGTAAATCTAATATTGCCAGACATTTTTAATGCTGTTTAAACTGTTCCAGGCGCTAATTTCAAATTAAAAAAAAATTCAAAATATTTCAGTATGGCTGAATTTTTTTTATATTATTTAAGTATCTAAAAACTTGAAATTAATTTGCCAAACAATAATTCGGTTAAGAATAATAAAAAACTCTTCGTTTCAACGTAACTTCCAAGTTTATTTGAAAAATTTTAAATCACAATGACGGCCGTTTCGCTAAGAAGCATCGTCAGATTGACATTTAAGTTACATTTTGTTTGTTTGTAGCTAGGTACCTGATGTTAAGGTAGTATTAAGGCTAGACCAAGTATGGAAGTAATAAGACATAACAATATTAAAGCCTAGATGTCAATAGCCCTAAGGGATTATACTGGATCTAATTCCCTCTAAGATCAGTATAACTGTGCAATGATATAGAAAAACCAGGAAAAAACTATATCATGCTGATCTTTACAATAACTTAATATATTTGTGTTTTACAATTATGTCTTATCTATGTATCAAATGTAAACTCAATCAAAGTAAGCAGTTTAATAGTGGAGAACTTCCAAGATTTATTTGTTCATTAACAACTTTAAAGCTGTTAAATCTTGTTGATAATTGTATCACAAAAAATATAATATAAAAAAATATAAATAATAAAACAATAATAATAATAATAATAATAATAATAATAATAATAATAATAATATTAATATTAATAATAATAATAATAATAATAATAATAATAATAATAATAATAATAATAATAATAATAATAATAATAATAATAATAATAATAATAATAATAATAAACCTTGGTGGCAACAGCGACTTGAGAAGTCCATTAATGACATAAGGAAGGAATTGGGGCAACTTACAGAATTTAACAACAACGCCAAACCGTCCAGACGCCTAACTAATAGAGACAACAAAATTCTTAAGAAAATTAAAACTAACACAGGACATCAAAGGTATGAGGAACACTTATGTTCATATATGGACCTTCTTGGGCAAAAGCTAAAGGCGAAATCCAAACGATTATCTCGTTACGTCAAATGCACTAAAAAGAAACAGCAAAACCACAGCAAAAACACCAATGAAAAGCTGTTCTACAGACAACTTAGTAGTGCCGGAACAAACAACTACCACAATCTTCCAAGTAAGGATGAACTTTTTGACTATTGGTCTTTAATATGGTCCAATCCTCAAAAACACAACGAGGGCGCAGCATGGATAGAATCCGAAGCGGACAAATTAAACATTGCTCCAATGATGTTTGATAACATCACAACAGCTGATGTAAACCAAGCTATAGGACAGATTAATAGTTGAAAAGCTCCAGGAATTGATAACATCCAAAATTTCTGGTACAAAAAATTTAGCAGCTTACACGAAGTATTGGCATCAAAATTTACACATATTCTTCAACATCCAGAAGACATTCCTGCCTATCTTACTCATGGTTTAACCCATATGCTTCCCAAAACAGCTAACACACAGGATCCTTCCCAGTATAGACCAATCACATGTCTTCCAACGCTTTACAAGATATTAACATCATGCATTACTAACAGAATTTACAGGCATGTGGACCAAAATAACATCTTGGCAGAGGAGCAAAAGGGATGTAAACGTGGTCACCAGGGTTGCAAAGAACAGCTTATTATCGACTCTGTGATCCTAAGGCAAGCGCAAAAGCAATGTCGCAACATCTCGACTGCTTTTGTAGACTACCGTAAGGCATTTGACAGCGTGCCTCATTCCTGGCTTATAAGCGTTTTAAACATGTAACCAAAAGGTTTTCCAGGGATGTACGTATGCAATTTGGATTAGATAAGTGCAGAACCTTAAACATCGAGAAGGGAAAAATTATCAATTGAGATTTGGCGCTCCCTAATGGAGAAATAATTGCTGCTATGCAAAATGGGAAAACATACAAATACCTGGGTTTTCAGCAGGCCAGGTTGTTGGACCAAAAACAGTCCAAGTCTAAAATCAGGAATGAGTTTTCACAAAGGGTAAGTTCCATACTAAAATCTGAATTGAACGCAGGCAACCTAAACCGAGCTATTAATACATATGCCGTACCGGTGTTGACCTACTCGTTCGGCATTTTAAAATGGACAAAGACCGAATTGGAAGATATTCAGAGAACAACTCTGACTATGATGACAACCATAGCCAACACGGATTATTTACGTAGGCATAACCAGCTGTGTAATATTATCCATCAGAAACTGGCCAACAAATATGGACTGCTGCACACCTATACACCGTATTACAAGTACAATCCACAGGCAGTGCTCGAGTATGCAGATTTTAGACTCTACTACGATAGGTCCATTATCACCGATAGACAAGTGACGAATAATCGACCCGACATTGTAGTAGTGGATAAAAAAGCTAATTCAGTGCTGCTAGTCGATGTTGCAGTTCCAAACAACAACAATATTTTGGACAAATATAATGAAAAGATAGCAAAGTACACCGATCTTGCTATAGAAGTAGGGTAGATGTGGCATGCAGAAAAAGTAGAGGTTGTACCGATCATCGTATCATCAACTGGACTCATCCCCAAAAGTCTTGAAGACAGTCTTAAAAAACTCGATCTTCATAAAAACACTTTTATTGACTTGCAAAAAGCGGCAATTTTACACACATGTCATACTGTTAGAAAATTTTTAAATATGTAAATTTTGAGCCTAATCCGATTTGCGTTTACGCTCGGGATAGGTAAATATTACCAGCGAAAGCTGAGTGCATAAGTCTTTTGATAATAATAATAATAATAATAATAATAATAATAATAATAATAATAATAATAATAATAATAATAATAATAATAATAATAATAATAATAATAATAATAATAATAATAATAATAATAATAATAATAATAATAATAATAATAATAATAATAATAATAATAATAATAATAATAATAATAATAATAATAATAATAATAATAATAATAATAATAATAATAATAATAATAATAATAATAATAATAATAATAATAATAATAATAATAATAATAATAATAATGACATAGACATAGACTTTATTGGCAGCATTTGCATACAATAAGTACATTTGGAGCCCTTATAATGTAATTATAATATTATTTAAAGTGGAAGAAATTTGTCAAATACAAATTACAGATAAATAGATAATAAATAGTATAATTTATAATAAAATAAAAAATAAATCTAAAATATTTAAAAATTTACAAATTCATCAATACTATAAAAACAATGTTCCACAAGAAAGTCTCTGGATAATTTTTGTATAGACTTTAAAGACATTTGCTGAACGTTTCTTTCTTTAAATACACAATGAAATTTGTTGTATAATCTCAAGCTAACCTTATTTTTTTGCGACATACAAATTCTTGAATATAAATCTATCAAACATCCACCCAACCTTGTATTGTGATCATGAATATCTGAATGCTTTTGAAAATTGTTCAAATTCTTATGAATATAGAGTATGGTAGTTTGAATGTATAAACATGGTAGCGGTAGAACTTTATATTTCTTAAATAGTTCTTTACAATGGGACCTATGCGGAGCACCATCGACAATACGTAGGGCTATTTTTTGAATAGAGAATATCTTGTTTACTAAACTAGCATTTCCCCATAATAGTAGACCGTATGACAAATGGCTATCTATAATTGCGTAATAAACTGTGGTCATAATTTTGTTGCAACTTATTAAAGGACGCAGTTGCCTTAAAACGAATAATTGAGAAGAAAGTTTTGAGCAATGATTTTGGATATGACAAGACCAGTTAAGTCGGGAATCTATAGTGACACCAAGAAGTTTCACAGGCTTAGATAATGCAGCTAATTTGTCCGAAGTAAAACGGATCGTGTGCGTTTTATCAACATTTAATTTCAACTTATTAGCTGAAAACCATGTTTGAGCACGTTTTAAGCTATCATGGGCCAAATTCTTAATTCCCTTTGTTAGCAACGTAGAATCATCTGCAAATAAAACTACCTTACCAGTCTCATGAAGACAATGGGGCAGGTCATTTATATATAATAGAAATAAAATTGGGCCCAAAATTGAACCTTGTGCTACCCCATTTTGTATTTTTGATAGGCTAGAATTTATATTGTTATAGCTAACATATTGAAACCTATTATTAAGATATGAACCAAACAGTTTTAGCTGATTGTTTCGAAAACCATAAAATTCCATCTTTTTAAGAAGCATATCCACCCTAACACAGTCAAATGCCTTAGTAAGGTCGCATAAAATAGCATCTGTGCAATACCCCTCATCCAGTCCTTCGACCACGGTTTCTACAATAGAAATAAGTGTATCTGTAGTTGACTTGTGCTTTTGGAAACCAAATTGAGATGGCGACAATAAAGAACGGTAGTTAATAATAATAATAATTTTTTTTTTTTTTTTTTTTTTTTAAAGAGGTAAGTGAATCTTTTATAGACTAACAGTGAGAGCTATGCTATCACCCTTTGTGTCGGAGTCTCCGGCTTCAGGCATACCGACTAAACCTCTCTTCTATTTTTGTGGCTATCCCGGAACTCCCTGTTAGGTATTACTTCGGGATAGCCTCTCATTGGCTTCTATAGGCCCCTCTTATTTTCTTTTCTTCTATATACGGTTACTCTTCTTCCCACTCCCTATTAGTCTCCTTCGTCTTGAGGACAGTGACTATGTAGTTTACAATTGCGTCCCATTTGGCTGTGGACTCTAACATTTTTCTTACTACTGTGTCGGGACTAATTGGTCCAACCTCGGCTACCAGCTCTCTACGGAGGTGCTTCCATCTTTCACACTCGAAAAAGGTGTGTTTCGCGTTATCTTCTTCCCTTCTGCAATAGACACATATGGGATCAGTCACCTTACCTATCTTTTTAAGAAAGGATCGGAAGTAGCCGTGCCCCGTCAAGAACTGTGTTACGTAGTAGCTCGTTACTCCCTGTTTTCTCTCCACCCAGCTGCTAAGTTCTTGAATAAGTCGGGCTGTCCAACGGCCTCTGCTTTCGATTTCCCATCGAGCTTCCCATCTCCTCATAGTTTCATCCCTTTCTTCCTTCTTGATAGATGATGGGATCCCTCCTTCTCCTTTTCTCATATAGATCCGCCTTCGCTCTTCAGCCAGCAGGTCAATTGGGATCACTCCGGCAATCACCTGTGCCGCTGGAGCAGAGACCGTCCGGTATTCACTACATATCCTAAGCGCACCTCTTTTTTGTACAGCCTCCATCCGGGATCGGTACTTCTGGAACTTCAGCGCGTCCGCCCAGATCTCAGCCCCATACAGCATTATGGCATCTGCAGTTCTCATCAGTAGCCTCCTCTTACCCGAAGATGGTCCTCCAATATTGGCCATAAGTCTGCTAAGATCAGCGACTACTCTTGCAGCTTTATTTGCTGCCTTGCAGATGTGTGTCCAGAAGGAAAGTTTCCCATCTAGCGTAACTCCTAAGTAACGTATAGCCTCGGAAGCATGCATGGTGTGGCTGCCTACGTTCATGCAGATATTCCTCTCGATTCTCTTTGTTGTTAGGAGTACAGCCTCTGTCTTTTGGACTGCCAGTGACAGGGATTTAGACTCCATCCATTCCATTATGCGCCTCATGGCCTGATTCAGCTTAAGCTGCATGGCTTCCACCGTACGAGCTGTGATTATGGCAATTAAGTCATCTGCATATCCTATCAGGAAGACACCATCTGGCATTTCTATGCGCAGAAGTCCATCATAGTTGAGGTTCCACAGGTCTGCTCCTAGTACAGAACCCTGTGCTGCGCCTGACGTGATTCTCTTCCTTTTTTGTCCATTTTGCGTATCAAATATCAGCCATCGCTCTGAGAGATAGTCCTGTAAGACCTTAAACAGGTATGCAGGTAGCCGAAATTTGGTTTTCACAACATGCAGAATGTCTCCCCATCTGGCCGAGTTAAAGGCATTTCTTACGTCCAGCGTCACGACCATGCACAGATTCCTACTATAATGGCTTTCCTTGTTTATGGCCTTTGCGGCTTCAACTACTTCTTTCACAGCATCTACTGTGGACTTCCCCTTAGTAAAACCATACTGCCTTGGCGAAAGTCCCCCTGCATCTGCTACCGCCTCCAGGATTCTTCGCTTCAGTAGCTTCTCATAGAGCTTTCCTACGGCGTCCAGCATGCACAGTGGCCTATAGGCTGATGCTGTAGTGGGATCTCCTTTTCCCTTCCCAATAAGTACAAGCTTAGCTTGCTTCCACTGTTCCGGGAATATCCCCTCTATGAGACATGCGTTGTACATGTCTATTAGTACGTCTGGATGGGTTTGAGCTATTAGCTTTAGAATCTCTGTAGGGATCCTGTCGGGACCTGGAGCCTTCTTATTTCTCATTGACTTGGTTGCTTTCAAGAGCTCGTCTCTTTCAAAAAGCGGTATGCTGTCCAGCTCTACTTCTACTAATTCCCGCTCTTCAACCTCATGCCTTGGGAAGAGCTGCTCTATAATCTTCTCCTTCGTTTCAGTGGACATCTGATAGGTGCAGTCCGATCCTCTGAGTTTTTTGAGAATAATAATAATAATAATAATAATAATAATAGATAGATAGATAGATATGTTTATTGACCAAAAAAAAGATACAAAAAATTGTACATGTAGGTCACAACTGGCTAAATTGTAAAGTTTAGAAACAACAATGAAATACATCAAAAATACAAAAAAAAATCTATAACCTATTTGTACTACATCTAGCAATCACCACACACTATAAAATATACGAAACTAACGCTATTATAAAAAACCAATATGTTATTTAAAAAACTGACAATACTCTTCTATGCTATAAAAACATTCATTAAGCAGAATGTCCCTGACAAACTTCTTAAATCTTAAACCAGTCATATTTCTAACATCAATATTTCTATAGTGCTTCTCCAGCAAGTTGAATAGGCGCAAATCCAATTTATTACATTTGGTCACTCTTAGCCTGGACCAGGGAAGGACGAGACTCCCCGCATTCCTTGTATTGTAATTATGAATGTCTGCATTATATAATAATAATAATAATAATAATAATAATAATAATAATAATAATAATAATAATAATAATAATAATAATAATAATAATAATATACTGGGATAGAGAAATAATAACTGACTTAGCCATCCAACACATATATATTAATATATATTATTAAATTAATAGAACTTAACGAATCCACCTACATAACTTTACAAAAAGCCGCTATCTTAAATACTTGTAGAATTGTTCGGAAGTTCATGCAAGCAGACGAAAACTGAGCAGCCATATAAACAGAAACAAAATTAAACTTTATTCACTTGGCGAAGCCCGTGAATTTAGTAACTCTGACCAGTGTCAAGAATCAATTAATGATAAATAATAATAATAATAATAATAATAATAATAATAAATATAAAAAAAATATAATATAATTATATCAGGAACAGTTCCCTCACAATGTTCATCGACTTCTCCTGTATCATGGCCTGATTCTAATTCATTTCATATCGCACAAGTGGAAACTCCAGAAACTAACCATCTAGATAAGGTAGTGGAGAAATTTTGGAATCAGGAAGAACTGTTTTTCGAAACAGTCGTGTCTGATGAAGATAGTGAGGCTGTCGGCTACGAATTTAGTCCAATTTTTTACTTGTAGGGTCTGAGATCGGTTCATTCCACGATATTTTTGATAACAGGCCATGACACAGGAGAAGTCGATAAACATTGTGAGGGAACTGTTCCTGATATTATCCATCCGGGATGAGTAGATACGAGGGTTGGAAGGTTTTTACCTAGTTTGTGAATTCCAGTGGTTAAAAGTGTATATTAAATGTCTGCCCCCAATAGCACATCTATTTGAGCAGGGACCCCAAAGGTAGTGTCAGTAAGTGATGATCGTAATTGCAGAGGGATATCGATTAGGTTATCATTAATCACAATCTGCGGTAATGCTCTAGTGATTTGATCAACTACGGCATAGGTAGATTCGAAGAATAGATTGATTTCAATAGTTGAATAAAAGGTTAGATTGACCATGGAATTTATGTTTTGATTTTTATTGCAGATACGGCAAATCCATAAGGGTTGAGAGTACGTATCAAGGTTTAATTTTTTAACTAAGTCGATTAGATTATCATTAATCACAATCTGCGGTAGTACTCTAGTGATTTGATCAACTACGGCACAGGTAGATTCGAAGGATAGATTGGTTTCAATAGTTGAATAAAAGGTTAGATTAACCATGGAATTTATGTTTTGATTTTTATTGCAGATACCGGAAATCCATAAGGGTTGAGAGTACGTATTAAGGTTTAATTTTTTAACTAAGTTAGAGCAAACAAAAGAGTTTTGACTTCACCGGTCTAACAAGGCCCTAGCTTTGATAGGGGATCCATTTTTAGAATAGATCTAGTGATGAGCAAATGCAAGACCAAGACCAAGACCGGGTTAGTCTTGGTCTTGGTCTTGCAGTCAAATAAGCAGTCTTGGTCTTGTTCTTGCAGGGTCCAGTCTTGGTCTTGGTCTTGCACCAAGACTCTTGCAAGTCCTGCACTTTTTTTTTAATTTACTGGGGTACATTTTTACAAAAAAAAAGGAAAAATAGTTTTTAAAATAATTACAAGTAAAGCTGGATTAAATGAAAGGGATAGTATTTTTCATTATAAAAATTTTGTTTTTTTATATTACATTGTAGCGATAAATCAAGTATGAAATAGTTATTATCCTAACAAGTGCGGAAAAGTTAATTTCCGCAAGAGTTAGAATCAATATTTTTTTACAAACAAAATCACTTCGAAAATTATTTAGATACTTGAAAAGATGCGATTGTGACAATTAAATCTTTCATAGTGTCAATAAATACACGACTGTAGCTATAGCAACTTGTAATGGGACAATCGGTATAACGACTTTTCTATTATTAAAAATACTTTAAAAAAATTAAGAATGTTTATTACGCATGTTCTTACCTCGACAATTACACATCACATATAAGGTCATGAGCGGACGTACATTGACTGGTATGAGGTCAGTGCATCGAGAGTACCATTTTATTGTTTAATGTTATGAATACATGGATAGCCCAAAGTGCATCAGTCAATACTAAACTGTAAGTCATAAACGTACTCATTTTTATGAATTTCTTTCGTATGAATCCATTTTTACAATACTGTATTTATTATTTCGCTATTAATTTTTGTAAATGTCTGTGACTTGGGAACAAGTGTATAATAGATTAAAAGCATATTCCGAAGAGATAACTAAACAAAGTAAAAGTATTAAAAAGGGAAGTGCCTAAAGGCCAAGATATTAGATTAGAAATTACCGATAATTTAGTTAAGCAGTTCAACTCATTTGCGATTTTAATTAACAAAAATTTCAACTTATTAAGGGATGAACAACAAGTAGTATGCGAAAAACTTTTTGAGAGAATCAGAGATAAGGTTATTAGGGCATTTCAAGTAATAAATTGTAGATATACGGTACCAAAGGCTTTAGGTCAGTTAATAAATATTGATGTGTTAGACGAGGTAAGCGATAGCGAAAGTGAAGAAAACATGGCTCTTAGTATGAATGAATTTTTCAATTTAGCTAGTAAAATTGTACCCAGCGAATTCAATGGACACGCCACTAAGCTGCAGTCGTTTACGGACGCTCTAGAGTTATTGAGATTAAATGCTGCCAATCATGAAGACACAGCGATACTATTCGTTAAGACGAGGTTAACTGGAAAGGCGAGAAGCCTAATAACGAACGAAAGCACACTAGCCGATGTCATAACAACCCTGAAACATGGAATCAAGGGAGAAAGTTCAAGTTTAGTCATGGCAAAATTGGGCAAGTTTAAGCAAATCGGTAAGGATTTGACTACATATGCCACAGGTCTCGAAAAACTCATGGAACAAATGCAAGCTGCCTACAGAGCTGCCAGCTAATTTAGTCTCAAAATACACAACGGAGGCTGTTACAAAATCAATAATACAAAACGCAGCAAGCGAAAGCCTGCGAACTATTATCGCAGCGGGTAATTTCAGCACTCCGCAAGATGTTATCACCAAATTAGTTTCGGTGGATGACGGGACAGAAAGGCAAGAAAGAATTCTAAATTTTAGGACAAACCAATACCCAACCAGGGGTAAACATAACCCAGCTCGGAGAGTTAATCAGTGGCAACGGAACAGGGATAATTTTTCAGGTCCATCATCGAATCCGAATAATTACAGAGCACCACAAAGGAACTATGAAAACGGGCATCAGGGTAACTCTTTTTACAGAGGGAGACAGGAAAACTGGAGGAACCGAGACCATGGCCGAAGGAGGTTCAATAGAAACAACGGATTTACAAATGTGAGAGCGTATGAGAGCTCAGGAGAAAAAGATGAGAAATATAAGCTTTTGTCAGAGAATATTATTTTATTAAAACAAAATAAGTCATTGCTAGAAGAAAAAAGTGGACCAATAAAAACTAAAAATAATGGAATAGCGAGAAGAAATAAACAAATTTATAATATAAAACCTGTTGCAGTAGAAAGAAATATCGTTGACAGTAATAGAACCTGTAAACATCTTTTTGGCGATAAAGAAACGGTAGTAAATCAGGATAGAAACAATAAATCATATAAAACGGATACCTTAAAGGATACAGCGATGAATGTGTGGAATAATAATAAAGAGGTAATTCAACAAGACAGTGATATAAATACTGACAACGAGATACGCGCTCAAGTAGGAATAGTGAAAACATCGATTTATGCTCAAGAAGATAATATTAATGAAAGCAAAATAAATGAAAACGATGGATTTATAACAGTAAAATATAAAAACCGCAAAAGAAACAGACGACACAACACTATGTGTCAGTGTGAAGGTTGTGAAGATAATTTTCGCTTAGAAAAGGAAATATGGAAAAGGAATAAGAGAAATAGGGAACTAGATACTCAGGCTACAGCAAACAGGAAATGGATGTAATTAGATATAAAGGATTTAGGGACAGGATATAAGAACGAAATAATTAACAATTTAATAAAATTTTAAATATCGCATACAAGTTTTATTATTATTTATTTTATTAATGTATGAATGTAAGAGTGATTGGGATCTATGTAAAATGTTCGCTCATTGTTTGTAAAGGGTACTGTCAATATGAAGTAAGGGTGTTAACTCAACGTACCTGCGCGATGCCCTATGGTTACTGTGGATACTAACAGGCAACATCCCTGGACTTCGATGAATTGACACTCTGCTACATGATAGTAAGCACCCAAACTAAAAGCAACGTAAAGAGCATTATTGCTACTCCTAACACATATCACGGACACACACCTTTTGAATTAATGTTTGGAAGATCAAGTATCGTACCAGAAAACCTTAGTTTAAAATGAGGAAAGAACGAAATTTGATCCATTATACACTGGTCCATTTCGCATCATCGAAGTGGGAAAGGTAAATTGTAAGGTATTAGTAAAAAACAAACATAAAGAAATTCATAAGAACCGATTACATGCATTTATAGACAGTCAAAACGGTTAGTGAATAGTGTTAAAGTGCGGACAAGGAGACACTGTAAATGGGCAGTGAGAATAAGAACAATGTAACAATTTTAAAAATAATGACTCCAGTGAGAAAGAGAAAGACGTTATCTTGTAAAAACGACTTTCATTATAGTCAATAATCTTATGTAAAATAGCGTTAAGAATGTTTTTAAATATTTTCAAATTGTTTTCAGAATGTTTCCAAAACAACAGCACCAAGTTTATATTCTAACAGCTGTTTTGTAAACAGAGAGATAAAAACAAAAAATGTTAATTTACACCATTTCAATCAATATTTGTATATAAATAATGTTACAAGTAAACAGTAGCACGCGTTCATATATCAACAATTAGATTAATTGACGAAAAATTTTATATTAAAATTTTTTGAGAAGCGGAAGGTGTAGGTTATTTTTATTTTTCAGTAAATCATATTAATGTAGATTAAGTTTGATCTATGTTTTTTTGTAAATGTATTCATAAATATCGCATGTTTAAAAAGTAAGGTTTTAATACCAGTAATTTTGAAATCCCTATCTTAAGTAGGAATTTCTTTCCAAAGGGGAAAGGTGTAATGGGACAACCGGTATAACGCCTTTTCTATTATTAAAAATACTTTAGGAAAATTAAGAATGTTTATTACGCACGTTCTTACCCTGTAGTAACACGACCTGACCTCGACAATTAAACATCACATATAGGGTCATGAGCTGACGTACATTGACTGGTATGAGGTCAGTGCATCGAGAGTACCATTTTATTGTTTAATGTTATGAATACATGGATAGCCCAAAGTGCATCAGTCAATGCTAAACTGTAAGTCATTTTTATGAATTTCTTTCGTATGAATCCATTTTTACAATACTGTATTTATTATTTCGCTATTAATTTTTGTAAATGTCTGTGACTTGGGAACAAGTGTATAATAGATTAAATGCATATTCCGAAGAGATAACTAAACAAAGTAAAAGTATTAAAAAGGGAAGTCCATGTTATGAATACATGGATAGGATAAATACGGTACAATGTAAACAAATCATTCACTGTTGATTCTATATAGTAAAACTTATGACTCGTTGTTAGTGTAATTTTATGTATCATCTAAATAAGTAATTAAAAGTGACTTAAATTAAATGTGGTGTTTAACATAAAACTGCTCCTGATCAAACTTCAACACATGGCGACCCTGCCTCAACACAAACTAAGTATAGCCGATCAACTTCTGCTTGTTATGGTACCATCAGTAATTATAACCCTTGCTATGACCGTCGTAGTGTGAACATCACGTTAGTGAGCTCTCTGAATTTTCGAGTTTAAAGTGGTATTTACCCTAGTTATTAAAGTAAATTTATTGGAAAAACTGTTAAAAAGCTGTATAGTGTGTGTGCTGGTAAAATCGTGAAAGAAATTTGGAAAAACAGGTATTACTTTTAGTTAATTTATTATCCAATTCAGATATTTACAACATCGTTGCCATTTGTTGGAAGTAAATCATGAGTACTAATAAGGGAACACGAAGCAATAGTATATCAAATCAACTTGACGATAATGCATTAGAAGCTCTAATTACTAAAATATCCTTAAGACTATGTAGTAAAATTGACGATAAACTTGATAAACTTGAGAAGGTGGCAAAACAGTTTGATACTGTGGATGCTAGATTACAAAATGTTGTACTTAAATTAACCCATTTGGAAGAACTAGAACAGAATAATATGAGGCAAGTTGTATCACTTAATGATAAAATAGATGAATTTGGTCAAACATTACGAATGAATAGCTTAAGGTTAATAGGTATACAGGAAGACTTGAGCGAGAACTTGACAAGTAAAGTTTTAAATATACTCAATGATGCTCTAAAGGTCAAGTATTCTACATTTGAGTTAAACAGAGTATTTATAATTGGTAAAATTGTAAACAATCAAACAAAACCAAGACCTATCATTGTAGATTTTGTGTCTAACATAAAACGCAACGAAGTCTATAAAGCTAAAACTCTTCTTAAAGGCACTGGTATATTTATCAATGAAGATTTAACCGATAAGCGCTATAAGCTTATTTTATCCGCAAAACAAAAATATAATCCGAAAGATGTTTGGTCACACAATGGGAGAATTTTTATAAAGCTTGGCAATACTGTAAAGATCATTAAACAAGAAGTCGACTTACAATGAATATCTGATTAAACTATGTCAAAAAATGGACTATCGCAAAAACTAGTTTATGGACATTATCTACTGAATTCTTATTTTTAAGTTTTATTTTCTCTTTAAGCTAGGTATACACTGAATTTTTATTATTGTACTGAAATTTCATTTTTGAGAATATCTTTTGGTATAGCTCGACTCACTAATTAATTAAGTGATATAACGAATTGTATTAATGTATATTTTCAGAACTGTAGGGGTTTGAACAGCAAAACCTCGGATTTTTTCAGAAGTTCCCTAAACTGTGACTTTGATGTTATTATTGGAGTGGAAACATGGTTGCAAGAGGGAGTTAGAGATGGTGAAATTATTGACTTGAATCTGTATGACATAGTAAGAGTTGATAGAAATTTGCAACTTACAAATAAAACAACAGGGGGAGGGGCTTTAAAAAAGGAATACAAAATAATGAAAATTGTTAGAAATTCCACAGTTTTTAAATCTTTAACCATATGTTTTAAGGTAGGTAACAAAAAAATTACTTTTATGGCCTTATACATTCCACCTAATAGTCCACATACTGTGTATGATTCAGTTATTAGCTGGATGCAGGAACATATCCGTGTCTGAATATAATAATCAACTTTCAAAATAATTGTCAACTTCATACTCATTTAGTACATAAGGATCAATACAACTTCAAAAATGCTGATTTTGATAGTTTAGCTTTAAATATTCGAGACGCAAATTGGGACACGGTATTGATGGAACTTGATGTAAACGTAGCTTTAGATTCTTTCTATTCAATATGGAATGAACCAATATCTCAATCTGTTCCAAAATTTAAAGTATTCAATAATAGTAAAAAATTTCCTATTTGGTTTACAAGAGAAATAAAAGACGTTTTAAAAGAAAAAAATATATATCGGAAGTTACAAACGGTCTCAAATTATTATAAAGAAAAATACCTAGAAACGAGAAGGAAACTTAATTCACTGATAAAAAAAGAAGAGGGTAAATATAATCAGAAACTTGAAGATAACATGTCAGCTGATATTAATTCTTTTTGGAGTTATGTTAAAAGTAAGAGAAAAAACTGCGACGATACTGGGAATTATACATATAAAAATAAAAAAAATAGACGAAGACAACATTGCAGAGCCTTTCGGAGATTTTTTCTCTTCTGTGTATGACCCAAAAAAAGCTAATTGCGATTTAAATTTTAGTAATATCACTAAAGATGTTAGTAATGATAATTTTTCAATTAATTTGATAAATGGTACAGATTTCGATGAGGCAATAAAGAAACTAAATCCAAAAAAAGCTGCCGGTACAGATGGTATTCCTCCTTATGTATTGAAGGGTTGTAGCGATTGGTTAAAAACGCCTCTTGTACATATTTTTGACAGAATTGTTAAGTCCAGGGTTTTTCCCGCAAAATGGAAAACATCTGTCACAACACCAATACATAAAACTGGTGAAAAAGTAAATATAGAGAATTATAGACCCATATCAATAATGTGTGCGCCTGCCAAATTATTCGAACAAATAATATATAGTAAACTTTACCACTACATTGAAAAACACATAGCGACTCAACAGCATGGTTTTGTAGCAAATAAATCTGTAAATACGAACCTATTCATTTTTGGAAATCAAGTTTTTGAGACGTTGGGTGCTAAGCTCCAATTTGATACAGTTTTTACTGATTTTCACAAAGCATTTGATCTTGTTGATCATAATGTCTTGTTGGAGAAGATGGCACGGTTGGGATTGACAGGGCATTTTATTCAGTTAATAAAAAGTTATCTAGAAAATAGAAAATTTATAGTTAGTTACAATGGTAATGTATCAGGAAAATATTACGCAAACTCTGGAGTGCCACAGGGATCAAACTTGGGCCCTCTTTTATTTGTTATATTCATTAATGACCTTCCTTCCGTTCTCAAAACCTGTGAATGCATTCTATTTGCATATGATCTTAAAATATATAAAAAAATACCGACAGTTAGAGATTGCGTCCTGCTGCAAAGAGACATGCATAGCGTATATCAGTGGAGTCAGATAAACAAACTGCATTTTAATCTCAGCAAATGTTCTATCATGAGTTTGTCGCGATCTAAAGAACCAATTATATTTAATTACGAGATGGGAGGCGAGTTATTAACCAGATGTTCTGAAATTAATAATACTTTTTCCTTCTCAAAACACATTAGAAACTCTGTTTCAGCAGCAAACAGAAATCTGGGATATTTAATAAGGCAAACAAAGTCGTTCACTAATATTAATATAATAAAAATTCTATACTTTACATTAGTACCACCAAAACTTGAATTTGTTGTATCAATTGACTTGGAGAGTACATAACAACTTTAAAAGAAATAGAGAAAGTTCAAAACAAGTTCCTTAGATTTTTGTACTTCAAAAAATATCGTCGATGGCCTGATTTCAATATAATTAGAACAACAGCACTCAGAACTGAGTTTAAGATACTATCGACAGAACAAAGACGAAACATATCCGCTATCATGTTTCTGTACAAGGTCATTAACAATAAAATAAATAGTCCAGAAATTCTTGCACTTATTCCTTTTAATGTTCCTTCGCATCGTACACGCTCACAACTCTTATTTGTAATTCCACATAACCTTTTGACAACAAGGGCTCCTCTTGCAAATATTCTTAAATTAGCAAATAACTATAATGTTTTAGTTAATATTGAATGGTCAGTATCTCAAACAATGTTTTACAACCAAATTTAAAATCATGTAATCAGTACCTCAAAATAAATAACTTTATTTCAAACAATGCTACATAGCTGTTCAAACCCGTTCAGTTCTGATGTTATTAATGTTGTTAATATTATTATTATTGTTTATTATTATTTCTATTATATAATTATACGTAAACGAATTGGTCATGCATATATAATCTAATTTTTGATCGTAATTTTTATAAGATTTAACCATGTAATAATGCCTCCGGCATGTTTGGTTATAAATAAATAAATAAATAAATAAATAAAACCAAGCTTCGTCTTCGTCAAGGACTCCTCTACTTGCGTTCTCAGCGGAATAACTACGACAATGCTTATTTCTCCAAATGATTTATAACATTATCCAAGTTTTTTAATATGTAAATATGTAAAAATTAATAAAGCTTATCCATGAACTTACCTTAGAAATAAACATAGTTTTTGTTCAGGAGTTATTGGATTTTATTTCCATTGCATGGTTTTGAAACAATGTCATCTTTTATGTGATTTAAAACATAATCAAACAATACTGGTGTCAAACGAAAATCTTATCTGAATTTTTTATCATTTGTTTGAAGGTGACGACATATTAAGATTTCATAGACGCCTTTATTTTCCCGTTTCTTAAAAATCTTACTTTCTTCCGACCTTTTCGTTTTTTCTTCCGATGAAGACTTGTCTTCCAAAAATATCATCATTGCCAAGTCCAAATCATCCATTTTTTGCTTTTAATACAGAAATACTCTAATTATTGTCAAATAATGAAACTAAACACAAGATATAAAACAAACTATAAACACACAAAACGAAAGCAAATACAAAAATGGATTTAGGCGGTCAATAACGTTAAACTCTTATTCAGAACAATAAACAACTAAAAGGTTGAATTAACTTCCACTATTTATCGAAATAGCGAAACGGCTGTCATTGCATTTAGTTGTTTATTGTTCTGAATAAGATGAACTTTCACACAGTAAGGGTTAGTACCATAAATTTCGTTAAACTCTTACTTTACATCTGTGCTCACCGATAGCGGCCGTCTTGAACGGTCGTCAAATTACGGCCGCTTTATTACGGCACCGCTATCCTAGGAAACCAAAGCTTTAGAGTTTAAAATAATCTATGGCTGCTTTATTTTTCGGTTTATACGTTTAAAAGACGCAAGACCTCAAGACTCTTGCAGGCTTGGTCTTGGTCTTGCGTCTTGCTAAGTCTTGCACTGCTCGGTCTTAGTCTTGATCTTGCAGCCTGAAGTTGGTCTTGGTCTTGCATTTTCTGCAAGACCAAGACCAGTCTCGCTCATCACTAAATAGATCAAAATATTAGCAGTAGCTAGCAGCACATGACCCCCGTTCAAATTTAGCAACGCCAGATTAGGAAGGGTAGAAGCATTATTATTATCGTCATGAGGTTGAGCATCTTGAGTTCTTGCAATTACCATATTATTATTACTTTGAGAACTACTGGATATATTAGGACTACGAGAGTTACTATGATTAGGTGTGGTTGAAGTTACGAGATGGTATAGTATCCTGGTATGATTACCACGTCTATGGTTTGGAGAGTTCCTTTCTATAGACCTTAGAGCAACATTCTGTTGTGGACTTTCCTATGACAGATGTAAGAGTACATGATGTTTTTTCCTGCAGATACAGCAAACACCAGTGGATGAACAATTGGACGACAAGTGGTTCGGATTTTTAGACAATTAAAGCACATGCGATTGGATTTTACAAATGTAAGACGATCAACTACAGCAGTAGCCCCGAACTTTGAACAAGAATATATTTTATGACGGGTTATTTTACAAAAGGAGCAAAACGGATTCCTAGTAGGAGTAGAACTAGTAGCAGAATTGAAACAGAACTGAGAAGATGAATCAGGTGGGTTTGACAAATCGAGAGATAGTTGTTGTGCCTCTTCTAGTTGAGATGAGAGTAGAGTGATTTTTTGATGGTGTGGCACTGTCACACCTGAAGCATGGCTCCGGGGAATACTGGTATGATCTAATTTTTGTTCTTGAGTTAATACATTCTATAAAACATTACATTTTTTTTCTAAGAAATCGAAAAATTTGTTACTGGTGATTAGGTTTTGATCAGTTTCTTTTTCCTCCAATGCCTTTCTGGTATTAAAGTCAAGTTTATTCTTAAGCAGGTGAACTATAAGCGCGTCAAACAACTCCTCTTTGGTGATATTCAAATTTAATAAAGAATTTAAGATTGATTTTGATTCAGAGGTGAAATTTATCAACTGTTGAGCCTTACATTTGTTTATATTATTACAAGAAATGATTTTATTAAAGTGAGCAGTTATACAATCTGCCTCTTGTTATCATACCTATTATTGAGCAATTCAATAGCAACATCGAAATTATCTTCGTTAACAGGTAATTGTGAAATGAGACTTAAAGGCTCTGAGCGGAGGTACGATTTTAAATAGTAAAATTTCTCGGTTTTTGAAGTTAATCTAGAGTAAAAAAGTCCATGAAAGCACCATATTTTGTGCTTTCCCCGGTAAAAATTGGTATATCAATGAATGGGAGTCTTATCTGAGTTCCAGTCTGTAGCTCCTGAACCCTGGGCTGAGCCACAGGTAGTGGTACAGAATTCAAATTATCAAAGGCATTTTGTAATTTACAACGAAGAATATAATATTTGTTTTCGACAGATTCCCTATCAATGTGTTCCACTTCGATATCTACCGCACTGGACTCAATATTATCTTGAACCGAGCAATATTTATTAAAATGGCTTTCTAAACTTTCTTACCTAAATGTGTAAGCATATTCATCAGTATCATCTTTATTTTTATCATACCATGTTGAGATACGTGTGATCGAGGCTTTACAACACGCACGCTGTTTGATCAAAGTATCCATTTTTACTCCAGTCTAATCAAAGTATGTATAAAAAAGTTATTAAATTTTCCTATAAATTAACTGAATGAATTTATATTTACAAAATAAAGCACTGTTCTCATATACTATAAACTAAACATCTAATTAGTGATATCTGATTTACCCTGTATGCTACAGCTAAACAACTTTTTCTTTTGAATGGTTCAATACGATTTTTGGGGACTTCAAGAGACAAGAATTACTATCATTCTGCAAAACATATATTATATACCATTATACGCAGACATTCTCTACCTTGATTTCAGGATCTACAACATGGGACAACGATATAGCTAAAAAATTACCCAAGCCTCAAGAAATGCGTAATTGAGAGAACAAAAAATAAAAAAAATATTTCACATATATTGTTTTTACGTATCCTAAATAACGGTGCAGTATACACCTCCAAATTCACTAATTATGATATTATACAAAACTACTATAGGTAAATCTAGAATTACAATTTATCTTGCCACATTCACAATGTTGACGGTCTGGCTGATAGTGTAAAACATAAATAAGTATCTATTTATTACTTGTTGAGAACAAACGAGGTATCACTACGACAAAATGTATGACGTCTAAATAAACCTTAATTACAATAATGGTTAAGTGTATATACGTAGGGAATACTGTGAATTTTATTGCGTTATACAGAACATTGAATTAGGTAGGTAAAAGTAAAACACAAATGGTCGTTTTTATTAAAACTAATAGAACTTCTGAAACAAACGATAGAATCATAAACCAATTTTATTACATGATGTTCTGTATATTCGCGTGATTAAAGAAACCTCGTTATTTTCTCTTATCATTAGAATAAATACCTGAGATCATAGACTGATTATTTCCTTCTTCAAAACATCAAAAGGCACCAAACGCATCCCACATGAAAGTTCATAATTCACCAAGAAAGAAAAAACAACGTTAGTCAGCATAGGCGCCGACTTTTAGAAATTCGGTCCGGTGCACCTCACCTTCGATTGCCAAAGTTTTTATCTTTGTACTGAAAAAGGTAGGGTGGGCTGGGCAGCTAAATTTTTCAGGAAAATAAACATATTCGACTGATTTATTAACGTTTATTGAATTAAAAATATGAAGATAGATAAACATAACTATATAGTATATCTACGAAAAACATAAACACGATATGATCAACATTACACTAATAAAAAAAAATTAATACATATAAAACTGCCATTAGTTAATGATAAGACAACGGCTGTAAAATATTATATTTCATTTTTCTCTAGGATCGAACAATAAGAAAAAGTTCATCCTAACAGAGGACCGTTTGATGAGCTCATTGCAGAGTTGTCTCAAATCGAGATTTTCCACCATGTCGCCATGAACATTCAGTATCATTACATCATTTAATCTCTTCTTCTGGCTCATTGTTGATCGCAAAAATTATTTCAATCTTCTCAATGACGAGAAAGATCTTTCGGCCGTACATGATGAGACTGGTATCACCAGCAACAGCTTTATGAATTTTAAATATTCAGGTAAAATATCATAAAGCTCGCTATGATTCCTCAGATATGTCACTATATCCTGTATCGATTCAAGTTCGACATTTCGCTGTGATGTTTCTATGAAGGGCCAATCTATCGCCATCGAAGTCTTTATAAAAGGATGTCACATAATTTGCATTTTCCGCTTTGTCCAGCGCAAATGCCTCAACTTTTCTGAGATGCTTCAATGTATCCACGTCAAATCTTGTCGTCAAGCTAGTCACTGTCATGTCAATAATTTCATAGTACATCTGGCGGTAAAATTGTTTAACATCGTCAAAATTGTGTTCGGTTTGTCTCATGTCATCTACTTTCCTTGAGATCTTCCTTCGTTTGGGCAATATTGGTTCGTTCAAATCCAATTGCTCAGACTCTGTTGTAATATTGTTCCACAATTCATCATACCTGCCTTCATTGCGAATAGACAGCAAAGACGTTTTCACAGTTTCTACTTGTTTGGTTGCTTTATTAAAATCAAGTGCTTGTCTTTGCAGGATCGTGTTCAATGTCTCTATTCTTTCGAATATAAGTATTATAGATTTAAGAAGGAAGTAAAATCCGAAATTTTGTTGAGGAATCCGCTAGCTTTTGATCCTCCATCGCTTGGCTGCGATTTCTGCTGCTCCAGGAATTCACTTATATTTTCGTAATTTTTTAAGAAACTCTTCAAAGATTCAACTCTCATACACCAGCGAGTGGGACAAAATGGGCGAAGAGCTGGAGATTTATCTGAGCCTTGAAATAGCTTAAAATGGCTGAGTCTTTTCGGAGAATCTCGAATGAAAGTTATAATCTCCTTTATATCAGAGAGGAAATCACGGACATGCAAGATTTTCTGGAAGGAATCTTGAACGACTAGATTCACTCTATGAGCATGACAGTGCATATATAGCACGTGGCTCATCGAGAAGAATATTTTGTTGAATACCATTGACACATCTACTCATATTCGCTGCGCCTTCTTAGCACTGTCCACGATAATTGCCAATCTTCAATTGACAACGTAATAAAACATCTATAATCATATTATATAGAACATCTGCAGTTGTGGATTCAGTCTCGTGCACACCGATTAAATATTATTCAACTTCTAAGGAAGCATTCATGGTTCTCAAACAGAAAGACATTTGTTCGCTCACTGAAATGTCTGATGTTTCGTCAGCAATTATTGAAAATAATTCTTGCGAACGGACACGAGCATGAATAATTCTCTGAACAGCATTCGATAAAATGGAGATTATTTCATTAGAAATATCATGAGATAACCATTTATATCCTGTTCTGCCCAAGCCCAACCAAGATTGCAGTTCTGGAATATCGTTAGCTCTTAAATGAAGCAGATTATTTAAGTTTGATGTGCTATCTAAGTGTCCTCTGACGGCAATACCCTGAACAGTCAAGTATTTAATAGTGGAAAATATTGTGAGAAGACATTTTCTTGCATCGGTCATGTCTTTCAATTTAGACTTTGACAACATATTTGCGACGTTCACGCCTTGATCGTTCTGTCTCAATGATAGCGCCGAATGTCTGTGAAATTCTGACTTTTCGTGATCCTTGAATCTCTCTAACGCTTTACCCCACGAGTTGAAACCTTCTGTAACGTAAGTTGATAAGACTCTGCGAATTTATTCCAGTCGATGCTATTGGCAGCTTCAATGCGGCTGCTGTTTTGCAAATAGTACAAAAAACTTTATAGAGTGTACTGTCATATGTTATCCATGGATAAGTGACAATCCACGTGTCACGAAATTGTCTGACCTTCTTTCCACTAGACCTAGACGTTATGGTTTTACTACCATTGTAACTCTCAACAGATGTCGATGGAACTGGAACAGGTTGTTCATTCCTCGTAGCCTGATGAGTTTGTATCGGAGTACGTATTATGAACTTATCCATTTCTAGTGATCAGGAATCTTAAATCTAGAATTGAAATTTCACACTTCATTTCATTCGTTTTGTCACAAAGCAAAAGCATTTAATACACAATTATTTCCCTTTGTACTTACCTGCATTAATCTATGTACAGTACAGTGGTGGCACGTCCCCTCACAAAAAAACGCACCGTCAACAGAATGCGTGACAAATTGAAATATCTTCGACTGGTCTTGTCTTGTAACATAGAATAAACACACAGAACGACTAACGAGAAAGTGAACGACGTCTGAGAATTCAACCCGAAGCGCGCAGAGTGGGCGGGCGAGACGAGGCTTCACTTCACGGTATAATGGGGGAGAGGGGAGAGAGATCGGCAGCCTTAAAAATTTCCTCTCCATGTATCGTGCGGCAACAGAAAATAACTTTCTGTGTCTCCATCCAGATTTACCTGTCCGGGGAGCGTGCCCCGTAGCACCCACGTAGTCGGTGCCTATGTCAGTCAGTGACCTGACTAAATATTAGAATATTATATTGTGCACTAGAAATAATAAAAGAAACATTAACAATTCAATATTCACTACACAAAAGACAAACTTACTGTAAAGTTGTAGCAATTTAATTTCGATTTGTAAAAGAAACCTGAAGCTTCTCCAATTGGCACAGGCATAACTGCTTGTAAGTCGTAAATGCAGACAATTTTAGTTCCGTCTTTTATATCGGCCTCTTTTGCTTTACGGCTTAATATTTTCTGGCGTTGATGCTCTTCGTAGCCTTCTTTAAGTGACAACTTTTCTTCGCCAACAGCATTTTTATATGCCTCACATTCATCACATTAGTCTTTCTTGGGAACAAAGAAAGATATATTAAACTTAGTATTGAAAACATGAGCATAATATTCATATTTTGCTGCAACTTTATTTTCAGACAGTCTCTTCTCTTTATATTTTCTGTACATTTCGGCAATAGTAAGACCACCATCTATAAATTCGCGACTAGTGTTCGCTCTGACATAGTGACTTTTGACTCGAGGAATGGAGTTAATATGATCGGATAGATAGATCGGACAGATTGTGCGATTTCTGGATCTTGAACACGCTTTGGATGCTTTCCCCGGACGTCAGAACGAACGATACCAGAACCTGTAGTTTTACATTCTGTGACTGTTCGTAGTACCCTTTCTATTATCTCCAAAGTGCTCAACAGAAATGTTTTACACATTCTAATGTTTTTTCCGTCACAAAAGAAAAGCAACAGTTCGGTCGTCTTTATTTTGTAGCATTTGTCTTCAAACGACGAAAAGGAACTTGTAGAATCGTCGTACAAGCTGCTAAAAAATCACGTTGCCTTTGATTTGAAGCTAATTCCCAATAGTTATCAAAAATCTTTTGTCGCTGCTCTGTTGTGAATTTTGTTGCGCAAGACAATCGGCATCTGTTTGAACAAGGTGGTTTCATCTCTCTGGCCTTGACAGTTTTTCCCGTACTTGAAACATACTCTTTTCCGGAATTTCTCAAAAGTTTGGTTTTATTGCACTTCCATTTTGCAACATTCACCTTCCTTTTTGTTTACTTTCTTAACAGATTTTGACGAGTTAGAAGATGAATTGGAAGAGTTGGAAGATCCAGATGAAGATTCTGCGTCAGAACCTGAACCCGAACTGCTTGATGGACTACAGCAGCTAATGCAAGCCGCTTACGTTTTCTATTCTTGCCAGGTACAAAATCGTCATCATCGTCGGTCCCAGAGAAATCTTTTCCATCAGAGCTATCTTGATCTTCCTCAAAATATTTTGAGTAACAAGGATGAAATTTCACAGCTGTCCTACATAAAGACATGCGACTTTCAACTTGTGTCAAATTTTCAGTGTTACTTGCAATTGAGATAGCAGCATCAATATCTGGCAGTGAAGGCTTCATATTTTTGTGAACAACTGGCGCATCCACTGTGGTAGGTATTTTCGTATGCACAGTTTCTTCATCAGCGTTTAATACCGGCAAAGGAGTAGATGGAATTTTTTTTTCTTTACTGCTAACCGATTCAGTGTCTGATATATACAGATTAATAGCTTTATTCACTCTGAACACAAAAAGAAGGTATCTTTTAAAACAAAAATGTGGCGTCCCAGTGGTTCCACAGGAAGGCCGGGGCTGTTCGCGGCATAAGAACGGTTCAAAGTCCA
The DNA here is from genome assembly GCA_035357415.1 of Ophraella communa. NCBI lineage: Eukaryota > Metazoa > Arthropoda > Insecta > Coleoptera > Chrysomelidae > Ophraella > Ophraella communa. Next base: position 31,224,115 of record CM068979.1, read on the forward strand.
AGCTGTCTAAACCGGACTGAGTTTGACTATACGCCCGCGCCCTGATAACCCGCGGATGATGTCTGATATAAATGGTCGTACTTATTATTGTAGTGCAATTTTGACACAAAATACAATTAATTTATTGACCTGTTGTGCTACAATTACTCTAAATACTATCACGTCATTAGTTCATTTGAACTTTAAGAGATATGATAGTTCAACACCTACACAAAATACATGTATGGCATGATTAGCTCACAAAATTAAAAAAATCTGTTGCAACAAAGAGTATATAGTTGCGGCATTGAAGGTCTCAAAATTTAGTTTTTCTGGTGATACAAAGACATAAAATACATTAACGGCACTGTAGTTCTCAATGATGCAATTTGTCTCAGTATTACAGAGACATAAAATACATTTACGGCACTGTTGCACTCAAAGTAGATTCTTGTTTTGGTGTTACAATGACATAAAATACATTTACGTCGTTTGGCACTTAGAAATATAAAAAATGATTATCATAATTACCTGAACGACGTTGTTGCACTCTGACACGACCGACCGTCACGAGGAGCCCCGCGCAACTGACAAATATGGCGCCGTTGCACTCCGGGCGAGTCCATTTTCGTACCAATGCAACAAAGACAGTGGCGCTATCTGGCGTTCATTTGTTGAACAATAAAAACGACTTTGTAGCACCATACGTATTAACATTTTTGGAATAATCTGGTCATAAACTAATTTTTGCATTTTTTGACAATTGTGTCTCTGTAGTACTAGATAAGCAACTTGGTCTTCTGACAGATGTCGCATGATGCCACTATATTTCTGATAGTTTGTCGCATTTTCTTAAAAAAAATAAAAACGCCGAAGATACAACCAACATTTTTTTCCTCCAAAATGACCATTACTGGTATGTTCTTCATTTACGACCTTAAGAACCATCGATTTTGAGAGTAACAATTTACATTCATTGTTCTCTTGCGTACCCTTCCTAAACAGTTTGCCCTCATGAATGATGTACCACGCCTTTACACTTGACAAATCATTCGGACTATCCAATTGACTCTTGATACGTTGGCAGAATAAATCATTACCTTGAAGTTCGGTAATCCGCTTTAATTTTGTTTGAACTGCTCGACACAGTTCGTTTCTAAGAATGTTAATTTCAATGCTTCTTGATTCTGGTAGTTCTCTGGAAACATCTGACAACCCTTGAGGAAACCTACTGAGAGTGTCGGCAATTACATTATCTGATCCTCGACAGTATTTTATTTGGAAATCGAACTCTTGCAGAAAGAGGATCCATCGAGTTAATCTTGAATTTAAAAGTCGACAACTTCTAATGAATGCCAATGCCTTGAGGTCCGTAATTATTGTAAGGGGTCTTCCCAATACAAAAACACGCCATTGTTTCAAACAAAGCGTACACTATGGATAATGCTTCCTTTTCACATATCCCATAGATCCGTTCAGCGTGGTTTAAACATCTGCTGCCATAAGCAATCACCCATTTCTTACCTGTGTTCGGATATCGCTGATACAAACATGCTCCAATACCAACATCAGATGCATCGGTTTGGATAACATAAGGGAGATTTGGGCCAGGGTGATGAAGAAGAGTAACGTCTAAAAAAAACCTTTTTAATTTGCTGAAAAGCAGACTCCTCTTCCACCTCCCAACTCCAAACTACACCCTTTTTAAGTAGCCTAGTCAAAGGAACTATTAGTTCCGTAAAGTTATTGCAGAACCTACGTTCATAGTTTACAAGACCTAAAAACTCTCTCAACTCTTTAATATTTTTGGGAATAGAAAAGTCCTGAATTGACTCTGATGGATCCATAGCGATTCCATCGGGAGTTATCAAATGCCCAAGGAATTTAATAACCTTGCAAGTAAAATGGGACTTTTTTAGTTTTATGGTTAAACCTGCCCTTTTGAATTTTCGGAAAATAACCTTGAGGTTTTCTAAATGATATGCTGAATCGGGTGAAGGTATAACTAAATCGTCCACATAGGGGATAACGAAAGATTCAATTTTCGGTCCTAAAATTGTACCCAACGAAACGCCTTAATAAAACTACCAACAGAAGTAGCCAATCCGAATAGAAGAACCTTGAAAACAGGTTTTTTTTAAATGCAAATCCTACATATTTTCGATGTGCCTTGACAATGGGAATTTGCCAATATCTTGCGGTTAAATCCATGATGGACAAAACCTGATGGCTAGTAAAGTCCAAAAGTAACTCAGATGGATTAAGGGGTAAGACATGGTTTTTAATCATTCTACCATTAAGATAACGAGCATCTAAACATACTCTTACTGACCCATCCTTTTTTGAGACGACCACCAATAAACTGACATATTCCGTGTTCGCTTCTTCTATAACCCCCCACTCAACCATTTCACATAACTGTCTTTTCACCTCCTCCTTATAAACCTTAGGGGCTGGATAGGATTTTAAATAATATGGAGTATAGTCATGTAAAAGAATTTCGTGAAAATACATGTTAGTCAATCCAGGTCGATCTGATGTTGTGGAAATAAATAACATTTAAATCTTCCCTATTTGTAGGTGAAATAAATTTCTATATATTCCATATATTATCGAATTACATTTTCTATCAAAATCAAAGAATCCCCTTCTGATTATACAATATAATATATATCACTTAGTGTTTGCTGAGTAGCCAAATAATAATGATAAATCAGTGATTCTAAACAACACTTGAACAATTGAAATGAATATAGATGTTTTTAATGAAATTATTTTAATGTTTTAGAATCACTGATAATAAAAGGTATAATCGGAATTTGATGACAATAGTAAACTCCTTAATACCAATATTGTGAAACATGATTTATAAATATTATGTAGGTCACATTTGCAATATTACATGGATTATATTTCAAAGTTTTTTTTAAATATTTTAATAAATTAAATTAAATTAAATTTTAATCAAATTTAAAGATACAAAATATTTTAAAATAATTAATTGGGTATAAAAGGAAAAAAAATAGTTATTATTTTAAACTTACGGATACTTACAATCTTACAAAAGGAAAAAGATAAAAATAAAAAAAAGAAAAATAACAAAAAATATTATAAAATAAAATGTTTATGTATACATACAGCAGTAGAATAATTTAAATACAATCAGTACATGGTAACAATTGTTTTTTTGGAATTTGATTATAGTTTACGAACTCTGTTTTTATGCACTACGCTGGATTTTCTACCGCTTTTAAGAGTACAATTTGGTCTGTCACTTTGCACAACACTAAAAGGTCCTTTTTGTACTGCCTCTATTTTATGTGCTGCTTTATTCTTTATATATACCACATCACCTGGTTTGACAGTCAATGGCCTGGATGTCTCGTCAAATTTTTCTTTTGTTTTTTCTTTTTGTTTGACCAACATATCATGCGCTCTCTTTAGAGATAATTGCAACCTATATTTTAATTCTTTTACACAGTCATCTATATTATAAACTGGATCTATTTGATTATTTTTGAAAAGAGATGGTAGATTAGGAGTTTTTCCATATACAAGTTCGAATGGTGTATAACTATGAGTAGTACAAGGAGTTGTGTTATAAGAATAAGTAAAATATTTTAACCAGTCATACCAATCGGTCTTGTTTATGTCAATGTATGATCTAATGTATTCATTAAAAATTCTATGATTGCGTTCAATTGTACCTAAAGATTGATGCGCATAAGGCGCTGAAAAATTATGTTGATATTTTAATAATTTAGCCAATTCTGCAAATAATTTATTATTATATTCAGTACCCAAGTCGGTTCGTATTTGTTTAGGTATTCCATATTTTAATATTACGTCTTCAAAAATAGCACGAGCAATAGTCTTAGCCTCTTTATCTGGGATTGGTTGATAGTATAAAAGGCTTAGAAAAATCCGGAAACTGTAAAATCGGTGGTTTCATTAATATGTTTTTAAGGGCATTGAAAGCCTGCTCGCATTCAGATTACCAACTAAAAATTGAGTTTTTTTTTGTTAAATAATTTAAAGGATATGCTATTTGACTAAAATTTTTTATGAATCTTGGATAATAGTTGCAAAAAGCTACAAAACGCTTTACATCCTCTGCATTTTGATGTCAAGGGAAGTTTTTAATTGTATCAAATTTCTGGGGATCAGGTAATACGCCTTTATCTGAAATTTGATGTCCCAAAAAAGTAACTTCATGCTTAAAAAATTGGCACTTAACTGGATTTAGTTTTAGATTACACTCCCTGCAGACTGAAAATACTTTTCTTAGATTATTGAGATGATGTTGTTTCGAGCACCCTAATACAATTATGTCATCTACATAAATCCTCCTTCTACGTTAAAAGAAGTGGTATCGCGAGAACTTTCTTCCAATGGAATTTGATGAAACCCGGACATTAAATCTATTACAGAAAACCATTTTGATCTTCCTAATTCGTCTAAGATTGTATCAATCCTAGGTAATGGGAATTTGTCCTGAACTAATTTTTTGTTCAATTCCCTAAAATCTACAACCAAACGCCATTGTTTGTCTTTATCTTCTGATTTTTTGGGTACTAAAAGTAAAGGTGAATTGTACGGTGATCTACTAGGCTCTATTAAATCTTTCTCGATAAGAAGGTCAACTTGTCGTTTAATTTCTTCTTTTTGGGAATAGGGCAACCTATAAGGTTTCACATAGACGGGAAGTGTATCTTTCAGTTCGAGTATTTGTTGGTAGAAATTGTTGTGTGTTAGGGTCTCGTTTTCCAGAGCGAAAATATCTGAGAATTCTTTACAAAGATCGAATATTTCATCCTGAACGAATGCTGGCATGTCTTTTCTATGCTTAGAATGTATTTTAGAGAAACGGGTGGTTTCGGCTTCCGATTTATCAAAAGAATGTATCCGAAAGTCTGATAATGGTTGAAATAATATTTTGGGATTATGTAAAGTAACATTATCGGTAGTTGTATTAATAACTAATATTTGGAGATTTTTAGGAGATATTATGGTTCTTGCTACAAAGACTCCCTCTGTTAGTTCTACCGCTTTAGTTACAGAATCTACACTCAGATTATTCAACGGTATATTTTTGATAACCTGACATCGTGGCGGGATAGTTATAGTATTGTTACTTAAAAACTCTAGTATGGGTACTTGGAAATATTCTTTTCTAAATTGTAGTGTTAAGATCCATTGGTCATAATCTAAGTTACACTTGTATTTTTTCAAAAAGTCCAGCCCAATAATTCCATCGCAAGGTATCGGGAAAGAATCAGGTACTACATGAAATTCGTGAATAATTTTAAATGAGTCATTATATAATGTAACTGTCGTAGTACCAAATGTATGTGAAACACCATCTGAAATACCTTTTATTTTAACCGAATTATTTGTAAAAATTGTTTGTTTTGGGCCAATTTTATCTCGTTTAATAATGCTAACATCTACTCCTGTATCAATCATAAAAGTCATAGGTTCATTATTAATAGTTGTAATCAGTGTTATATAGTTTGACATTAAATTATTAAAAGAAAATAAATTTAAGTTTTTTATTGGTCTTCTAACCCTTGGCCAGTAAGTTGAAGACCTATATCGTTTGCCGAATTAGTATTACGAACATTATAGGTGTTTGTATGCCTACCTCCTCGTCTGTGATTATTGTATCGGTTGTTATTTGAATAGTTGTTATTATGACGTGAAAAGTTTTGGTTATTATTTAAAAAAATTTCATTATTTCTGCCCTCACGATAATGATTGTAACGTGCATAATTATTGATTTGAAAAAAATTTCTACGATTACCACGATAATAATTGTGAAAATTGCTTTTATTTCCTTTATAATGCTTTATTTGAACTGTGTCAGCTTCCATATCAGAATCTACAAATTTTGTCAATAGCTCCTGAGTCGTGTTAGCGGAAAAACTTTTTAATAATAATTTGGTTGTTGAAGAATTCGAGCCTCGTAATAAACTTTCTTTTAAATCGGACGCTGTGTACTTGTTTGCTATTTGTATTGGCACCCCATCTGACATATATGCTCTTTTTAGTTTTTCACATAAAACCTCTAATTCGGACGCGTAAGTTGTCATATCTTTATTAGCCTGTTTTACACTCATTAATTTAGACTTAAGAAAATCTTTACTTTCAACTTTAATAACCTTTTTTAATTGTGTTGTTATTTGTTCGATTGTGTTTTCAGTTGTTATATTGTCACGAGCTTTCCCTGATAACCTTGTTTTAATAAAAGAAATAGCAAGAGCTTCATTTAATGTATTAGAAAATAGAGTTAAAAATGCCGTTGAATCTAGATTACTCATTTTATTCGAGTTGTTACCGGATTTAAAATTAGAATTTATAATTTCTTTGCGTTCTGCTAGTATCAAATTTATGTCATTTAATTTAATTTTTATTGTGTTAACGCTTTGAACACCTAGCTCTACCACATCTTTGTCAAATTTTTTATTTTTAATACCTATTGTTATATTTTCCACTAGTGAATCAAAAGTTTTATATTGTTGCAATTTCTCTTGTTACTTCGATGTTGTTTCTTATTCTGGCGTTGTCCTTTCTCAAATTGGTGGGGAAATTTGTTACTTCATTTAAAAATTTGTTCAGCTCTTCGATGGGCATCACTACACTACACTATCACTAACATTATGCTTAGCAAGACTTGTTCTCGATTTGGTAAGTTTATCTTTTTGTATTTCTTCTTTAATTACTTTTCTTAACTTGCGTTTACAAAGTTTAAAAATTATTATACATACTAAAGTAAGTATTATGAACAATATTGTAACTAGTAACCATTCAGTCCGATTAAATTCTTGTGCCTGTGTAGCTTGTTGGTTAGCTAAATTGCTACCTACCCCGGCCGTCTCAATTATAATTTCTTCTTGTTTTCGCTCGGTGTTTCCCATTTCACTAACATATCACTGTTCGCGGCTTTTTACTGTTACTGGAAATAAATAAAATTTAAACTTTTCCCTATTTGTAGGTGAAATAAATTTCTATATATTACATATATTATCGAATTACATTTTCTATCAAAATCAAAGAATCCCCTTCTGATTATACAATATAATATATATATATATATATATATATATATATATATATATATATATATATATATATATATATATATATATATATATATATATATAATGGGAATGTTTTGGGGATGTGGCAATGAAACCAATGTGTACTCGTTTTAGAATTTATTTACCGAGCTTTCTAACCTCTATGGGTTCATTTTCAAGGTCTAAAAATTGTGTATTATAAAGAAATTATATAGCAGGTAATAAAATAAATAATACTTACATATCTAAGTGCTATATAATTTCTTTATAATACACAATTTTTAGACCTTGAAAATGAACCCATAGAGGTTCGAAAGCTCGGTAAATAAATTCTAAAACGAGTACACATTGGTTTCATTGCCACATCCCCAAAACATTCCCATTATACAAATAGTTGGCAAATATTTCTATTTAAATTATATATATATATATATATATATATATATATATATATATATAATTTTAATAGAAATATTTGACAAATAGTTGGCAAATATTTCTATTTAAATTATATATATATATATATATATATATATATATATAATTTTAATAGAAATATTTGCCAACTATTTGTACAATCAGAATGTTTTTGGGGATGTGGCAATAAAACCAATGTGTACTCTTATTAGAATATAATTACCGAGCTTTCGAACCTCTATGGGTTCATTTTCAAGGTATATCTAAGTGAGATTATAGGTAAAACGGTGTAAAAAATTGTAATAAATGTGACATGTGTGCTAAAAAAACTCAAAAAACATATTGTTTTTTGAGTTTAGAGGCATAGTAAGATATTCAAAATAAAAAGAACCACAAAACTAAAAATGGAATCTAAAAAATTAAATAATTTAAAAATGGATGAATTGAAAGAACAACTTGAAAAGAGAGAACTTTCTACGGTAGGTTTGAAACTAACCTTACAGGGTCGTCTTAGGGAAGCGTTGAGACAGGAAAATCAAGATCCGGAAATTTATGAGTTTGAAATACACACAATAACAGAAGAAAAAGGTCAAGGAGACAAAGAAGAAGAAGAAAAGGAGACAGAAAAACAAGAAGAAGCAGAACCAAAAGGAAATGAACCAATAACTATGGAGGCAATAACAGAATTATTCTTAACTATGAGTACAGAACAAAAAACACAATTTAATAAAATAGACAAAAATATGGAACAACAAAAACAAGATTTTAAACAACAATTCACAAAACTAGACAACAAAATGGAGAAAATTGAAGAGGAATTGAAATTACAACAAGAAAATTGGGAAAAAATGGAAAAGAAATTAAATACACAAATTCAGGAACAAATCAATAAGAAAATGGAACAGGCCAAAGAAGAAATTACTGAAACAGCTAAAAGAAGATGGGATGAATTTGCAAGAAGAGTTATATCAAATGAGAAGAATTTAGGAGAATTGGAAAAGAATATCGAATTAGGATTCGCTGAAAACATGGGAATAACAGAGCAGAGTTTATTTCAATTAAAAAGGGAACTAGAAAGAAAAATAAAAGAAAACCAAGAAAATCAACAAAGAATAAATGAAAGTTTTGAGAAAAACATAAATGATCAAAATTGGAACTATCAAGGAAACAATAATCAAGAAAAGAAACAATGGGAAGAAAGGATAAGAGAACAAGAACTATATTTACAAGAATTACAAAATAGCATGGAAAAGAAAATACAGAAACAAATGGAAGAATTAAAACAGAAAGACTCTCTTTCCAATAATTCTAATTGTATACCTGGTTTAAACCAATTATATTCCATTCTTAGTAATTCGAGTGGTAGCACTAATAAATTCTCTGGCTCAATTAAACAATTACATCCTAAGGTATTTTTAAGAACTTTGAAAAACAGAGGTAAACATTTTAATAACTTTGACGATTGGAAGGAGTTTATTCGCAGCAATTTAACTGATCAGGCTCTACTTGGTTTAATGGCTATGAAAACCATATAAATAATTTTAATGATTTTGAAGCACTTTTTCTCCGAACATATTGGGGAGAAAGTAATCAATCATTGCTTCGAGAAAGATTATACTCTGGTAAGTTTGATCACAACAAAAACTCTAGTATGTATAATTATGCTTTAAATCTATTTTCGCAAGCACAACTTTTAGAACCACATATAGGAGAAGCAGAGCTTATCATTTTAATATCTAGGCACTTCAAACCTACAATAGCCGAAACTATAGCCATTCAAAACATAAATTATTTTGAACAACTAACCAACTACATAAATCGTATTGAAAGAAATGTAATTAAAACAAATACACTAAACAAAGAAACTCAACAAAATTTCAATTTTTCCAATCACCAAAACAAGAATACAAATTACAATAACAATAAATATAATATTAATAACAATAGGAATAATAACAATAACTACAATAATAACTACAGACAAAACAATAATAATAACAATAAACACTTCTCTAATTATCCTGTTAACTATAATAGGTACGATAATAATCGTAGTAATTATGATCCTAATTCTAATAATACCTACAATCACCGCATTAATCAACAAAATCAGAGATATTATAATTCTAATGCTAATCAACACGGAAATTATAATAGGGAAAGAAGGAATTCTGATGGAAACATTAGAAGAAATCAAAACTTTCAAAATCACGAAAATACCAGAAGGGTAAATTACATACAACGATCGCAGAGTCATGAACACGAACAAAATGACACAAATAATGAACAATTTAAACATTTAGAACGAACTAGATCTTCGGAGTCCATAAATCATACATATGAGTCTTCACAAACCAATCAAAATTTTCAATAAGACACGGTGTACATGAAATAGGATATGTCTACTGTCATCCCAAAGAATTTCTATTGGAGGACGTATTAGACATAAAAACTAACAATAATTTAATTTTAATAAAAGGTCAAATACACAATAAAACAATTTTATCGGTAGTGGACACCGGGTCAGCTGCATCACTTATTCATAAAAGAATAGTAGAACAATTGCCAATTTTACAAAAAAATATTATTAGAACTCCTAAGGTAAATTTAGTAGGAATAAATTCAAAAAAATTAATGAAGGTAAATAAAGCAGTAGTAATACAGTTTAATATTTTCGATAGTAGTATTAACATGCAATTATTAATTGTTGATCATATAGAATTTGATGTATTAATAGGTTCTGATGAACTTGATAAAAATGAGGCAATTATTGATTATGAAAAAGAAATGATTAGTTTTAAAGGAATAGAAATACAATTTTATAAAGATAGAGAAGAAAAAGATGTACAGAAGTCGGAAGAAGAATGTAATATGGAAATTACAGAAGAAACAGAAAATATAAAGCAAAAGAATTATGTAGATAAGAAATATGGTTATGGATATGGAAATAATGGCAGTAGGAAAAATGAAATAATAATAAATTATATTAATGGGATGGAAATTAATTGTGATGATGGTTATCGAGAGGATATTATGAAGTTATTGGTAAAGTATGAAGGTTTAGTCAAGGAAGAAGCAAGAGTCGCAGAAGAATACGTTCATAAAATTAAAATAAACAAAAATATTGAGAATTTTAAAAGCAAAACTTATCCTATTCCTTATAAACTTAGACCTCAAGTCAATAAAGCTATTGACAAAATATTAACTGACAACATTATAGAATACAGTAATACATCTTTTATTAATCCTATAGTAATTGTTCAAAAGAAAAATCCAAAAGATAACATCAGAATTTGTTTAGATGCACGCAATTTGAATCAATGTACTACTCCTGAGTATGAATCTCCACAAACAATTGAAGCTATCTTAGGTAGAATTACAAATGCAAAAGTTTTTAGTCAGCTAGATCTCTTACACTCATTTTGGCTTATTCCTCTTCATCCAGACAGTAGAAAATATACTGGTTTTATTATAAATGGTATTGTATATTAATTTAAAGTCACTCCATTTGGTCTCAACTCTAGTACTAGTGCACTATTGAAAGCTCTTAATAAAATCTTACATCCTTATGAAGACTTTACATTGCATTATGTGGATGATATTGTAATTTTTTTTAAACAGCTATGAACAGCACTTAGAACATATAAATATAATATTAAAAACACTTGATCAAGCAGGTCTTAAAATAAACATTGACAAATGTCATTTCTTTAAAACAAAAATAAAATATTTAGGATACATTTTAGACACTACAGGTATCACAATTGATCCTGAAAGAACTCAAATTATTCAAAATTTTCCTAGGCCAATAAATTTAAAAACACTACGTAGTTTCATGGAACCATTCAATATTTTAAAAGATTAATTCCAGACTTAACAACTTTAGAATTACCTTTGATGGAACTACTATGTAAAAATGTAAAATGGAAGTGGGATGAAAGAAGAGAATTGGTATTTAATGAAATAAAACAAACATTTTTGCAAAATATACAACTCTATCATCCTCAATATGATATACCTTTCACATTAAAAACTGACGCATCTCTTGATAGATTTGCAGGAGTTCTCACTCAAATACAAAATAATATAGAGGTACCTATTTCGTTTGTTTCGAGGAAAACTAAAAAGGCAGAAAGAAATTATTCTGTATGCGAATTAGAGCTCTCGAGCATACTTTATTGTGTACAAAAACTTCGTTTTTTCTTATTAGGAAATTCATTTATTATAGAGACAGACAATCAAGCATTGACAACCATTTTGCAAAATAGATACAATAACACTCGATTACATAGACTTATACTCACACTACAAGAATACACCTTTATCATAAAATACGTTCCTGGAGTAACAAACGTTGTTTCTGACGCCATTACACGTATGGACAATAAAAGGCTTAAAAATTACATTAAAATAGGCATTAACATCATGAGAAATAACGAAGACAATTTTACACTCACACACATACTACGAGATCAACAAAACCTCACTACACAAGAAAAACAAAAATTAAGAAGCAAACAAAACATTTATTATAAAATCATCAATGACAATGAATTATATGTTATAACAAACACACTAGCACGACAAATCATAAAAGACTTACACCTTAAATACTGTCATATTGGTTCTAGGAAACTTCATCTTTTATTTCGGGAAAATTACTATAGTAAGAATGATATTACAATTTGTAAAATAATAAACAAACAATGTGAAATCTGTCAATTCACTAAAGAGAAAAACTTCCATAACGAAAATCTTCCAAAGGCATTACTTACAAAAGAACCTTTAGAAACTATCGCCATAGATTTTTTGTCTAATTTAGTTCCAAGTACAAATAACAACAGACATTTGCTAGTAATTACAGATATTTTCACAAAATACATAAAAATGTATCCTTGTCAGAAAACTAACTCAAAAGAAGTAAAATCCGCATTAACAAAATATTTTCTTACAATAGGTATCCCAAAGAACATCATAATGGATAATGCTACTTATTTTAACAATGCAAAATTTAGAATTTGGTTGATGAGATCAAACGTAACACCTGCATTTATTAGCATAAGAAACCCATCTGCAAATCCATGTGAAAAGAGCTATCAAGGAAATTTTAAAATTTTTAAGAATATTAGTACATAGTGAACACACACTTTGGGAAGATTTTATTGTAGACATTGAACATTTTATCAATGATATCCCTAATACAGTAACAAATATAAGTCCAACTATATTAATGACTGGACAAATTCCTAATCGACCATGGCACATCACAAACTTAGAAAACTATGAGACATTAATACAAATAACAAACGAGAAATTAATAAAACGGGCAAATAAACAACTAAAACTCAGAAATAACAGAATCAAAAAGCAAATTACTTTTCAAAAGGGTGAATTAGTTATAGTTAAGGCTCTTCGAACACCTAATCGATACAAAAATCAATGCTTGAAACTGCAGCTTCTATATGAAGGTCCATATGTGGTTGTAACAGAATTTGGTATAAATAGCTATCAGTTGGCACATCCCGTCACAGGTATGATTCGGGGAATATTCAACATCAAATCTATTTATAAGTTTTATCCAGAAGAGTGATCTAAAAAAGACATTATTAATAAAATTAATTAAAACACCTACTATGATAAATATACACTATGAAAAATTTCAAACTTTTTCTAAAATTATAAAAATTTATAAAAAAAAGATTGAAATATTTCAGGGAATGTTGTAATAAAATTTTCATTCTTCATAAGCATACACTTTCCAACAATATACAGTTATAAAAAAGAACACACTGTATGTCAAATTTCTCAAAAAAATATTGAACTGTCATCTAAAGTCAATACATGAATCATAGAAATAATCCATTAGAATGGACAAATATTTTATGACAGTTTAGAGATTTGTTCATATTGTTGCGAATAAAAATTCTTTTATAGTTATGTACAATACTTAGTTTTGAAATAATAACAATATTTTAATTTAGCATTTACATTGTAACATTAGTTAATTTGGGATTGTTCGATTGTTCCTGTATACAAAATTAAAAAAAAAATTAATCAAGTAAAAATGTCACATGGATTGATGACGTCAAAGTGACAATCAAAATAATTGCCTGAGAAGATCCTGTTGAAAATTATCACCAATGGGAGGAGAAGAAACTTTTTGGTATCCAGGAAGTAAACTTTTGGTATCCAAGAGGGAGGACTATGAATAAAAGAAAAAAAAAAAGAAAAGGTTGTTGTGGATTTTGGCTCTCTAAAAAAAATGGAGAACGATGCATGTTGATTCTTTTGAGAAAGCAAAAAAAAAACTTACATATTTTTGTCCGTAACCAAATATTGATTATCAATTGGGATTGTTCCTGTGTCCTGCTATTCCCAGAAGGAATATCAACCTTAGCTCCTGTGACAGATATATTCAAGGATATATCAACCTCAGCTCCGGTGACAGAAAAATTTTTGAAAATTTGCAATCAAATTTCATGAAGACAGTTTTGTAATCGTGACCAGATTGCATCAGGTCAAAAACCTTATAGCTTCATCCATCCCTGAAATCGGATAGAAACTATTGAATTGTGGTAAGACAATCTACTTCTTTGTGCATAAACTCGCCCATAAAAAGTGATATAATTAGTTATTAGATTTATTCACTTACTTTTAAATTGTTCATCGCAATTGTTCCTCAATAATTTTAAGTTTTTCATATTTTCCACGTGAAAATCATACTAACATTCAAAATATAACCTAAAATTGTATTTCAACGAACAACGAACGTCCGTTTCTTATTTTTTCGATCTCTGCGCAAGCACGTGTAAAATTTTATTAATGTAATTTCCTCCATTTTATGTCCTCATATGTTATATGTTAAAGTAATTAAATTGTTTACTAATTTGAATGCCATGCTTATTTGATTATCCTTAAAATATTTGCGGGAAATAAAGGCCTTACTCATAATCCTGTGTGTTTTTTAAAATTATTAATAAATAAAAATTAATATTAAATTCAATTGAAAAGTCCATGCCATCTATTGAGCTGTAGCCGAGGTATTGAAGTGAGTACAGAAAGAGCCCAAAAGTTTAAGAAGTAAACAAAATCTATTAAACATATATTTATTACACCAAGATATTATAAAAATTTAACATAATATATTGTAATGTTTTAAAATAATAATAAATATAACTTACCCAAAATATAACTTGAATTGAAATAAACTATTCAACAGGGATGTTATTTTCAAATCTTTTCATTAAATGATCAATACACCAAAAATTTCTTTATTTGAGCCAATCCAGTAAATCTTAATTCACACAAGAACACAAAAATATCTTGATAAAATGAGTTCAAAAGAATGAGCACTAACACCAGTAGTCGATCCAAGAATCAAAGTCCAAGATACTATTTTGTTTAAGCTAAAAATAAAAAATTAAATAAGTATTAGAATATGTTAATAATGAATCATAAGAATACAATATTAGTAGGATTAAAGTAGTATTAAAGTATTAAAGATTATTAGTAGATTAAAATCCAAATAATTTATAATCAATGTTACGAATAATAAGTTCAATAATTTTTTTTTATAAGTAGCTATAAAATAAGAATAAGTAGGTTTAGGTTATTTAAATTTATCATGTAAAATAGAGATTATTCAACTGTATTCAGTTAGTAATATAAGGTACAAAAATTTAAATCTCAACAAGTTAATTTAGATGTTTGAGCAAAATAAATAAATCATAGACAATGATTATAATTTGATAAATAGATTTTACTTACCCCAAACAATATTTTCAAATTTAATTAAGCATCAAGTGATGAGTCCTGTAGTTTGATGTATCGGATGACAGTACAAGTCCAGTACTTCCTATTTTCTGGTACATATCAGTTTTTGATAAAATACAATACTTAAGTCAGAATCTAAAAAAATAAAGATATTGAAATATATTACATGTAAAAACAAAACTGTAAGAAAGTGATGTGTTTGTTTACAAGCTAAGACTTTTTAATTAAAGCTTAGTCAAGGACATTATGAATGATAAATTTAATGAAAAACACTGCAAATAGTGAAGTGATGATAAAAAAACTGCGGATTATAAACTTAAAAGATGTGCTTGTAGTGGAAAGACATTTGAACTTAATATTAGATGATTAATTGATATTACTGTTTGTTATAATTGTATTTTGTTGTAAGGTAATTAATTTTAAGTCGTTCTTTGATGATTTTGGATATTATTAACTCTTTTATTTGATAAATTCTGTATTTGAATCGTTATGACGTAGTAAATTTTAAAAGCAAATAAAAGCTAATATAAGCGGTGTCATTGAAAATAAAAGTTATCTGATCATATTTGAATATGTAAAATTTCAGTTTTTGTTAAAATTAATGGCCAAAAAGAGATATTAGCTCACAATTGTTAAATTTAATATTGATAATTGTCAAAATGGCCGACATTGTTTACTCCACAAAGTCAGCTGTTTTAATAAGGAAAAATTGATTTTAAAATTCTAAAAATGTTAATTTATAATGAAATAAGTTATACAGATTTGATTTGTAACAATTTTAAGGTCAGAAAATGTCTAATTAAAAAGTCAATTTTTCAAAAATTTGATGTTAGAGAGGTTATAAAAAACAAAATACGCTCGAAAAGGCAGCCATTATTCAATTTTTGACCGAGGGTATATAAGCCCTTGGAAAAGAAAATTCGAGAGCATTCTAAATTGATCAAAAGGCCACTCCACGTCAGTATATTTTAAAAATTACCATAAATCAATGGCCGACTATTGTTAAAAAATAAAGATGGCCGCATAATAACCTATGTATAAGTTAAAACGAATTTATAAACTACTAATAATTGGAAATGGGATTTTTATAATAATAAAAACTATATACATGAAATAAAATAAAATTTTATTCTACTAACCTTGTGATCTAAAACATTGGACGTCTGGAGAAGCAATTAAATTTTCTAACAATTTTATAACATGGTGAGAACGAGATAATTATTCTAGAAGTACTCGAAATCCAAACATCCGCTCGTTGATGGTTCCACGTGTCTAGAATATCCCGTGTGAGAAGCCGGAAATGGAGTAATTCAGCATTATACATAAGCAGCAAGTGAAATACGGTATGTTTTTTTGATATCACTTATTACATTCACTTTCCCAATACCTATAAAGTTTGTAAAAAATAGATTTCAATATCTTTATACCACTATTTTGAAATAATTTCGATTTTGAATGAAGAAACTGTTTAAACATTTTGTTAATACTAACGCACGCTTTCTCCTACCTCTCAGTTTGCTCTTTGAAACAACAGTAAAATATCACGTGTTTTTTTTGTGCGTGGGTAAATGCGCACAAGAAAAACCATAGTCGCATCATTCAGTAGGAATAAGGTATAATAAAGATTTGATAAAATAAGTAAAATAAATAGTTTCATCGTTGGATTTTATTATTTTTTTTGAACCGACTTCTGTTGATAAGAGTCTTTTATATTTTGAAAATTGATTTAAGTTGATCAAATCTAAAACTATAATAATTTCATATTTAGAGTTTGAGAAAATTTTTTTTATATAATGGTAACAAAATAAAGAGATTTGAGGTGTTTTGAGATTAATAAATACAGAATAAAATTGAAAAACAAATAAATATAAATTATAGCCCCACAAAACTTTAAAAATAAAAATTTAAAAACATAAAAACAATAATTTGATAACAACATCAATTCAAACTATATTTATACAAACATTAAAAATTTTTTTTTAATTGTAATTTATTACAATATATATATATATATATATATATATATATATATATATATATATATATTATCGGAATGTTTTTGGGGATGTGGCAATAAAACCAAAGTGTACTCTTTTTAGAATTTATTAACCGAGCTTTCGAACCTCTATGGGTTCATTTTCAAGGTCTAAAAATGTTTTAATTGTAAAGAAATTATATAGCAAGTAATAAAATAAATAATACTTACATATCTAGGTGAGATTATAGGTGAAATTTTGTAAAAAACTGTAATAAATGTGACATGTTATTATAAAAAACTCAAAAAACAATATGATTTAAAAATTTTGATTGATTTATTTAATATATAAATTCAATTGTTTTAAATTCTACATACTAATTCGTTTTTTTAATTTTTTAAATTTTGTTTCTCCAAATCCAAAAGATATGCATATATTACACTTAAATTATTTAAATCAGTTTTTTTATTAATACATCGATCCTCTTGTGCTATATAAGCTGTTTCTAAAAATATCCGCTTTTTATAATTGATTTCTGTGGTTAAAATTTTGGCATGTTCATAATTCATTATATGCCCTTCAGAGAATACGTGTTCAGCAAGTGCACATTTCTCTGGATGAAGTTTACTGTCACTTTTATGGGATGTTATTCTATTAGCAAGAGACCTTATTGACTGACCAATGTATTTCTTATCACAATTTTTACAAGGAATTTCATAAACTATGTTAGGTAATTTATTATTTGGTGTTTTATCTTTGATTTTACTAAAAAGCGAATGGATTGTAAGATGTTGTTTATTTGCAATTTTTATATTATGTTGTTTTAAAATTCCGGAAAGTTTAGGTGTGACTGTTTTGATATAGGGTAGAGATACATAAATTGGAATGGTATTATTTCTAGAACTGATATGATATTCTGTGTTCCTTGTCATGTTATGAATAATGGCATTTGTATTGTCAGAAGTATTATATAAAATTTGTTTTAAAAGATATGGTGGATAACAGTTCTCAAGAAATAGTTTATAAAGAATTTTTAAATTTTTTTGGTGAAAAATTGGATCTGAAATATTTAAAACTCGATTTTTCATTTGTTTGATCAAATTTAATTTAGTATTACGTGGATGATATGAATGATAGTTAATATATCTCCCAGAGCTTATCGGTTTTCTATACCAGTCGATTGAGATGTTATTGTTATCGTTTCTTATAAATTTAGTATCAAGAAAAGGTAAGGATTGTTCTGTATTTTCTTTTTCTATAGTAAATTGTATATTTGGATCAAAGCTGTTGAAGTAAAAAAGTATATTATTTATTTCATCATATGGAAGAGATAAAATTATATCATCTACATATTTTTTAATGAAGAATAATTTAAAAGGTAAAACAGATATAACTAAGTCCAAGATGTAATCCATTACATAGTCTGCTAAAATAGGAGATATTGAAGATCCCATTGGTGTTCCAAAAGTTTGTTGATATAGTTTATTATTATAGGAAAAATATGTACTATTGAAAATAAATGTTATTAATTCTAAAAATGTCTCTTTATTTAGTCTGCAATTTTTATTTATGTCATTCCATTTCTTATTAATTGCTGTTAAACATAAATTTAGATGAACATTACTAAAAAGTGACACTACATCCAAACTTAAAAAGAACATAATTTGGTGGTAATACAATATTATTAAATTTTTTATTTATTTCAAAAGAATCTCTAATGTAATACTCATTGCTATAGTCATATGATTTTGTGAGTATTTCAGTTAACCAAAGTGTAAGGGGTTCAATAGGTGTTCCAATTGATGCTACTATTGGCCTAGCTGATAATGTTGGTTTATGAATTTTTGGTAAACAGTAAAATTTTGCAGGAATGCCATTATAGGTTGTTAGTTTATTTTTAATTTCTTTGTCAATTTGTTTTTTATTAAATAATTTTTTAATTAATGCATTACACTCATTAGTTATTTTCAAAGTAGGATCTTTATTAAGTTCTTTATATGATTTATTATCATCCATAAGTTGTTTAGAGAGATCTAAATATTGTTGTTTTTCTATTATAACGGTTACATTACCTTTATCTGATTTTGTTACTATTAAATTTGTATTTTCATGTAAAAATTTTTTTGTTTTATGTAGTAGTTCTCTAAATATTGAAGATTGTTTAGGTTCATGTATATGATTAGTTAAAACATTAGTTGATTTTGCTATAATAATATTTCTTTCTTTTTCATTATTCACAAAAGATGAGATGTAATCAATGTTTGCTAACATGGTTTTAATTGAAATATCTTTAGTTATTATAGGTTCTATACTAAATTTTGGTCCTAGAGACAAAAATTGTAAAATATCTTTTGGTATTTCTGTTTGAGATAAGTTTTTTATCCAATTTTCTTGAGTTTGGAGAACCAAACTATTTTTTTTGTTTAAAAGATTTTTAAGTTTGTTTTTTTGTTTATTTTTAATTTTGAAAAATAATTTGTTATAATGAACGAGTTGTCTACTTGAATAATTATCAAAAACGAATTCATTTGTAGTATTGATTATTTGATTTTTGAAATTTTCTAGATCATTTTCTAATTTAAGTATTGTTTATAAAGAATTTTTAAATTTTTTTGGTGAAAAATTGGATCTGAAATATTTAAAACTCGATTTTTCATTTGTTTGATCAAATTTAATTTAGTATTACGTGGATGATATGAATGATAGTTAATATATCTCCCAGAGCTTATCGGTTTTCTATACCAGTCGATTGAGATGTTATTGTTATCGTTTCTTATAAATTTAGTATCAAGAAAAGGTAAGGATTGTTCTGTATCTTCTTTTTCTAAAAAGAGTACACTTTGGTTTTATTGCCACATCCCCAAAAACATTCCGATAATACAAATAGTTGGCAAATATTTCTATTTAAATTATATATATATATATATAAAGGTAGTTTATTTGCTGACTAATAAGGTATGAAACCAGTAATATTGGGGTATGCAGCAATTAATAAAAGTAAACTCTTTATACTTTTTTCCAAGCTTTCGGAAAATTTATTTCCATTTTCAAGGAATGTATACGAGGTTATAAAATGTGTTCTTTACAATGGTAAATATAAATATAATTAAAACTATTATTTTGAAAAAAATTTTTTTAGAAAAAGGTGTCAGAATAACATTAGTAAAATTGTTTGTAAAACAATAGCTATTTATTTTTGAAAATGCCAAAGGGTGCTTAATTTTTTAATTAATTTAAATTGAAAGAAGAAAAAAGTATAAAGAGTTTACTTTTATTAATTGCTGCATACCCCAATATTACTGGTTTCATATATATATATATATATATATATATATATATATATATGGTAGTAGTATTTTTATATATATATATATATATATATATATATATATATATATATATATATATATATTCGTACAACGATCCGTTTGGCCCCTCAAACTGTTTAAATTTATACAGATATAAACGTTTATATTTATACAGTTATTACTGTTTAATGATGCTTTTGGCGCCTTTAAAAAATAATTGAGCATTATCGAAATAGCTTTAATACAATGACGTACTGATAACTATAATTTACAATTTTTTTGTGAATAAAGGATTATGGATTGGATTGTCTAATTATTAATTATGTTGGTTATTAATAATGGAAATACAACACACACAATTTTCGAATTATTTTCCAGCAATTAAATTGATTTATGAAACCATGCCTTATGAAAAAAGTGAATGTTTATATTTTCAAATAAAGTAGCGATTGGAGGTTTTTAATAAATAAACCTTTTTTCCATTATTTTTATGGGCATACTACAATTTATTGCGAGTTTGCCAATTATTTCATTTTTGTTCGTTTAATAAATTAGTAAACCAAAAGGGAAACAAACAAAAATATACCAATATACCAAGGTACATTGAAAAGTTTATAGGTGGCGAACGGATACTATTTAACAAAAATATAATACGAGGGTACATCAAAAAGTTTTGCAGATGGCGGACGGATACTACTTAACAAAAATATAATACGAGGGTATATCAAAAAGATGGCTGATGGCCAACGGATAAAAATTTAGTACCAGGGTACATCAAATAGGCGGCAGATGGCGAAAGGATACTATTTAACAAAAATATAACTTACCGTGTGTCGCGTGACAAGTTCTACCTTTTTTTTTAGTTCATTTCTTTTATATAGAATATGTGAAGGTGCAGGGAAGTATTAATCCAAAATACACAAAACGCTATAATAGAATATAATAGATATTCTGTAATAAGGTTAGAATGAAAATTGAATGCGAGCGCAAACCACGAGATAACCTAGTAGCAGACTATATTTTTAAAAAGGATCAAAGATTTTTAATCTATAAACAGTTTGGAATACTTTTCATATTCATACTTTTTGGTAGTAAATTTTCCAGTAAATCATTTACACTTTTTGTAATTTCAGGTATAGTCAAATGCAGTCTTATCCTCAACAAAGACATACTCACAGTTTCTGTTTTCTATTATTGCGTTTAAACTTCCAAATAAAATGCGTAAGATGAATAAGACAGACTTGTGCAACTTTAATGGGAAAAAAAGGATATGTTTTTAGTTTTCAGTGATTTAAAAAAAAATAGTTTTTTACCAGCTAAGTTTTTATTTAAATATGTCAGTTTTGTGGCTTTGACAATTCAAAGTGACAATCAACATGAATAATAAGATGCAATTTTCTGCCTATTTATTATTGTTATGTCTTCTTACTACCATACTTGGTTTAACCTTAATCAACATCAGGTGCCTAGCTACAAACAAACAAAATGTAACTTGAATATGTCAATCTGACGATGCTAGTTTTTAGGAAAACAGCTGTCATTGAGTTTAAAAGCAATTCTTTGAATAAATAGTGGAAGTTTTGTTTAAAAAGTCCTTTTTTAATGTTCTTAGTAATAAATTATAGTTAAAATAATAAAACGATCATTCTTCTCTCCGAGTATATTTGTAATCTCACATTTTGGTAACCTGTTTTCTGATTTGATAGATATGGTTAGTGACCCAAGAAACCGCGTGATAAGAGCGCTTTTGACTATAGTGTATATGTCCACACTCTTATTCTGAATTACTGGAAAATTCATAATCTTTTTTATATTTTCGAATCAAAACGTGACACCAATAATTTTGACAATTACTCAAATTTGACATTCAACTGCGTCAAGACTAATTATTCGGTGTAAACATGACTGCTAGTAACTATATTCCAAGGCATACAAATGCGAACTATGTCTTTATCTTTAACTCCACTTGTTTGTCAGTAATTCAATAAAGTTTGTTTTTCTGAATATCACTTATCGTGAAGCTACAGTAAACACGTAGTAACAATTGGTATCAGAAGTGGGATTCAGAATGTTATTTTAAACTATAAACTCGACTATACTTATTCTTTGGTATGAGTACCAAAACTGATATGTATCGATTTAAACAATTAAGGGTAGTATCTCACTTATAATGTAATTATTGTGAAGACCGTAACATTTACATAATGATTAACTGTAAACAATTTTAGGTTATTGTTCCAACAGACGCTCTATTAAAGCGCGTTAATATTATATGCTTAATAGTATATTACGTAACGTGTGTGGTAAATAGCATTTTACGCACGAATCACGATGCCGCGTAGCGGCGAGTGCGTAATTCCGTGAGTGCGTAAAATGCTTTACAGCAATAGTTTCGTACTATACTTGTACCTACTTGTACCTGCATTAATAATCTTTTTGTTAATAATAATTGAACAAGAGCAACAATAGATGTTTTTAATCATTTTATTGTATAATAAACTTTACGCATACAAACAAGTTATAAGAACAATAAAAAATGTTTTTTGCTCAATGTGTAAAAGATTTTAAATATGTCGGTTCAATGTACTCCCTATTATAGTAAAACTCATTTTCGTCTTATTTGAGTGATTAATTTAGTGTTATTGATCGGTTTCTCGCGTAATATTAACATTTACTGCATTCTTAATATTTAAAACGGTTTCGTGTATTAACTGAAGTGAAATTATAGTAAAAAACGAGTAAAAAGTGTCTTTTATATGTTACGATTGTATCCACAACAGATTTGTAAGTATTTTTAAAAAGTATCGCGGTAATAATAATTTTATAAATGTTAAAATAATTAACTTAATTACATAAAAATAACGTAAATTTATCTAGGAAACGTAATTAAGTACATTTATATTATGATCCATTTATACAGACAGAAAGTAGGGTTGATGGAAACGAATCAAATATATAATTCCAAACAACTCTAAATATATATATTAAATGCAATCTTATATGTTATCTGCCATTTATTTGTAGTATAATAACGATATTTATGATACAATGATCTAGTGTTGCCATTTTTTGTCACCATTTTACTTTCGTTTTAATCTCATTTAATTTATATGAAACATACTATTTTTCTTCCTTATTCAAACATATGTTTGGAAAAAAATTTAAGAACGAGAAATCAATCACAATAACATTACTTATTACATATATATAAAATATGACTATTAACAATTATTACTTAATATTAAGTTCTAAATTTTACCAAAAGATATGACTTTAACTTTATTATCAAGAATTTTTTTGAAATTACTTCATATATTTTGGAGCTATACATATTATGAATTTCCAATCTATTTCTATTTTTAAATCCTTTAAAGTCTGTGGTCTATCGTTGTAAACTTTTAATTTTTATTAACCCCATAGGAAAAAAATCAGTGTTGTAAGATTTGGAGACGGTATAATATAGTACGTTATAGAAAAACATAACGTAGTCAAAGCATTACAATATTATAAAAAACTTGTGGGTTTAAAATTAATCAAGTGATATAATCAAACATTTATACAGTACATTGGGGAAACAATCCACCCAAGACACAACGTAATGTAAAATTTAATAACCTTTCAAATCACAGCAACCCTATTCTTATTTAAAAAATCTTCGATTACTTCATTACGCCCACGTGGTTCGTCACTACTATTTATACGAGTATAGGGATTTCAAAAAATTATATTTTAAAAATAATTTACATATTGTAAAGTATAAAAGGTTGCTTATTCTTCAAAAATATGAAATTAATTCATGATCAAGATCTTTGTATATAGAATATTAGCCACCCACCGATCGATAATCATTTCCCCTCATAAAACCCAAATCTTGACTTCCAAAGTCGTACCGTCGCAACGAAAAGGGTATTTTTACTAATTTTTAAGTACCTAAATCATTTAATATTTACATTATGAGAAACCGGATGAATAAGAATGTTAAAATATAAAGGACTGTGCCTTTATATATAAATAAAATGACCAAATGTTGCCATTTTTGTAGGTTTTTATAGAACTAGTGATTTAAGAAAAATTTATAAAAAGAGAAATCATTCTCTCTACAGATAAAGTTATTTTTATTTGCCGTATACCAATGAGAATGAAAATGGCTAACCACTTGTCGAAATATTATAGGACTACCTATTACCTACCCGTTTACTCACTTTTACTCAATACCTGCCTACTTCATTGTTATAAATTTGACAAAAATAGGTACATCTATTTAACTTAACTCTACTGACTCGGTCGAAAAGTTTGAAGTTAATACATTTTTAATCTTATAAAAACTAAAAACAAACGTTTAATTTTCGGATGTGTCCAACTTTTTGATTAAAGAAACAGTTAACGTACAGGATGCGTATCGATTATGAAAAACAATTCTTCCAGATTTGTCGACATAATTTTAAGAGAATTAACAATATATAATATTTAAAAATTATTTTTTATCCTAGCATTTGACCAAAAAAAATGTTACAATAAAAAGGTTAGACTAAAAAATAAGGTTATTTGTTTAAATAATAGTAATATTTCTCTGTGTTACAGGTTACAAGGTAGGTACACATATGAAAAAAAGAAGTAAACCTTTTATATACAGCATAGTGTCTGCCGCCTGGCGATCAATAACAGCTTCCGAATGTATAAATAGTTTAAATTTAAGTAAAATAAAAACTATTAGGAATGGTTAGAGATAATCTAAAGGCGAAGAGATATAGCTTCAATTGATTATGAGAAATTAATTTCACCGTTCACAACGTGATAGTAAAACTTCTAAGCAATACCTACATTTAAAACTTACATTACTTACATGCCCATATAAAAAAATAAATTTTTTATATACAGTATACCTAATGTCAGCCGCACGGCGATGTATCATCATTCCCGATAACAGAACCCGAATGTATAAATATACCTAGTTTAAATTTGAATAAATTGGGAAATTAGGTACTTAAAAAAAATAAAGAATCGTTTAGAGATAATAAAAAGGGAGAGAAATAGCTTCAATATGTTTATGACATAATATTTCAGTACAGTTAGAACTGCAATATTTTAAAATAAATGTAAAAGATTTTATAAAGAAAATACTAGGAAGGTTTGATCTAAAACATAGGTATGTAGGTACCTACTTACGAAAATTTTCATTTGTGCTTCGAAGCTTGACCTTTGTAAAGTTGACGGTTATTAATGATTAATTTCACTTTTGAAGCATATTTAACAAACTCATAATCAACGGAGGTAATTTCTTTGCCCTGTATATCCTCTTTAACCATTTCTAATACTTTTTTAAAGTAGTCAAGAATATATTAGTTTCTATGTCGCAAACTTAACCGTGAGAGAGAGAGTAATAACAAAATACACCCTTAGAGAGTGGAGGTGGGATATACGCGGCAATATATTATTTTACCGGCCGACTTCAGAGAATACGAGATATGTAACGTTTCGCTACTCGTCTGTTTTACATTTTTAACTATAACCATCTATAACAATATTGAAGGGATGAAGTACACGTGTCAAGGTCAAGCTTGCGGCAGAGATTACAAGACAAGGGAAGAAATAGTAATAAACAACCATAGGCGTAACGATTTCGTTAGTAACAATATTAAAATAAGAGTTCTCTTCAACAATGTCCATTAATGAAATTTTGCATGGGTGTAGTAAAATCAATTGACTTTTAAAAAGAACAATAAGCAACGAAACTTTTAAACCAAACTTCCACATTTTTTTTTAAAAAGCTAACTTTATTTAAGTAAAAGTAGAAATTTGGTTCGAACGTTTCGTTGCCTATTGTTCATTGTACGGATCGGGATTAGTGCATTAAATTTAATTTTTTAAAACTTTGAACTGTATCCCTAAATAAAAATACACACTTATTAATAAACATCTTCATTTATCCACCAGCTCCAAAGGACAACACAATTACATGCTTTGTTAACCATTAAGTCAATGCTTATTACCTAGATTTATCATTATTATTAAAGTTTTTATTATTTCTGACCCAATTATTATTACATACATATTGTTACTAAGATGTATTAGTATAAAGTTATGATTTATTTTAAATATTCTCATAACTCCGTTGTAACAGACGGAAGGAATATACAAAGGAGCTTGGTTGCCAAATCGATTTTATCGTTACGTTTTTGTAGCTAGGGACATACTTCTCACTTGTGATTTTTTTACTTGTTTTTTAATTAATTTATAAGAGCTAGTAAATTAACATAATCGTAGCTGTATACATAAATAATTTTTTGCGATTAACGTAGCTTCTTGTTTATATATACTAGTTTCATTTATAGGTATCTATGTGTATAAATATAGTAAAATCCGTTGGAACAACAACCTTTTATGTTCGATCTATCGGATCGGTAACAAAAAACCCCTTTTTAGTTGAAGTTCCGTTTATGTTTATACCTATGTTATTTAATATATTTAGCGTTGATTAGTTGCATGTAATCTATTTTTAATAATTGATAAATTTATTGGTTAATGGATACGTAGCCTTTAGTTTATACATAAAGAATAATTAACTTGATAAAGTTCGTTATTTATTTTAAAAACAAAAATATAAGCTTTACTTTTTTAAAATTATTTACAGATATACAGGGAACACTTTTTGATATATTTTAAATTCCTAACAATTATTTTAAATGTTCCTCTTACTTTAAAATATAAATTTGGGTTTCAAGATTAAAAGTAATTCTTATTTAAATCAAGGTGCTAGTAAATTAATATTTTATTTATATTTTTTCTGTACTAGATTTAGTATATTTTGGTATTTATCTAGATGCGTAGCCTCTTGTACCCTTAAGTATATCTTTGTATAACTATTTGAAATCCGTTGGAGCAATAAACCTTTTCTGTTTTTCTATCCGTACCTAACTACCCATTTACAGATGTTGTTTATTATATTATACCTATTTAATCTAATATACTTTGCAGTGTTTAGCTATTTTTAATTTATAGTTTAGTCTCTTATTTATATATATTATGTACAGGGTGATTTGTTTAACTTTTACAACAAACTTCGTTATTTCTGTTAAAATCAAAAATAAAAGGTAGCTACAAGCTTCAGATTTAACAATTATTTACACACATATTCGATAAGAACTTATAAAATCGTGGTGTTTTAAAGTGCGACTTTTGAAATATTTAAAGTTATATAAAATTGAGGAGAAGTAATCAATCAAATTTATTGCAGACTGTAAATTTTGACAGAAGCCCATAAGATTATAAAAACGAAACAAATAAATGTTTAACTAATACACAGTTACACACAGTTAAAAATATCAAAATGAATCAAATTAATTCAAAATAATGACAGCTGTTTCCAATGATATTAGAGGAAGTTGAATAATCATAATTATTATAATAATTATAATAACATCCCACTTTTTTATTTGCATGTTAGCTTCAACATCAAAAGTAAGCAATTGCCTCTATGTATCTTTATACTCTATGTATGAGGTATAATAAATTTTACTCTAAATTGAATTATTCTTTCAATAACTTAAATTTAATTATAATTCTATTTTGGGGTGATTAATTATTCGACCTTATACTACTGTAATATAAACAATTTGTAATTAAAAATTATTTGCCATTTTAAAGTTCGGTTTTAGTTCGATTTATCAATTCGATTATTGTTGAGATGTATTTCTTAAGAATCACTTCCCAATCCTATTATTTTTATTCAAATTTCGCTTAAAGCAATGTATACTGTATATCCTTTTTAACCCACCTTGTCTGATTTATTTTTCACTTTTATATTTCCAAGAACCTCAAATGTCACTTAAACAAAATATAATTTTGCTATACTTTTAATTCTTTCCCCGTATATGGTATATCCTTTTTAACCCACCCTGGGTTCTACTTTTTCTGTTCCAATAACTTAAAAATTCCACTTTGAAAAGTCAAAAGCCGTTCCTGAACATTTCATTCTCCCATTGTATATTTTATTTTTTTTAACCCATCCTGTATGTTCATTTTCCACTTTTTCTGTCCCGAGAACATTAAAATTTCACTTAAACCTTTCTAAAACTAAATAGACTATTCCTTAACATTTTATTTTCTCCCTGTATATTGTATATCATTTTAAACCAACCCTGTATCTTTATTTTCCACTTTTACAGTCCCGAGAACCTTAAAATTCCACTTAAACCTTCCTAAAACCAAAAAAGATTAAAACTAAAAATTTCTAACCAAAACTTTAATAATCCTGGCGATCCTAACAAGAATAATGTAAAACGGTTATATAATTATTGCATTGTCATTGTCAAGTATAGAAAATTTCAAATTAATCGGACTAGAAACCTGTGAAAATTAAACTCAAAAATTTCGTTACATAGATAAAATACATAGGTACATAATTATTACAGTCCAAGCTATGGCTCGAAGTTTTGTTGGAATAATTCGAATATTCGATGTCTACCTGGAGACATACTGTATATGTACTTGCTTCGGCAGTACATATACTACTACTTGGAACATACTGTATATGGGGTACTAATAATTATCTAGGTCAGGTAGGTAAATAACTATTGATAGTTCTGAAATTCTAAATTCCCGAATAAGTTGGATATCCCTACCTAGTAGGTTAAATAGTATAATATTTGAAACGACCTTTTCCGTATTTAAATAAACGGCTGTTCAAATATTTTGCTACCACACTAATTGATTAGTCAAATAATTTAAACACTCAAATAATTCGAATAGTCCAATAATTCTAATAATCGAATAATTCCAACACTGTCTAATCGAATACAAAAAGTTTATAAATTCCGAGCTCTAGTCCAAGCTAATAAAAGCATGTTTAAAAGGACAAAAAATTTCAATCTAATCTAAAAAAAAAACAATTCCTAAACAATCGAAACAAAACAGTTGCAGTTAACTGTAAATAAATCAAATACCAAGAGATACCATAAGTTTAATATTGCATACTACTTATTTCGTTCATGAATTTAACCCTGTTAATAAGAATCTCATCTCATTTTTTCTAGTACAGAAAGTATTTTCTTTGCCTTTTATAGTATTTGTTTATTTTTTCAAATTTAATAATTTATCTACAAGGGGGTCAAAGTGACCATAATATGTTTATTACAAGTCTCCTTTATAAGGAATAGGCACTTTGGCGCCTCAAGGGGTCAAAGGGATCATTAGAATTGTGAGGCACTTCGGCGCCTGGCGCCGAAAGACCCAGATGGGGTCAAAGTGCCGGTTGTATATCAAAATCGGACGCCAAAGGGACCGTTGTACGAATATATATATATATATATATATATATCACTTAGTGTTTGCTGAGTAGCCAAATAATAATGATAAATCAGTGATTCTAAACAACACTTAAACAATTGAAATGAATATAGATGTTTTTAATGAAATTATATTAATAATATAAGGTATAATCGGAATTTGATGACAATAGTAAACTCCTTAATACCAATATTGTGAAACATGATTTATAAATATTTGCAATATTAAATGGATTATATTTCAAAGTTTTTTTAAATATTTTGACCTCAAATTAAATACATTACACTGAAAATATAACTTTATAATCCAGAAAAAGATCATACAATTTAGTTTTATCTTCGTCCTCCAAAGCCTCGGCCTGCCATGCAATTTGATGAATCTGTTCCTCCGAATAACTTTCTGATTTAGGGATGAAACTTGCTCCCTTCCCTTTTTTTCAACTATTAACTCATTAATGGTAATCGAAGATATTGAACTTGGCTCCTTATCAAAGCTGATTATATGTGTTTCATCCTGGAACACTCCGATGATTCTGTTATTTACAAAATCAATTTGTATTTTATTATCCAGTAGCCAATCACATCCTAAAATAACATTACGTACCAAGTTCGGTACATAAACAAGGATAGTCAAAAGAAAAACTCCCTAGCCACCTGCTCTCGAACCTTCTTGCTCTTCTCTCCTAAAGCCCAAGTCAGCGTCGAACAATTTACAGGTAAGGTTAAAAAATGGGTTTGCTATTTTTAGCTTATTAAAGAAATCCTGAGACACACAAGAAACTTCACTACCAGAGTCGATCCAACGTGGGGATAACAACTTTCGGCTTTTGCTCCGCTTCTTCTTCTTGTAGCAAAAATTATGTACTTTCAAAAATAACATTCATCTCGTTATTATTTGACATTTCCTCTCCTTGACGTTGCTGAGACGACCCCCCTGTCCTAGACGGTTTTGAGACAACTCCACAGGTCTTCCTTGTCCAGCATTATTTGGCCGTTCTGAATTCCTCGGGCCCTGACGCCAGTTACCATTTCCATTTGGTTGATTGCCACCCACGCTCCTAGAATATGTATTTGAAGTACTTTCGCAATCTAAACCTGCATTAAGAATAATAATAATAATAATAATAATAATAAGATGGACTTCCAAAAAGTAAGGGTTAGTACAATCCAATTTAATTAAACCTGCATTGTCAATTTCTCTTAAATAGATGTTGGGTTAACATTTTAACAATTTCTCCTTCCGACATTTTTGCTGATAGATATTTTGTTTAATTTACTAATTTAATGAAATAATCCGCTTTAGAACCGGTTTCATATTTACCAAACTTAATTTTCTGAAAAAGATCACGTTCTTGAAATGCACCCCAGTATCTCTAAATGAACATTTCTTTAAATGTATTAAAACAGTTAAATGAATCCCCAATTTGTGCCCAATTTTGAGCCGAACCCCTCAATCCGGTTATCGCGTAATTTACTTTTTTATGTTCCCTGCATCTTCAAAATCTCTTTCTAATTGAATATTGTTTGAAATGAATATTGTTTCCCCCCAAATCTTTAAATGCTGAAATATAAGCGCGATCTTGCAAATAGTTACTTTTAAAATAATTTTTACTTCCATTTCCTACACTCTCCTCAATGGAATTAAAATGTTTATCTACTTTATCACTCTGTACAATTTCATTGTCCTCAAAATCCAAACTTCTACGAGTACCTACAATACTATTTTCAATATTTTTCATAACTTTTTTGTTTTCTTTTAGTTCTACAGAAATGTTCCCTATTACCCCTCAATCCGGTTATCGCGTAATTTACTTTTTTATGTTCCCTGCATCTTCAAAATCTCTTTCTAATTGAATATTGTTTGAAATGAATATTGTTTCCCCCCAAATCTTTAAATGCTGAAATATAAGCACGATCTTGCAAATAGTTACTTTTAAAATAATTTTTACTTCCATTTCCTACACTCTCCTCAATGGAATTAAAATGTTTATCTACTTTATCACTCTGTACAATTTCATTGTCCTCAAAATCCAAACTTCTACGAGTACCTACAATACTATTTTCAATATTTTTCATAACTTTTTTGTTTTCTTTTAGTTCTACAGAAATGTCCCCCATTAAACCTGACAATAATATTAAAGTTTTATTTAGTTCTGTCTCTTCCGAATTATTTTCAGAATCCTATCTCTTTCGACTTTTTTGGCGGCATTTTAAAATTATTTTTAATAATTAAAATATACAATTTTACAAATAACGAATAACTGTCTGTACTTGTTATGTGTACCAACCTCAGACTAAGAATATATGGTACCAACTCATTTCATACATGGTCGAGGGCATTGTAAAATACTTGACCTATTTTTTTATATTTTACTTAGTCCCATGTTGCTGGGCGCCATTTTGTAGTATGCTTGTTATAAAATTAACCAACATGGGTTGACTGTAGACTCCACTGATTGAGAAGGGTGAGGGAGTTTATAAAATTCCAGTAGCGCACTTCACCCGTAACCTTCACATCAATCAACATCAAATTGTGACAGACATGACGGATTCCTAGGAAAATTGCGATGTTGCCAATTACCAAATCACAATTAGCTAATTTGAGTGCCAAATTCTTTGGTGCATCGAATCGACTTTTTAACCGTGATTACAG
The DNA here is from genome assembly GCA_035357415.1 of Ophraella communa. NCBI lineage: Eukaryota > Metazoa > Arthropoda > Insecta > Coleoptera > Chrysomelidae > Ophraella > Ophraella communa. Next base: position 31,256,584 of record CM068979.1, read on the forward strand.
ACTTAGCTGTGTTTAGCTAATTACGAGAAAACGTGAAAATGGTGCATACAGGCATAGATCTGATAATTAGTAGAAGAGTTAGCCTGCTAGAGGGTCTGCTGTGAAACAGACACAGATACATTGGATGCAACAGGTTCAGCAAAGAGGGACAACAAGGCGAAATCAATTAATATACAGTATGTAGATGATGCACAGTTAGAAATATTAAGAGAGCTGAAATGAAGGTTTAATCAACTAAAAACTACAATGATATTTTACAAGAGTAATGTCATTGTCATAATGAAGTAAATAATTATAACAAGAATATCTATAACAACTAAAGCGATTATATAAAATCAAATAGTATCACATTCACCCCCCCTTTTTTAATTTAAATATAATCTCCTAAATATTTTGGCCGTCTTTTTATTCTAATAGGTCGAGGGTCTTCTCTAGGTGAAAATGACGTTTCAATTTTTTTTTATTTCTTGAGAAGGTGTCGGATTCTTGGGAGTTGTGAGAAATAGAATCTCTGTTGTCAGAATTTGACCTAGACTGTTCAGCATTCGTTATATTATTGGAAGATGTCTCGTCCTTTACAATTTCGTCAGCAATCTCCATCACGTGTTTGTAGGACGAACTCGTCATCTTTGTCGTTATTAATTGTGGTTAAATCGCCCCATGGCGCTAGATGTCTTAATGAAACGATTGATTCTCTTCCATCTGAAAGTTTAATAGAAACGTATTCAGGGTTGGCATCTATGAGGCTTACTTCCTCAAAGAGTAGTTCATACTTATTTTTCCTATATGACTACAGTTAAAATGTACTTATTTTTACTAGTTGTTGGCAACGGTCCTGTAAAATCAAGATTGAACGCTCGAAAGGTGCAGTCGCTTTTATTAATTTACCTTTATTAAACCTTACAAACTTTGGTTTTAATTCTGCACATATTGGGCATGACGAAGTTATTCTCCGTACATCCTCTACTGAATAAAGCAAATTTCTAGAGCGTATCCAGTTTGTCATTCTTGTAACTCCTGAATGACAAAGTGCTTGATGAAGTTCAAAAAGAGAATTTTGACTAATTGAGCTGCACATTCTACTAAAAGTATCGGGTACGATATTCTCTACCCCCCTGCGATAGATTATATCGAAACTGTAGCAAACAAGTTCGAGCCTCCATCTGAGGAATTTATCATTTTTAATCTTGCTGCTATGTTTTTGATTAAACATAAAGGTTATAGACTTTTGATCAATGTAAAGTTTAAAGTGTTTTCCGATGAGGAAATGACGCCATCTTTTAAGAGCCTCCACGATCGCATATGCTTTTCTCAATAGAAGAGTGGCGTTGTTCACTTCTACACAACGTCCTTGAAAAAAAAGCGACTGGTCGTCCTTCTTGGCTTAAAGTAGCTACTATCGAGTGCTCCTATGTATTTGTTTCAACAACAAAGGAATTTCATTGTTTATAGTAGTTACCACTGATTTGGCTATTTCTAATTTAAGATTTTCAAAATCTTCTGCTCTCGAAGACTTCAGAGGAAACGTGTTTGTCTGTACTAGCCAATAGATTATTTCAGAGAAACGAGGAATCTATCTAGAGTAGTGAGCAAACATACCCAATATTAGAAGCCATATTATTAGGTAACGGAAAATTTAATAGGTTCTAATATTGACGGATCAGGTCTAAGGGTGTTTTTTTCTATTTAGTAACCTAACAGACTGATAGATTGTTTTGAGAAAGAACATTTTTCTTTATTGATAGTAAGATTGTATTTTGAAATTACCTCGAGGAGGCGATTGAGATTTTTATCATGATCAGCTTGATTAATACCACCAACTGTCACGTTGTCAAGCTTATAATATGTGGGAGGCTTTAAGAAAAACTTATGAGAAAAAGGGAGTACAAGGCCAACTATTTCTAGAAAAGAAACTATTATCAATGAAAATGGGAGATAGTCAACCTATAGAGGAATTTTTAATGAAATATGAAGAAATTGTAAGACAATTAAAGGGTTCAGGAATGACGAACGTGATATGATATGCAATCTTTTACTTGCTTTACCAAAACCATATGAGATAATTATAACGGTAATTGAAAATATAGTTGAAAAATTGTCGTATAAAGAAGTTAAAAGCAGAAGCAGAAAAAAAAAGGCAAATGGCACAGGTAGCGATCAGGACAATGAACAAGTAGCCTTTGTATCAGCAAGATGTTATAATTGTGAATTGCACAGAAAGTGAAAACCAAGGTAACAAACATTTATTATTTTGTATAGATAGTGGATGTACTGATTACATGACATTATGGTATTAGAAATTCCTATTAATATTGCCACTGCAAATAATGAATATGTAGGTATAGGAAACATTGAAGTTTTCTCAATCGTTGATTGTATGGTTATTAAATGCTTAATTAAAAATGTCCTGTTTTGCCTGAATTAAGAAAAAATCTATTATCTGTTAAAAAACTGGAAGATGCGGGAATTAAAGTTGTTTTGGAAAATAGCACTGTAAAACTTTTTAATAACAATGATTTAATTGGATTAGGTCAGAAAAATAATTTATATGAAATCAATTTTGTGTATAAAGTAACTGAAACCTTAAATGTAGAAATGGTAAATGATGAGCTTATTACTTGGTACAAGAGATTTGCACACTTAAATTTTGAAAGTTTAAAGATGCTAATTAAAAATGATTTGGTTAAAGGTATCAATAAAAATATATGTTGTTCTAAAATAGAATTTTGTGAACCATGTGTAATGGGAAAAATGTCACGTCTACCTTTTGGAACAAGAATTAAAAGTAATAGATTTTTTGAGCTGGTTCACACAGATGTATGTGGGCCAATAAACCCTGAAACTTTTGACGGTTTCAAGTACTTTGTAATGTGTATAGAAGATTTTTCAGGTTTTACAATGACTTTTTTAATACAAAACAAAAATGAGATTTTTGGTAAGTTTCAAGAATATGTTAAAACGGTTTTATCAATATTTAATTGTAGAATATTCAAACAACGATGTGGCAACCGAGGGGAATATGTGTCAACACAATTAATTTTTTTTAAATGGAAGGCATAACTTTAGATTACACACCAACTTATACTCCTCAACTTAATGGAAGAGCAGAGAGAATGAACAGAACTCCAGTAGAACGCAGTAGAACTATAATGAAACATGCAAATATGCCAAAAGAATTTTGGGAGGAAGCAATAAGGGTATCTACATATGCTATAAACAAGAGTCCTGCTAACAGAAATAATGACAACACCACTCCAGCTGAAATTTGGTATGGGAAGAAACCAGATGTATCAAACTTATAGCGTTTCCGACTGGGTGCTCTGGGTCGCTCTTAGAGTGCTCCAATAATATTCTGTTGATCGTATTGGTCACCGAGCATGGTCGATTTTCTTGTTCGGCTGACCGATCGACTGAATCTCTCTCAGGTTGCTCGGAGTTGATCTGAGATCGAGGGTCAGATCAACAGATGCAGAGCAGAAATCGCACCTTCAGAACTATAGAGCATTAACTGCAAATAATATCTTTCTGAGATAATGGGAATTTAAAAATATTTCAGTATTAAAAAATTTTTTACTCTTAAGTTATTAAATGTTAAACCAAAATTTTTGGAAATAAAAATAATCAATGTTAAGCGGCTTTATTTCCAAATAATACGTATTAAAAAATGTTTGATTTTTGGTAGATTTTACACATAATTCCTTATAGCTCTGAACTGAAATAATAAAATTACACATAATCTAATCAATAATAACTTTATTACAGAGAAAAAAGTATGTAATGAAAATTACAAGCTCCACAGAAAATGAAAACGTATCATCAGAAAATACAATAATATATTATACATACTTATATCGCAAGTATCATTAATATTATGGTGAATCATTTCCAACTACTAAATTATTAAAAAAATCATGGTATTGGGGTTTAATTGCATTTGTTTCGCATAAAGATGAGATATCTCTCTTTTTAACTGCAGTGATATCTGGTGTAGAAGCATATGCTGTCTTTAGTTCTAAGTTTTCTAGTTCAGTAAAATGCCCCCTTAATCGGCGACGCAGGTTTATTGTTTCGAAGGGTCCTTCAAAACTAGTCTTCACTTTAAAGGAAAATGGGCTGTTCTTTTCTACCTCCAAAACTTTAATATCATTCCATGTGATTTTGTTTCCGTCTTCATCAATGTTGAAATTTTGCCAATCATTGAACATAGGTGTTTAAGGTCATAAAATTGATCAGTGAACATTTCATTTGTTTTGAATGGTGGTCCATTTTTCTTAGCTGACTGGATAACGGTCACCCATTGGGCTGGTACATAAATAGGACCTCCTTTAAGAACTCGCTTTCGTTGTTTTTCAATGAGTGAATGCATGTTATCTTCCTCGTTCTGGGAATGTCCAGTAATCAGAAATTTATGTGATATTTTAGGTATATTAAATGTATGCACTGCGTATAGGTATAAGGCGAGTATAAACTGTCCGGAACAATTATCCGAATAGAAAACCACGTTGCTGCCGTTTCCTATATCCTGCAGGTGTTGAAAAAGGCATGTTCCAATTTCATTGGGACCACGATGAGCAATGCCCTCATACCAAATAAAACAATGTCCCAGTCCTTTTCCGAAAATTCTGAAATTGAATGTAGTTTATAATAAAAGCTTGATATTTCACCACACGGAGTAGGCAACACAGCTAAATCGAAACATGCTGTTATGCACTCTTCAGATTTTGCTAATGCTGCGTCTTTGGTCTTTTCCTTTCTACTTAATTCAACTTCATAAAGAAGTTTCTCAAATTCAGATCTGAGAACTTCTTTGTCGCTTGCATTTTTGTATGACTCACAAAGTGAACACTGATCCTTTTTCGGTGTGAAGAATCCTATATTAAACTCTGTATTAAATATATCTCTAAAGATGTGGTAATTTCCATACTCGAATTCTTGTGCGATTGATTGAGAAACATAATCTCTGTGAAGGTCTGCTAACGTTTTTTCGCCACATAAATATTCTGCTTGTCTGATTTCTTAAGTAATGCGATTCAACTTTTGGAATTTCAGTGAAATAAATTCGGATCATTTGCTTGATTTCGTGCCCTACTTGCTTATGATTTTGGTGAAAGCCTCTTTGGTCTTTCTGTATGAAGTTATCCTGAGTTTTTACCTGATTGTTTCTGATAATTTTATCACTTATGCTGAGAGTTGACATAAAAAATGTTTTACATACTCTGTACTTGTTATCTTCAATCTCAAACTCATATTCATAGTTTGGTGCTCTTGGACGATTTCCTACATTCACTCTACGGTATTTAATGTGTGTTTTTTCATGCATTTTAAAACAAAATTTCTTTGCAACATCAGGTCTCCAAGGCTCCAATATTTCGTAAAAAGCTGGATTCTCTGTTCATCTGTTATTTTATTGCATTTACATTTACATTTATTTGTATTGCACCTATCTTTCATATTTCTAGCAGGAACTTGAATATTTTTGGCATTAGTGTAAGCCTGCCCTAAATTTTTTTGTGTCTTCCTTAAATTTTTCTTCCATTATTCTGGCTGGCGCTTTCTTTTCCTTGTATTTTTTTCTCCTCTTCATCCAGTGCATTGACTGGCATATTATTTTCTGCATTTAAATCTTCATTTACTACGCTTGCTCCAACTTCTAACTTTTTATCCACATTTTTTTCGATGATGGCATCTTCTTCGGTAATATTTTCACCGCTTGATTCATGTGGCATTTCCGGACACCATGTTGGATCATCAATGCTGTCATCGCTGAATGCTGATAATAATGAAGATTTATCCTATAAAATAAAATAAAATAATTGTAAAAAGCGAATATTACTGTGGTTAGTACTGGCAACATGGGTACTAAAAATGATGATGAATGACTTAGATATTTACAATTGTTTGATGATCACTGCCAGTTCGACGGTCTTGATCAAGGTTCACACCAATACAGCCAGCAAAACTATTGGTGATGTGAAATAAAACAAAAAGTTTAATATCCTGTAACTACAAATAAAATTAATTGTAAACATCATGGCACTAGTTTTATTAATTTAATTTTGATTAGATATAATTCCCATTTAGTAGCACAGGCTTCTCGCAATCAATGGGGCAGATAATCGATTATGAAATTATGCTTTTACAACAATAATCAACAGTTATTTAAGTATGAACAAATATTGAATTCTAATAAAAAAGAATGCACTACGAACATACCTCAGAAGCTATTTTGGCTTGGAACAGCTCTTCTCCACGACTTGCAGCTAACATTGTTGATGGATTTCCATTTTTCAACGTATCTCTCTAAGGTTATTTCTGTAGGACTATCTTCTCGCCCAGCTCCTTCAATCTCTGAAATTTCTGTTTGAATTTCATTTTCTCTTGAGAATAAAGTTCCTTCTTCTAGCAAGGGTGGTAACTGAATTAAAATTTTAACTAATTAATTATCAATTTAAACTACCTATATAACTGTGCATTCATTAAAATTAGCATACTTAATTATTTATATTCGTGTTGCCAAATACCCAAATAATAAATAAATAAAAAACACTCAGTATTAGTCGTTCCTAGGGAGGCCACCCATCAGAGGAACAGTGAGTAATTATAGTTTATAATTTTGGTAATAATAATCATACTTACACGTTCAGTACATTTCTTTCGGAGCTCTTCTAAAAATTGCAGTCTTCTAGCACACATTTTTCATCAGTATCAAACTTTTGCTACAGGTTACTCAAAAATAAAAGCTACACCAAACGAAATCAAGATGTAAATAAATAACAAAGGCACAATAACAGATTAGTTGGTACCAACGTACCATGATACAAATATACAAAACAAGATCTCGCGCATGTTTGGGGCGTGGTTAGTGACGTCACTGGTGATCAGACGCCATTGTTTACAGGTTATAATTTTAAATTGCACCCGGAGTATATAAAATAAATTAATTAAAATGCTTTCTGCTGTATACGGGTGTGGTATTGACAATAACACTAAACATTTTTTAAGTGATATAAAGTTCTTCAGCTTTCCAAAAGACAAGAAAGTGCAAAATGGAACTATTTATGTAAGCGGGTTAACAATTTCAACGTAAAAAATGCCCGTATTTGCTCAAAACATTTCACTTACGAACGAAACTTTAAAATTGAGTTGCTTTGATAAATAATGTTGAATAACCAACAAATAAAAGTTTTAAACAATAAATTGACCAAATAAATATTAAATTCCTATATATTAACGTTGAAACGCGCTATAGAATAGCACCAGTGACGTCACATGCGCAGATCGGACGAGTTTGGAACCGCTAGATATCATACCTTGTATATTTGTATCATGCTAACTTCTGGCGCAAAACCACAGAAATATATATACTACCTAGAATAATAATCCCACCAAGTTTCACGGCGAAAAGCGTGCCACATATGTAAGTTGTTTACGAATGTGCGCATGCTCGTCATCAGTGTAGTTTGGGTATAACGTTGCCAAGTTTGAAAATTATTTATCGTTCTAATTCAGAGTAATGTGTCATGAGCCAATGAAACCATGTTGTTTGAAAGATATGTATTTTTCAGGTCACAAAAGACTTTCTTAAACCTGAAGAACATCAAAAAGATACATCACTGTCAATTTTATGCGCAAAAGAAACTTTTTTAATACAATAATGTACCCTATGTTACTGTCATTATAATGATCGTGCAACATTGCTTTTTTATAATTTGACAGACATATGAGAGGTCAGAGACGGCTTACGGTGAGTTTGTGCCAGTGTTTACGTTGAAAGTTTATATTTTGTTGATAGTGTTTGTTGTTAGTTCTTTTATCTTTAGTGAATTTACTTCTCCATATTTTCTAAGAAAACAATTTGGACCTTCAAATAAGCAATGAACTGTTTAGTGTTGTGGTGTGAAAGTAAGGGGAAAATTTCTGGAATAAATAATTTTTGGTGGGTAAAGACTTTTTTAAAGTACCAACTTCGCTGTAAAGGCCTAATTATTTCAGCTTGACAAAAAAAAGACATGATTCTTGGTTGAAGGCTCTAGGGAAAAACCCCAATGTCGAGCATTTAAGTGAGAAAAATGTAATTTGCAGCAGGCATTTTCCTGAAGAAGATATTTGTAAAAAGGGCAATAGAATTTGTTTGAAACCTAATGCTGTACCAACATTGTTCCTTCGTAAACGTGATATCATTCTTACACAAGGATGGTTAGTAACAACTTTCTGCAGAAAAGTTTTGAGTATTTAGCCACACTTTCTAGTTCATGTTCTGAATATTCTTGAATTAGTTCCAGAGTCTTACAAGAAGTACATGGAAATACTGAACCCAAAGTATCGCCTCAGAAAACTGATGTCGAAATGGATATGGAAGTGTGTTTTTTTGATGATAAGGAAAATGTTCCTGGTGTCACTATTTCAATCACCAGCATAGTGGAAATTGAAAGGTAACACAACTACAAATACTCGTTAGTCGTTAGTTTCTACAAATTATTTAAAATTACTTACAGTACTACATATGCTATCATGAATCCTTCTAGAAAAAAGAGATCTTGAAGCATTCAATTAAAAAAAATGGGATGAAATTATTCATATTATCTGAAATCGATTTTCCTAATTTTATAAATTTTCCAGTCTAATGCTAATATTATTATATGATCATGTTGAAAATTGACTTGAAAACAATTTATATTTCAGTTCGCCAAAGAGTTCATCTGATTCCTTTACAAATTCTACTAGTAGTTCAACAAGAATTCTGATTGAATCAACAGATAGTGAAGGATATAAAGGAGAAATCAAAAGGGCTAGAAGAGACATCAATATGACACACAACTATAGGTTAGTTAAAATGTGTACTTATTTATTGAACACCACAATTTCTTTCATATTTATATAAACCAACAAGATGCAGTACATTCATAACGTTTGCATTCAAAATGAATTATTGAGAATTAGAATTTTTGAATCCTGAAAGAAAAACAACAATGGCTTTGTATATATTTTGTATATTTTTTTGCAATGAAAAAATATTCAATATCAAACTTAACCACGTTCATATAAAGTTATTTTTTTAAATGAACTCGTATGGTTAACTACTTTTATTTTTCAGTGCATCGCCTTCAAAACATCTTCGTCGAGTGAGAAATGCCAATGTTAGGAAAAATTGCAGCCCAGAAGAAATTAAAAGTGATGAAGGTGAAAGTCCGCCGTTTGAAAAACAAAGTAAGAAGCTTGAAACAAATTTTATGGGACGTGAAGAAAAAAAACTTACTTTCTGAAAATGGTATTGAGTTGCTGGAAAAGTCAATTACTGGTGTGCCATTATCTATATTGAAAAGGGCAATAGAAGTTAAAAAGCGAAAATCTAGTGGAAAACAGTTGAAACAGAAATTTGAAGGTGAAATTAAAACATTTGCTTTGACATTGCAGTTCTTATCATCAAAGGCATATTTATATGTTAGAAATACATTTGATCTTGCTCTTCCAGCACCATCAACTATCAGCAAATGGCTGAGCAAAGTTAATTGTGAACCTGGTTTCTGTGACTATTTCACTCACCTACGAAATGAACCAATCAGAAGCTCTAGTCAAGTTCGGCTTACCGATAATACCAAACTTGACTCTTGACTCTGATTGGCCTATCAAGTTCGGTGTTTTCAGATTTGTTTACAGTGCATGTGACAGTTAAACGTCAAATATAAGTGTATATAATAACTGTACCATTTATAATAATTATAGATTAGCATTAGTAGTATTTTCAAAATTATATTTTGACAGTAAACGTCACATTAATTTCGCTCCTTAAAAAAGTTAATTTAATTAACTAAAAAAGAGCAGATTAGTGTTAAATAGTGTATTTGGTGGTGTAGAAGAACTTCTTCTACACATAGAATCCTTCGATAGCCCGCCTTATAACAAAATAAGGATAGAAAGAGGAAATCCTAAAAAAGACGTGTCTACGGACACGGGAAAACTCCGTGCAGAAGCAGAAGCCCGATCAGGGTCAGTAATTAAAGACATTACGATTCAACCAACCCCATTAAAGATGGATTTTAAAACCATTATCAACAATCTTTCGGACAAGGACCTAGGTGAGTTGTTTTTACTACTCGCGGAACGTTTAGGTTATGACTTGACCCCCAAAAAAACCCCCGACACCCCCCCAACTAATAAAAAACGACGAAAAAGTAGACAATCCCCCCCCTTCCCCAACTACCCAACCACTTCCAACAAAAAATAGATTCGACACTTTAAAAACTACTGACAATACCGACCACTTAAGTTCTGACTGCAAAAAGACTCCGGATACCCCGGCTTGCTGTGCAAACTGCGGGGGGCCATCCAGCAAACTACAGAGGTTGTCAAGCTCACAAGACAACCACTGACAAACGAACATTGAACAAGACAACCTCTAAACTGACGCCGACAGTGACACAAAATAAAACTTACGCCCAGACGGCAAAAAAGACACCACCGACTCAGACTAACGAACTAAAGGAGGCAATTTCCGAAATCAGATCCATACTATCTGCTGAACTTCGGCAGATGGTATCTGAAATTAAGAAATCTCTTTTAAAACAAAATTACAAATAAACGACAACCTGACTCACTAAAGATAGCGGCTTGGAATGCATGTGGCATTTCAAGTAAAAAAGACGAACTGACTGAATTTTTACACTCTCATTCCATTGACGTAATCCTCATCTCTGAGTCGTGGCTCAAACCCGCACTCAATTTTACAATTCCGAATTACTTTTGCTACAGAACTGATAGGTTAACGGGTAGAAACGGCGGAACCGCGATTTTGATTCAAAAAGACATTAATCATTTATTCATAAACCGTTATAACTCCGAAAACATTGAAAACACAGTGGTTAAAATAACGATGGCATCGGGAATCACTTACACACTAGTTTCGGTCTATTTATCACCTTCTAAGAAACTTCTACAAGAAGACTTAGACAAAATTTTACCCCGCGACCAAAACACCATAATCGGAGGCGACTTGAACTCCAAACATCCGAATTGGAATTCAAGGCGAACAAATGATAAAGGGAAAATTCTAGATGCACATTCGACCCGACATGGCTATCTAGTAGTTGGGCCAGATGAACCGACTCATTTTGGTACAGGGATCGCTGATGTTCTTGATATTTTTATATTAAGGAACTCAGCTCGGACCACAATCCTATTCTTTTAGAATTGGAGAACTGGCAACCGAATCTGATGAACGCAAGGCGATCACGAGTGAATTGGACCAAATACTCCGAAATACTCAGTAACATTAACCGACCCCCCCCCTTGCTCAACAACATACATGATTTAGACAAAGAAATCCTTCAAATTACTAATGAAATGAAATCAGCGTTATTTCGGAGTACGTCTTCCAAGTCAACTCCTGCATCGAACCCCTGCTCTATCCCTCCCAGGATAAAACACCTTATCCAGGTAAAAAATAGAGCCCGGAAAATGGCTCAACGAACGATGAACCGGCTGGACAAAAACAGAGCCAACCAGCTATCGAACGAAGTCAAGCGAGAACTTGAAAAACTTCGAAATGACCGGTGGACTGAGACTCTGGAAATGATTAGCGATTGTAATGATCCTAATCCTTTGTGGGCTCTCAGAAAACGGCTTAAAATGAAGACAAAATCAAACAACCCCCTTCAGGGAACTTCAGGTCTGGTCTACACCGATCAAGACAAAGCCTCCACCTTTGCGGACTCACTAGAACTTCAATTCTCGCCAAACAGGGACCCAGACGACGATGTCGACTGGGAAACTGAGGTCGAAAATGCGGTAGATCGCGACATCAAAACACTGCCTTTCAAGGCAATACGCCCGACCACAAACACTGAAATTGAAAACATCATTTTTACACTGAAATCGAAAAAAGCTCCAGGAGACGACAATATTACTAATCTCCAGCTTAAGCAGCTGCCTCACAGCTACTTCAAATTTTTGGCCAACATCACCAACACGATTTTAAAATTACAGAAATTTCCCGCCAGATCGAAAAATGCCATCGTTATTTTAATAGAAAAACCCGGGAAAAATCCGCTGTATCCCCAAAATCACAGACCGATAAGTCTATTAAGTTCGATATCAAAGGTGATTGAAAGAGTTATTCTTGAGCGTATCAAAGATGAGACTGACGAAAAACGACTCATCCGAGACTACCAATTTGGTTTTAGAGCTGAACACTCTTGCGAGCAGCAGGCTCTAAGACTGACAGAAAGCATCTTTGACCACTGGACAGCTAAACGGACGTGTTCCGCTATCTTTTTAGACATTGAGAAAGCTTTCGACAAGACTTGGCATGAAGGGCTGATTTATAAATTAAATTCAGTACACTTTCATTCAGGCCTATTAAAGTTAATCAAATCTTTCCTCCAATCACGAACGTTTCAGGTTAGAGTGAAATCTTCCATTTCAACGATCAAGAGAATCGAAGCTGGAGTTCCTCAAGGTTCGGTCCTCCCTCCTATTTTATACAATTTGTATACGGCAGACCTCCCCGAGTGTATTGGACTTACCAAAGTGTTTACATTTGCGGATGATACCGCGATTTTGTCAGGCTCTTGGAAATTCTCCAAAGCTGTTGAATATCTTCAAAACACGACTGATGCCTATATAGAATGGGCAGAAAAATGGAAGATTAAAATTTATGCGGAAAAATCGCAATTAATCAAATTTAGTAAAAATCGCGATCGACCAAATGTCGACTTCATGTTGAAAGATTTGGTTATCGATTGGAAACGCGAAATTAAATATTTGGGAGTCATGTTTGACAGTAAGTTGACATGGCACCCACATATCCGTCAAATCATTTCAAAAACAAACGCTTCTAAAGCAGCTCTCTGGCCCTTCATATCCAAGGACAGTAAACTAAGTCTCCGACACAAACTCACTCTATACAAGACTTGCATCCTCCCATAAATTACATATGCATCGACAGTATGGGGACAAACAGCTAATTCTCATCTTCACCGACTAGAGACTATACAAAACAAAACGCTACGACTAATTACCGGGGCCCCCTGGTATTTACGAAACTCTAACATACGACGCGACTTAATGGTGGACACTATACGCCACCAAATCCGACTACGTAACAAAGACTTGATCACCTCATTTCATAACCACGCCAACCCTCTTCTGAAGAGGGCACTCGACTACGACCCGGACGACAATCCCAGGGCCAAACGGCCAAAACAGGTCCTTTTGGACCAAAACTTAGACTGACTGACGAGACTTACGAGACTTGTCTTACAAATTCTAAATTCATCGTTTGACCACCTAGGTCCACTCACAATAAAGGGTTAAAGTTCGTCCCTATGAACTAGCCCAACTAAATCATCATCAAGATCCCAGTGTAATAATTATAATTGAAAAATATTTCAGTATGTTATGGTTATTGTTGGTAGTGTAGTATTTCTTTCGATGTCAATGTTTTCTGTTCATTAAAATTTATTGATTTCTCAGGTCAACTTTTTTGCCAATTTTCTCTAATCCTGCCGAATTTCAGATTTTTTATCTTTCACTCTGTTTGTGAAATAGTCTAATAAAATTCCACTCGTGATTGAATTTATCTCATAAGTCTGTCTTTCATTTATGATCTCAATTGAATTGATTCGAGAAAACACCACGAGTCCGCAGGACTTATGAGATAAATTCAATCACTTGTGGTATTACTACTGAGAATTCATTCAACAGCCTAAAAATTCTTATTGCTGAAAACCTATCACAAAACAGAGAAACCTTGTGCAGTCTTATGCTAGATGAAATGGCAATTAAGAAACAAATTGAGTTAAGAGGCATGAAAACATGAGGGTGCGAAGATTATGGGACTGGAGTCAATGATGATTCACTCAAGTGTGCTACAGAAGCACTAGTTCTGATGGTTGTTTCATTACATGGTAACTGGAAATTACCAATAGCGTACTTTCTCATACATTCGCTGACTGGTTCAGAAAAAGCAAATATTGTAAGAGAAGCTTTGAAGAAATTGAATGAAGTTGGAGTAAAAGTAGTTTCAGTTACTTGTGATGGGCCCTCTGCAAATATCACAATGGCTGAGAAACTTGGTGGAGTCATCCGTGATATAAGTAAACTTAAAACTCATTTCAAGCATCCTACAACAAATGATAAAATTTTCATTATTTTTTATGCTTGTCACATGCTGAAATTGGTGAGGAATAATTGGGCAAAGTCTGGAATATTTATTAACAGTGATGGCGAAAAAATTGACTTTGGCTTTGTTACAAAACTAAATAATGTGCAAGAAGAAGAATTTTGTCGATTTGGTAACAAACTTGGTGTATGTTGTGAACACTTGAAATCATGAAATCTTGAATTTTGTTCCAATTTCTAGGTCAATTTGGCAGCGCAGACTCTCAGTGCTAGTGTTGCAAGTGCGTTGGAATTTTTAATGAGGATATTAAACATCAAGACTTCAGAGGTGCCGCTCCAACAATTGAATTCATTAGGATAGTCGATAGGTTATTTGACTTGTTGAATTCAAGAAATCCTTTTGCAAAAGGATACAAAACACCACTGAAAAAGTGTAATGAATCTTTTTGGAGGCCACTATCTTCAGAAGATAGTGATGAGTTGGATTTCCTTACTTTCAAGGAAAGGTGGAAAATAGGAAAAATTAAAAATTTCGAAGTGGACGTGCTTAATAATTATGATGATTAAGAATTAAGTTAAAATGGTTTAAAACATCATATTAAAGTGTATCAATTATTCTTCAGTATAGAAGTCGTTTGATAGTGAATAGAATCAGCCCTAATATCCTCACACCACATAGAGATTATGGGGGTCTGACTATGACGCAACAAAATTTTAATTATAAGTTCTCAGCGACAAGAGTTAAAATTGAAAATGCCTTTGGACTTTTTAAAAGTAGAAAAAACATCAGATTTTATTGTAGCTTGTTGCATTTTACACAACTTGTGCATAGATAATAATGCCTTTCACCAATCTTGGTGAAATCAAAAGAGATGAAATAGCACTACAATTAATGTGAGAATTAATAATAATAATAAGAGTATGTTCACTGTATTTGATTATGTTCGATAAAACAATAAACAGAAATAAATCTTTTATTTAACAAAATATAAGCTCATTTTCTAAAATAGGAACTCATTAGTGTATTCATATATTGAAAATAAATAAACTTAAAAATATCAACTTCCTCTATAAAACAAAAACATTTTATTTCTATATTAAAAACAAAACTTAAAAAATATCACATTCAATGATGAAACACAGGAACTTATTACAAAAAATTTTAATTTAAAAAATATTGTTTTATAAGCTCCAATTTTTCATGGAGCCTTCTTTCCCTATTCTTCACACTTTAATTGTGTATTGTTAAAAGTGTTTCAGATAATGACTTTTTTTAACCCACCTTCAATTGATCTTTTATGTTTTTTATTAACTATTTTATTGCTAACATCTGTTAATACTTCTGGTTCAATGCTGTCGTCAATGCTTTTAATTCGCTCTATTTCATCTGAATACTCTATAACTTCTCTACTTTTTCCTGATGTCCTGTTATTAATAATAGCTTTCACTTTCCTTTTCATTACTTTCCTATATCCAGTTTCACACTGCAATGCTGTACATAATAAACATAATTTATTTAAAATCTCCTTGGAAATTCTTTTCCATTTCATTTTTTTATTTTTAAAAATTTTCATTGGTCCTATTTGTGGCAAGTATTCCGCATATAAGTGAGCAACATTTTAGTATCCCCATTCTGATTTATCATTATTTGGGATATGAGTTGTTTTCAGACCCAACACAATTTTTTATTGGAATTTTCAACAAATTACAGTTGTCGATATTATCTTCCAGATATCCAATTTCCCCAGCTACAAAAACACAGTTACGATTAATGTTTTTTAAATAATGTTATAGGTACTAGGTAGGTACTTACGTTTTATTCTGTAAAACACTATCGTAAACAGTTTGCCAATTTTCCATTTTTAATACTCTAAAATTTATCACAGTTATTTAAAAGTAAATAAACAATTTAATATAAAAGTAAGGTTGGAATATTCGAATATATTTGAGTGACTGATGTTCTGCCACAGAACTGTGTCACTCTTCTTCTTCTTCTGTATTTTGGCCTCCACCTAAACAGTATTTGGCCAGAGCTGGTTTTCGCTTATTATTTTCGTGTTTCTCTTTTGATGACTTCTCTCTCCCATTCTTCTTGTGGGGTAGACATGTTATAAAAATACAATCTCACTCAGGGGCAACGACCGAGCATTACACACATTTGAGATGTTGCCTCGGATATGAAATATTGGGATCAGGTTTTTGTTAGAAAGAATTTTTTTTTAATTAAGTTTATCTGTTTTTATTTTCTTTTATATCTCAATTTTGTATATATTGATAAATTTCATAATTAGATTTATAATATTGTTATTGGTGCAATTGGTGTAGGTATTTTTAGTTCAATTAGCTTGTTTATAAATCAAAATTGGTGGTTTGGTTTATGAGGCATCCGAAGAAAATGTGATTTAGATCTTCCATTTGTCCACAGATACAATATGGGTCAATAGCACCTCCTATTCTAAATAATTGTTTTTTGTTGCGGCAGTGTCCCGTTCTGAGTCTGCTTATTATTGTTAGATTTTAATTGGTTCTTTAAAATATATATATATATATATATATATATATATAAATATATATATATATATATCTATATATGTCTTCTTTATCTATATTAAATTTTTGGTCTGATACATTAAGATTTCTTCCGATCTGTGCTAGTTGATCAGCAATTTCGTTCTCTATGACTCCAGCGTATCCCGTAATCCATGCTAGAACAATATTGTGATTTTTCTTTACCATGTCCACTATTACCCGTTATTTGATTACTGAGGCTTTCGATGGCACTTTGCGAATCAGAGAATATTATTATTTTATTTATTCTTTTATTTTTTGCCATTTCTATGGCTTTGATTATTGCGATGATTTCCGCTGTACATATTTGTATGTGATTTTGTAGTCTTAAAGAAAATTTGTAATTTATAGAAGGAATATAGACGCTGCAGCCGACACTATTGTCTTCCGGATTCAAAGATCCATCTGTGTAAATTCACGTATATTCACTGTATTTCGGCGCAAATTCGTTTATGAATTTTTGTTGTGAGTATATTTCGTCTTTTTTTGTTTCAGAAAATACCGTGTTAATTCTGGTTAGGTTAGGTTAATTCTGATATTTTATTTCTTCTTTAAATCACGGATCTATTTCGCTTGTGTAAATATTTTGATTTGTTTCTTCAATTCGATTTTTCGCTTCAATTAAGTAAGGTCATTCTTTGTTTTTCCAATATCATGATTTTTCTTTTACACTTTTCCCAAAGTTTGTCAATAATTTCTTTCAAAGGATTTTGATCTTCTGTGTATATTTTCAGATAGAATTTAATACTTAATAATTTTATGCGATATTCTAGAGCCATTTCTCCACATTCTGCCAAAAGACTATTTGTTGGAGTAGATTTCACGGTTCCAGTTATGATTCTTAGCCCCTTATATTGGATTTGTTCCAATTTAGTCAAGAGTTTTTAGTTACATGGTTTGAATGAAGTAAAAGCATAATCTTGTAATGGCGCTTGCCTTGTTCGGACGGAACTTTGATCGGGACGGTCTTCCAACTAATAAAGTTTATATCATCTCGGGCGCCAACCTCAGGATTTAAGTGGTTGAGGGCCCACATGCGACAGGTAGCTACGGTTATAAAAGCGGTGAAAAGCGGTTAAAGCGGTGAAAACTCAAGCTTCAGCACACCAACACGCAAACATAGAAATGAAAGCGGAGATCTCCAGAGTAACCAAATTATTTTTAAATTATCCAATTAAAATATGAAAAATGCAACGGAATAGTAAAACAAAACGCGACCGCTATCGCGTGGAGGGGCAAAACCCGTCAGTTTGCTACCCATGACGGGGGGAAAACTTATGGAAGGTGCACCACCAGTTTACTACCCATGATGGTGTTGAGTAGGAAAAGGATAACCTCACCAGTTTACTACCCATGATGAGGGGAACTTAGAAAAGGTGCACCAACAGTTTACTACTCATAATAGTGATGAGCGAGGAGTGACAGGTAAGCGACGCATATAAAGAAAAATCTTAACAAGTTCTGAAAAATGTAACGGAATAGCAAAACACACGCGACCGCTATCGAGTGGAGGGGCAAAACCCGTCAGGGTGCTACCCATGACGGGGGGAAACTTATGGAAGGTGCACCACCAGTTTACTAACCATGATGGTGTTGAGCAGGAAAAAGGATAACCTCACCAGTGTACTACCCATGATGAGGGAAACTTAGGAAAGGGGCACCTCCAGTTTACTACCCATGGTGTTGAGCGAGGAAAGGATAACAGGTCAGCGGTGCATATAAAGAAAAATCTTAGCAAGTTACTCTGGCAAACATTGTATGTATATGTCAGGGGTGATAATAACACTGCGACCCATAGGATCTATTGTGTCCCCCCTTACTTGCCATGTTCTGATATTTTCTCAGACTTATAGCAGCTCTTCGAGTCCTATTTTCCTGAGGAAGTTTAGGACATCGTCGGGCTTCAAGTCAGGTAGATCCCCTTCCTCTATTCCATGTGCTCCTAGGTATCTAGCCCTAGAATTTTGCAAGGCAGGGCATTCTGCGAGTATGTGTATTGAGGTTTCATCCTCTTCCTCACAGAATCTGCACTTTGCTTCATCTGCTAACCCTAGTTTCTTCATGTGGCTTCTTAACCGGCAATGCCCGGTTAGTATTCCCGTTAAAATTCGGAGCCTTTTTTACTGAGGTTGAGGCAGCTAAGAGATCTCTTCTGGTCATAGTTCCCCAGTAGTATCTTAGATTGCCTCAGTCCTTCCAGCTGATTCCAGTACTTGGATTTTTCCTTCTCCATTTCTTCCCTTAGTTTTCCTAAGATTACTCTACTGCTGATCCCACAAGATGGTTCTGGTCCCAAATGTGGGGTTTCAGCTCCTTTTTTTGCCAGCTTATCCCTCTATTCCTATGTGTCCCGGGACCCATAGGAGGGTGACAGTGTTCTTATGGCCTAGTTCATTTAGTTTGCCTAGGCATTCCCAAACCACCTTGGAACTGATTATATTTGACCTCAGCGCTTTGATGGCTGCTTGACTATCCGACATGATCACAATCTCTTGTCTGCGGTAGTTCCTTCCAATATTGAATTCCACACATCTTTCGATGGCGCGGACTTCTGCTTGAAAAATGCTCGGGTATGTGCCCAAGCTTTCTGAGTATTTGGCTCTCGGTCCAAAAACTCCTATCCCGGTTCCCTCGTCTAGCTTGGAACCGTCCGTATACCACTTTATGGTATTCTGATTTAAGTTCTGTATGGTGTCTTCATCCCATTCAGATTTATTACTCAACCTTGTGATGAATTTTCTCACAAAGTTGAATTTCTTTGGCATATCATCTTGGGGCATTTCCCAAGTTTGATCAAAATGAAGTGATCGGGGTTTTTCCCTGATAATTCCTTCTTTGATCATTCTATATATCGTTTTCTTCCTTACACTTTCTAACAGAATGTGCAGTGGGGTCAAGTTTAAAATCATCTCCATTGCAGCAGTGGGGCAAGTTCCCATTGCTCCAGTGATACATGAACAGGCTAGTCTCTGAATCTTCGAGAGATTTTTCTTCGTCGTACTCAGATTAGCCCTTGCTCCTCAAGCCACTGCCCCATATGTGATTATTGGTCTCACTAGTGCTGTGTACATCCTTTGCAGAATACGTGGGTTGCATCCCCAGTTCTTTCCTGCAATGTTCCTGCACACCATGAGGGCCTTGGTTGCTTTGTGTATTACTTCGTCTTCGTGTTTATTCCAGAGTAACCTGCTATCTAGGATTAGCCCTAGATATTTGACCTCTGTTTTCCACTCGACGATGTTCTCCCCTATTCTTATGATCTTTAGATTAGGTTTCTTTTTCCTTGTAAAGGCTACTAGTGTGGTTTTGGTGGGGTTGATGCTGAGTCCCACCGAGTCACACCATTGTTTCGCAATGTTCAGTCCAATGTCACAGAGGACATTTTCATACTTCCCTTTTGCCAGGATAACCATGTCGTCGGAATACCCTTGACATGGTATGCCTTCCCTGGTCAATTGATTAAGGAGACTGTCCACAGTGAGCCTCCACATAAGCGGGGATGCAACTCCCCCCTGTGGACAGCCTCTGGTCACATTAATGAAGATAGTGTCTTGTCCTGCCTCCATTTCTGCGATTCTTGTAGATAGCAGTTGCGACATCCAGATGGAAGTCGTTCTATCTACTCCTTTCTCAATCAGTGCTCTTTTGACTGCCTCATGTGGCGTATTGTCAAAGGCCCCTTCTATGTCTAGAAAGGCACATACCACGGTCTCTTTTTTGTTCAGAGCGTCTTGGATTTCGTCAGTCAATTGTATTAAAGCGGTTTCCGTGGACTTTCCCGCTTGGTACGCATGCTGACGGGGGTGCAGTGGCACCTGTTCCAAGATTTCTGTTCTGATGTAATTGTCTACAGCTTTTTCCATCGTTTTGAGAACAAACGATGTGAGGCTGATCGGTCTAAGGGATTTGGGGTGCGTAGTGTCCCGTTTCCCTACTTTTGGGATGAAGGTGATTTTAGCCCTTCTCCACGCTTCTGGTATGTATCCCAGTTCAAGGCTGCTCCGACTAATTCGGATCAAGTGTGGAATTATTGCCTCTTGGCCCTGTTGAAGTAGGGCAGGAAATATTCCATCCGTTCCAGTTAGATAGTTTGGTGTGCTTACCTTGGTTCCGGTCGGTCTCGGGGTCTTCATTAGTTCAATAGTTTAGGCAAAACTGTCACTGTAACTGGTACTCCTTTAAAATGCCAAAATCGTCCAATTTATACAATTTTTGATAGGTAAGGGACGGATTGCGGGGGGGACACAAAAATCCTACCGGTATGCCCTTCCACCTACTTAATGTGGAGACAGGTGTTGCCTGATAATACGACTCAGACAATTACAGCTGCTGTTTCGGTTGGAACTTGTCGGAAAAACTAATTTTACTGAAAATCTGGTTTTCGCGCGAAAATGATTACCAGCATGATTTTCTTCGTAATTTTCTGAGTCGATACCAAAAAGATTTAAAAAAATCGGTCCATTAATAACGGAGATACATTAAAAATATTTTAAATTCTAAAATCATACGGTATCATTATTCCAGCAAGTAACTAATTAGCGAAGTCTTATCGGTGTTACAAAAACTTTTAAAAATATAAACAAATGAACGGTCGAAACCGTGCGGATTTGATGGAATATTCGGAACTGAACGAAATTTTAGTAACTTCGTTACCATCTAGATGAGATCTTATTAATCCATTATATAATTGTAATAATGTCACTGAGTGTGCTCCCCAGTATGTTCCACAAACAGCTCTCATTATGTTTAACCCCTTGTTTACTTTGTTTTCAATGTGTTAAATGTTTGATCCCCATTTTAAGTGTATGTTCATTATTACCCCTAAATATTTAATATTGTCCTTGAATTCAATTTCCTTACCGTTTATTTTAATGTTTTCACCGGTTGCCAATTTTCTTCTACTGTTTCTGAACATTATTGCCGCGCATTTGTCAATGGATATCCTCTTTTCATCTTTTTAGTAAACACCATATTGTTTATAAAATAAAATAAACTAATACCCATATAGCACATGTACGACCTATGGACATACTGGGGACGTACGAAACGGACGTATCGTTCGTCCTGGGGACGTACGGATTAGGGACAGTGTACGTCCTATGGACGTACCTGGTACGTCCTGATTCCGCATAAATGGACATCCCAGGTACGTACACTTTTGGTCCAAATTGTGCCTAATGTGGACAAATCTGGGACGTACCTGGTACGTCCAAATTTTTCGCAAATGGACGTCCTTGGTACGTACACTTTTGGCCCAAACTGTGGACAGTTCTGGGACGTATCCAGGAAGTAGGTGAAAAATAATCTCAATATTTTAATTAATTAAAACAATTTTTAATAACCATTTGTATGATTTATAAAATTTAAAATAAAACTTATAACAAAATAATATAAAATCAAAAAAAAACAAAAGTAATAAAAAATTCTGATAAAAAAACAAATAATTATTCTGATAAAAAAAAACTTAAATAATATTTCATTGATCTTCACGCTTTTATTGTTTCATGGACCTTTCCTTTGCCCTCTTTAACCATGATTTGAGGGCGATTTCTGTTTCTCTGAATGAACTAGATGTCTTTCCCTCATCAGCAGCATCTTTAATGAAATAGCATCTATTAACTATCTATTAAATTTTGTGTTTTGAAAGGAGACAAACATTTTGCCTGATTATCAGAATTATGAAGAAAACTACAAATGTATCTAGATGCTGATTTCTATAACTAACATATCATCAACAGGAGAAAAATTCCATTCCATTACTGATAAACCCTGTTATAGAATTGGTGTTGGGTGATTAATATCATTGCTAAAATATTTTAAAAATGATCTATTCACAACACTATCAAAGACTAGATATATATTTTTGTCTATAAATTATATAGTTTACTCCAATCTAAACTGCAATTGACAATTTACATATGGATATGTGGTTTCACAGACAAAAAATATTGTTTTTGAAATTATTAGAGAAGTTAAGTATCACAAAATTGTAGGCATTTTTTCTGTTAGTTAATTTAAAAACATTATCCAGATCAAAATATTTTCAAAAATAAAAGTAGCTTTTTCAGAACTTACTTTTTAACAATCTGGCTAATTGAGTTATATGAAAAGGCTTCTTTTCTCTTCTGCCCATCCAGCTATATTTGATAGCCAATTGATTACTAATCAGTGTGGACATAGCCCTCTTGATAAATTCATAGGGACTATTTCCTCCAAATTTAGCTATTTCTTTTACCTATAAATACATTAACATTTTAGACAATACAAAAGTTCCAAATTCACAAAAAATGTGGTGATTTTTTTTCAAATTGGTACTTGGTTTGTATGGTAATATCAACATCAGAATATAGTAAAAATATTATTTGCTGCAGATTGTATTATAATAAACAAAATACTTACCGCATTCTGGAACATTTCCTCATTCTCCTTCAGAAAATTTTCAAGATCTTGAAATTCTTCTTCATTTTCCAAGGGGAAATTGAATTTTTTGAATATGGATTCTGCATTATTAACTGTTACATTATTTGATTGGTTTTTGATTTCAGTAATTAAGTCAACTACCAAACTTCTCAGCAAATGTTGCTGATTAAGTATTTCTTTCAAATCCTTTCCTGAAAAAATTGTTTCTGTTATTTTATACATTGCTATTATGGTTTCATTTACCGTTATTATGTGTATGACAGCATGTACACATAGTTTCCTTAATAAGTGGAACATCATTTGGCATATCTGAAATATTTTCATCAAATAAGTTAATATTATATAGGTACCTGTGATATGAAAAAATAAGAATTGAATAATTTCCATTTGACAGTAACCTTTAATAAAGTTGTTCAGGAGTGTAGCTGCCCTACCCTCATTAGGTGTAACACTTATGGTAGATTCATTTTGACCTAAAATCATTCATACTAAAATATATTCACATATGTAATAACAATGAATATCTACTCACTTTTTGAAATATATGAGGTGACCAGCGTCTCCCTGCATTGGTCATGCTGAATTTTCTTTGGGGTTGTATTTACTGGAAAATATAGAAGATTTAGTTATTTCAAAATCATAAAAATTATTTATACAAACTTTACCTAATTTTAAACTATTCCTTATTTGTGGAGGTGATCTAATTAGTTCCAACTCCTTCTCTCCAGATTCTGAATCAGATGAAGAAAGTCTCCTCCTTTTTCTGAATCTTCTTTTTGAATGATCTGAATCTGAATTCAGATCGCTTGTTTCTTCAGCCTTCTTTGCTTTCATTCTAGCCATCCAATAATTTTCTATAATTATTAACAAATTTACATCTACAGCAAGAACAATTGCATATTGGCATTCACAGTTTTTTTTGAAAAAAAACTTCAACTTTGAAAGAAGGCCAACAAGAATTGGGTTCTTCTGAGTTTTTTATGGCCGACATAAGTTTTTCTTTTGTCCAGGGGGGCCAAAAACATTCGTCATTCCCTAATAGCCATCCTGAGGGTACAGCTTCTACAGCATTTTCATTTTGGAATTTTACGATCGTCCATGTATTCATGTTGATATTTTAGACATGAAAGAGAAAATATTCATTCAAAATATTTCAGAAAAATATTTTACTCCTTTTATAAAAGTTTTGAATGCTTTTATTTGCATTTACTTGAGGAAAAAATCAATCTTCACTCCTCTGCACAAAAATAATTAATAATATATATGTTCCTCAATATTTCAATAATTTGGATTTGATTAAAATCATATAACATAAAATATAGTAAATTTGGTAAAAAGATAGCTTTAATAAATTGCCTACAAATCATTCATACAAAAATTAAAGATTCACAATTCTACTTTGTATATGAGAATTAAATATATTTGTCCACGACAGTGCTATAAAACATTAATTATACATGTGCCTCCTCTAGCATTATTCACTAGTGAATAATGAATCATTATACAATGTATGACGTCAAAACAGCACATATGTCTAAACTTGATATGAGAATATTCTTTTTACTTTTTTTACACAATATTGTTTGATTTTAAAGTTTTTATGTAACTAACACATATTTTGGGACAAAATTATATTTATTATTTTAGTCCCAAATTTATTTAATCCAATAAAAATAAATTTAAATGTATTCAAATAAAATCTACATTACGTATATGTGTGTGGCTGTGTAAAATATTATATTATTATAATTACTAGTAAATTTTATTCGTCATGGACAAATTATTTTATTTTACTAGCATATAATGGCTATTATATGGTTGTTGAATAATATACTATTCTTAAGATCATTAAAAACATAACTCTAATGCAAATGAGGGAATACTACAAGTTTTTCATCAAATGATAACTTCAAATATTTTTTAATAGATGTTTCATTTATATGCCAACATTTCAAAGTACTTAAACCACTTACCATGTAAATACCTAATTCTGAGGAATTACATGGCTTTTTATAAAAATCTTCTAATAGTAGAAACTCTTGCCCAATAATAATAAGTCCTTTGTCAGTTAAAGCAAAAATTTTTATATAAACAATGTTATTATCAATTTTTTATTTTTAATACCTATTGTTATATTTTCCACTAGTGAATCAAAAGTTTTATATTGTTGCAATTTCTCTTGTTACTTCGATGTCGTTTCTTATTCTGGCGTTGTCCTTTCTCAAATTGGTGGGGAAATTTGTTACTTCATTTAAAAATTTGTTCAGCTCTTCGATGGGCATCACTACACTACACTATCACTAACATTATGCTTAGCAAGACTTGTTCTCGATTTGGTAAGTTTATCTTTTTGTATTTCTTCTTTAATTACTTTTCTTAACTTGCGTTTACAAAGTTTAAAAATTATTACACATACTAAAGTAAGTATTATGAACAATATTGTAACTAGTAACCATTCAGTCCGATTAAATTCTTGTGCCTGTGTAGCTAAATTGCTACCTACCCCGGCCGTCTCAATTATAATTTCTTCTTGTTTTCGCTCGGTGTTTCCCATTTCACTAACATATCACTGTTCGCGGCTTTTTACTGTTACTGGAAATAAATAAAATTTAAACTTTTCCCTATTTGTAGGTGAAATAAATTTCTATATATTACATATATTATCGAATTACATTTTCTATCAAAATCAAAGAATCCCCTTCTGATTATACAATATAATATATATATATAAGAAAACTCTTTTACTTGTTTTCCAAGCTTTCGAAATATATTTATTTCATTATAAAGGAATAAGCACGAGTATAAACAAAATTGGTGCTTATTCCTTGATAATGAAATAAATATATTTCGAAAGCTTGGAAAACAAGTAAAAGAGTTTTCTTAAAACACATTGCCGTATACCCCAAAAAATTCTGGTTTAATACCTATTAGTCGGCAAAGAACATAAATTTAATTAAATTACTGATCATGGGGTTTTATCAAGACATCGAAGAACGTTATGGTAAATATACTGTTCAATATTTTAAAGATTGGTCCAAGGCTAAGAATAAACTTGCAAAAGAACTTAATCGAAGATGCTTTTTACTGAGATGTAGAAGAGAAGGTGTTATTCCAAAACATGTTGACAATTCTATAGTACCTATAATAGATCTTTTACATCGTCAAAATATTTCCATGAAGAAAAACACAAGTTTTTTCTTAAGGTTAGGATCTAAGATTATTAATATTGAAATATCTTGTAATCAAAAAACTATTTTATCATTAGAAAAGAATTTAGAAAATTTAAAAAATAACATTATTCAATCAACGTCAAATTTTATATTTAAAAACTATGAATTCTTTCAGAAAAAAACATTTAATAAAATTTTTTACTTAACCAAAAGAAATAATATTAAAAAATTTAATAAATTGATAGATGATGAATTTAAATTAAAACTTAGTACAAATCCCAAATGAATTAAAAATTTAACAAACATTGAAATTCCACATGACATTTTGTGTTTTTTATCTTTAGGGCATAAATTTAGTATTGAACCAACTATTGGAAAAGATCTTAAATTTAAACATCTTTTAGCAGATATTGAATATATTACATCTCAAACATCAGATGATAATTTAAGGAAAACATTAATAGCAAAATCAACTAATATTATCACAAATCATATTAACCAAAATTCTAATAATAAGTTTTTTCGAAATTTGTATCATAAAACTAAAAAATTTTTAAAGAATCATTCAAACATTATCGTTACCAACAGTGATAAAGGAAATTGTACTGTAGTTATGTTTAAAGACAATTATATTGAATTATCACTGAAAATTCTAGATAATAGTTCATCTTATGTAAAATTAAAAAAAGATCCAACAATAACAATTCAAAATAAATGTAATTCTATTATAAACAAACTTTATAACAAAAAACAAATTGATAAAACTACAAAACACAAATTGATTTGCTATAATGGAATTCCAGCAAAATTTTATGGTCTTCCTAAAATTCATAAACCAGTATTATCAATTAGACCTATTGTAGCTTCATTAAACACTCCTACTAATTTACTTGGTTCATATATCACTGAAATATTAACAAAAGCATATGATTATAATACAGAATACTACATTAAAGATTCTTATGATGTTTTTAAAAAATTTAATAAATTTCAGTTACCAAAAAATTATGTTATTTGCAGTTTGGATGTTGTTTCTTTGTTTAGTAATGTTTATTTAGAATTTGCTTTAAGAGCAATAGATAAAAAATGGAATGATATTAGCCAACATTGTTCAATATCTAAAACATACTTTGAAGAAATTTTAATTTTTTTATTTGAAAATACTTATTTTTCATTTAACAATCAATTATACAAACAAACATTCGGTACTCCAATGGGAGCTTTCATCTCTCCAATTATTTCTTGCTATGTAATGGATAATTTATTAGATACTGTTATTCCCGTATTACCTTTTAATTTAATTTTTGTTAAAAAATATGTGGATGACATTATTTTGGCATTACCTAAAGATGGTTTAAATGAACTTCTTTTTATATTTAATTCTTATGATCCTCATATTCAATTTACATTAGAAAAAGAGGACGTAGAACATAGTGTTCCATTTTTAGACACAAAATTTATTAGAAAAGATAACACTATTACTATAGATTGGTACAGAAAACCAATAAATTCTGGTAGAATTATGAATTTTTGGTCATATCATAAATTTTCGACTAAAATTAATTTAATAATGCAAATGAAAAAAAGAATTACATTGATTTCGGATCCTATTTTTCATAATAAAAATTTTAAAATTTTACATGAAATGTTTTTAGAAAATGGTTATCCGAATAAATTAATAAAAAATGTATTAAGTAATAATTCTTACAATATAAATACATATGATCAAAATAATAAAGAATTAGACATTCAAACCAATAATACAAAATTATATGTATCATTACCATACATTCGAGAAATTACATCTAAATTAAGTAGAATTTTTAAACCATTAAATAATATTAAAATTACGAGTAGAACATGTCTTACCTTAAACAAAATTTTTAGTAAAGTAAAAGATACAACTCCAATTTTGGATTTATCTAATGTAGTATATTGTATTCCTTGTTCTGCTTGCGATAAAAAATACATAGGTCAAACTGGACAAAGATTAAAACAACGTTTATCCTTGCATAAGAGTGATACCAGGTTACATCCTGAAAGATGTGAATTGGCTAAACATTCAATAACTAATGACCATCTTATCGATTATGCTTCTGTTAGTATTTTGGACGTACAAATTAACAATAAAAAAGACTCTTTTTGGAAATGGCATCTATATCACAAGACAATGATATTATGAATAAAAAAAAGTGACCATAAAAACTTGAGTGACATTTATTATTATCTGCTATCTTTGGATAAACATACAAATAAAGATCTAAATAATACCTAAAATTCATGACATTTATTTGACATTTTTATTTTGATTTTAAATGACATTTTAGAAGCTTAAATCAAAATTATAAAAAAGAATAAGATATCCTTATTTTTTATCATAGAACAATTAAATATTTTAATCAAAATTTACATTTTTCATGAAAGAAGAAATTAAAAAATTATAACCTATTATTTTCTACTCTTTTTATTATTACATTTTATCTCAAGCAATTAAGTTGTTTATTAATTTTATGACGTTATTTTGTTTTATAAATAATTTGACTTAAAAATTTTTTTAAATTCAAAATTAAAGTTAAAATAGTTTTTATGTTATATTTACCATTTTTTTAACACCAATTTTGTTTATACTGTGCTTATGCCTTGATAATGAAATAAATATATTTCGAAAGCTTGGAAAACAAGTAAAAGAGTTTTCTTAAAACACATTGCCGTATACCCCAAAAAATTCTGGTTTAATATATATATATATATATATATATATATATATATATATATATATATATATATATATATATATATATAAAATGTTTCTTTGTATCGACCGTCTAGTAATTTATACTGTGAAGACTTTTATCAGGTTTGTCGGTCAGAAATAAAACAATTCTATTTTCTTGTTAACTCAATATTTCGCTAATGATTATTAGCTTCATCAGGAGTGCACTACAATTTATTTAATAAAACTAGTCAAACACAATTTTAACAATTTTCTTAAATTGGTACTTACAGATTTTGAATTATAAGGTTCTAAAATAACACATCACAATTAACAATAAACCACTAACACTGATTTCTAAAAATGCTTATAAAAATTTAAGTAACTAGCTAATGGGTGTAAAAAATGTTTATGCTACAATTAAAATCTATTGGTATAAAATACTTAAAAAAAAAAAAAGCAAACAACATTATCTAAAGAGAATTTTTTAACATTAATAAAATTTATTTTTAACAATACATATTTTTCTTTTAATGGGACAGTCTACAGTCAAATTTTTGGAACTCCTATGGGCAGCCCTATTAGTCCTATATTGGCCTTAATAGTTTTGGATGAATTAATTGATAATGTTTTACCGAAACTTCCATTTAGGATGGCCTTCCTTTATAAATACGTGGATGATATAATTTGTGGAGTACCAAATGATTATATAGATGTCACAGTGAATGCATTTAATTCTTTTAATCACAGTATACAATTTACCGTTGAAACTGAGAACGAAAATAGTGTTCCGTTTTTAGATACCAAATTAATTAGAACAAAAGACAATGAGATCATTTTGGATTGGTATCAAAAACCCACGTCATCTGGTAGGTTCCTCAATTTTAGGTCTAATCATCCAAAGAGTCAGAAGTTCAATACTGTTTTAAATATGAAAAACCGAATATTGCACATTAGTGACGACCGTTTTCTTAAAAACAACCAAAATACGCTATTCGAAATGTTTGTTA
Organism: Ophraella communa; assembly: GCA_035357415.1. Taxonomy (NCBI): domain Eukaryota; kingdom Metazoa; phylum Arthropoda; class Insecta; order Coleoptera; family Chrysomelidae; genus Ophraella; species Ophraella communa. Next base: position 31,286,583 of record CM068979.1, read on the forward strand.
ATAACGGCTATCCTAAAAATATACTAAAACAATTGATATACAGTACAAATTTTTATGACGGACAACTAGATACAAATCAGCAACATGTATACAAATATAAAAGACTTCCGTATGTTGACGGTTTGACGAACCAGATTATTTCCCTTGTTAAACCATACTCCAACATAAAGGTAGGCAAATATAGTATGGTAAAAAATAAAACATTGTTTTCAAAACTTAAGGACCGCACTCCACTATTGTACAACAGCGATGTAATTTATAAAATACCATGTTCGGGTTGTCAGGGATGCTATATTGGACAAACGGGCCAATGGTTAAAACAACGGATAACTCAACATAAAAGTGATTGCCGTTTAAACAAAAATACTTGTGCAGTTGTCGACCATTATAGAAAAACTGGCCATGAATTTGATTATGATAATGTTAAAGTATTGGAGAGAGTCAACAATTATAAAAGCAGATTATTTCTCGAAATGTGTCACATAATGAAAACGAAGGATGTTATAAATTATAAAACAGACACGAATCAACTGAATAGTATTTATTGTAATATTTTAGGTTTTATTTGACTATGTTTTATAAAAATTTGTTTTTTTTTTTTTAAGTATTTTATACCAATAGATTTTAATTGTAGCATAAACATTTTTTACACCCATTAGCTAGTTACTTAAATTTTTATAAGCATTTTTAGAAATCAGTGTTAGTGGTTTATTGTTAATTGTGATGTGTTATTTTAGAACCTTATAATTCAAAATCTGTAAGTACCAATTTAAGAAAATTGTTAAAATTGTGTTTGACTAGTTTTATTAAATAAATTGTAGTGCACTCCTGATGAAGCTAATAATCATTAGCGAAATATTGAGTTAACAAGAAAATAGAATTGTTTTATTTCTGACCGACAAACCTGATAAAAGTCTTCACAGTATATATATATATATATATATATATATATATATATATATATATATATATATATATCACTTAGTGATACCATACTATATTTGCCTACCTTTATGTTGGAGTATGGTTTAACAAGGGAAATAATCTGGTTCGTCAAACCGTCAACATACGGAAGTCTTTTATATTTGTATACATGTTGCTGATTTGTATCTAGTTGTCCGTCATAAAAATTTGTACTGTATATCAATTGTTTTAGTATATTTTTAGGATAGCCGTTATTAACAAACATTTCGAATAGCGTATTTTGGTTGTTTTTAAGAAAACGGTCGTCACTAATGTGCAATATTCGGTTTTTCATATTTAAAACAGTATTGAACTTCTGACTCTTTGGATGATTAGACCTAAAATTGAGGAACCTACCAGATGACGTGGGTTTTTGATACCAATCCAAAATGATCTCATTGTCTTTTGTTCTAATTAATTTGGTATCTAAAAACGGAACACTATTTTCGTTCTCAGTTTCAACGGTAAATTGTATACTGTGATTAAAAGAATTAAATGCATTCACTGTGACATCTATATAATCATTTGGTACTCCACAAATTATATCATCCACGTATTTATAAAGGAAGGCCATCCTAAATGGAAGTTTCGGTAAAACATTATCAATTAATTCATCCAAAACTATTAAGGCCAATATAGGACTAATAGGGCTGCCCATAGGAGTTCCAAAAATTTGACTGTAGACTGTCCCATTAAAAGAAAAATATGTATTGTTAAAAATAAATTTTATTAATGTTAAAAAATTCTCTTTAGATAATGTTGTTTGCTTTTTTTTTTTTTTAAGTATTTTATACCAATAGATTTTAATTGTAGCATAAACATTTTTTACACCCATTAGCTAGTTACTTAAATTTTTATAAGCATTTTTAGAAATCAGTGTTAGTGGTTTATTGTTAATTGTGATGTGTTATTTTAGAACCTTATAATTCAAAATCTGTAAGTACCAATTTAAGAAAATTGTTAAAATTGTGTTTGACTAGTTTTATTAAATAAATTGTAGTGCACTCCTGATGAAGCTAATAATCATTAGCGAAATATTGAGTTAACAAGAAAATAGAATTGTTTTATTTCTGACCGACAAACCTGATAAAAGTCTTCACAGTATATATATATATATATATATATATATATATATATATATATATATATATATATATATATATATATATATATATATATATATATATATATATATCACTTAGTGTTTGCTGAGTAGCCAAATAATAATGATAAATCAGTGATTCTAAACAACACTTGAACAATTGAAATGAATATAGATGTTTTTAATGAAATTATATTAATAATATAAGGTATAATCGGAATTTGATGACAATAGTAAACTCCTTAATACCAATATTGTGAAACATGATTTATAAATATTATGTAGGTCACATTTGCAATATTAAATGGATTATATTTCAAAGTTTTTTTAAATATTTTGACCTCAAATTAAATACATTACACTGAAAATATAAGTTTATAATCCAGAAAAAGATCATACAATTTAGTTTTATCTTCGTCCTCCAAAGCCTCGGCCTGCCATGCGATTTGATGAATCTGTTCCTCCGAATAACTTTCTGATTTAGGGATGGAAACTTGCTCCCTTCCCTTTTTTTCAACTATTAACTCATTAATGGTAATCGAAGATATTGAACTTGGCTCCTTATCAAAGCTGATTATATGTGTTTCATCCTGGAACACTCCGATGATTCTGTTATTTACAAAATCAATTTGTATTTTATTATCCAGTAGCCAATCACATCCTAAAATAACATTACGTACCAAGTTCGGTACATAAACAAGGATAGTCAAAAGAAAAACTCCCTAGCCACCTGCTCTCGAACCTTCTTGCTCTTCTCTCCTAAAGCCCAAGTCAGCGTCGAACAATTTACAGGTAAGGTTAAAAAATGGGTTTGCTATTTTTAGCTTATTAAAGAAATCCTGAGACACACAAGAAACTTGACTACCAGAGTCGACTAGCCCCTCAGTTTTCAATGATTCAATTTCCAGATCCAACGTGGGGATAACAACTTTCGGCTTTTGCTCCGCTTCTTCTTCTTGTAGCAAAAATTATGTACTTTCAAAAATAACATTCATCTCGTTATTATTTGACATTTCCTCTCCTTGACGTTGCTGAGACGACCCCCCTGTCCTAGACGGTTTTGAGACAACTCCACAGGTCTTCCTTGTCCAGCATTATTTGGCCGTTCTGAATTCCTCGGGCCCTGACGCCAGTTACCATTTCCATTTGGTTGATTGCCACCCACGCTCCTAGAATATGTATTTGAAGTACTTTCGCAATCTAAACCTGCATTAAGAATAATAATAATAATAAGATGGACTTCCAAAAAGTAAGGGTTAGTACAATCCAATTTAATTAAACCTGCATTGTCAATTTCTCTTAAATAGCCTTCTACACTATCTAAATCTGAAAGACCCAGTAATATGATCCCCCGTTTAATTTCTTGTGGAAAATGTTGGGTTAACATTTTAACAATTTCTCCTTCCGACATTTTTGCTGATAGATATTTTGTTTAATTTACTAATTTAATGAAATAATCCGCTTTAGAACCGGTTTCATATTTCCCAAACTTAATTTTCTGAAAAAGATTACGTTCTTGAAATGCACCCCAGTATCTCGAAATGAACATTTCTTTAATTCTTTAAATGTATTAAAACAGTTAAATGAATCCCCAATTTGTGCCCAATTTTGAGCCTAACCCCTCAATCCGGTTATCGCGTAATTTACTTTTTTATGTTCCCTGCATCTTCAAAATCTCTTTCTAATTGAATATTGTTTGAAATGAATATTGTTTCCCCCCAAATCTTTAAATGCTGAAATATAAGCACGATCTTGCAAATAGTTACTTTTAAAATAATTTTTACTTCCATTTCCTACACTCTCCTCAATGGAATTAAAATGTTTATCTACTTTATCACTCTGTACAATTTCATTGTCCTCAAAATCCAAACTTCTACGACTACCTACAATACTATTTTCAATATTTTTCATAACTTTTTTGTTTTCTTTTAGTTCTACAGAAATGTTCCCTATTAAACCTGACAATAATATTAAAGTTTTATTTAGTTCTGTCTCTTCCGAATTATTTTCAGAATCCTATCTCTTTCTACTTTTTTGGCTGTATTTTAAAATTATTTTTAATAATTGAAATATACAATTTTACAAATAACGAATAACTGTCTGTACTTGTTATGTGTACCAACCTCAGACTAAGAATATATGTCTATGGTACCAACTCATTTCATACATGGTCGAGGGTGTTGTAAAATACTTGACTTATTTTTTTATATTTTACTTAGCCCCATGTTGCTGGGCGCCATTTTGTAGTATGCTTGTTATAAAATTAACCAACATGGGTTGACTGTAGACTCCACTGATTGAGAGGGGTGAGGGAGTTTATAAAATTCCAGTAGCGCACTTCACCCGTAACCTTCACATCAATCAACATCAAATTGTGACAGACATGACGGATTCCTAGAAAAATTGCGATGTTGCCAATTACCAAATCACAATTAGCTTATTTGATTGCCAAATTCTTTGGTGCATCGAATCGACTTATTAACCGTGATTACAGACTTAGCTGTGTTTAGCTAATTACGAGAAAACGTGAAAATGGTGCATACAGGCATAGATCTGATAATTAGTAGAAGAGTTAGCCTGCTAGAGGGTCTGCTGTGAAACAGACACAGATACATTGAATGCAACAAGTTCAGCAAAGAGGGACAACAAGGCGAAATCAATTAATATACAGTATGTAGATGATGCACAGTTAGAAATATTAAGAGAGCTGAAATGAAATATACTTATTTTTTAAGGTTTAATCAACTAAAAACTACAATGATATTTTACAAGAGTAATGTCATTGTCATAATGAAGTAAATAATTATAACAAGAATATCTATAACAACTAAAGCGATTATATAAAAACAAATAGTATCACATTCACCCCCCTTTTTTAATTTAAATATAATCTCCTAAATATCTTTTCATTCTAATAGGTCGAGGGTCTTCTCTAGGTGAAAATCACGTTTCATTTTTTTTTTATTTCTTGAGAAGGTGTCGGATTCTTGGGAGTTGTGAGAAATAGAATCTCTGTTGTCAGAATTTGACCTAGACTGTTCAGCATTCGTTATATTATTGGAAGATGTCTCGTCCTTTACAATTTCATCAGCAATCTCCATCACGTGTTTGTAGGACAAACTCGTAATCTTTGTCGTTATTAATTGTGGTTAAATCGCCCCATGGCGCTAGATGTCTTAATGAAACGACTGATTCTCTTCCATCTGAAAGTTTAATAGAAGCGTATTCAGGGTTGGCATCTATGAGGCTTACTTCCTCAAAGAGTAGTTCATACTTATTTTTCCTATATGACTACAGTTAAAATGTACTTATTTTTACTAGTTGTTGGCAACGGTCCTGTAAAATCAAGATTGAACGCTCGAAAGGTGCTGTCGCTTTTATTAATTTACCTTCATTAAACCTTACAAACTTTGGTTTTAATTCTGCACATATTGGGCATGACGAAGTTATTCTCCGTACATCCTCTACTGAATAAAGCAAATTTCTAGAGCGTATCCAGTTTGTCATTCTTGTAACTCCTGAATGACAAAGTGCTTGATGAAGTTCAAAAAGAGAATTTTGACTAATTGAGCTGCACATTCTACTAAAAGTATCGGGTACGATATTCTCTACCCCCCTGCGATAGATTATATCGAAACTGTAGCAAACAAGTTCGAGCCTCCATCTGAGGAATTTATCATTTTTAATCTTGCTGCTATGTTTTTGATTAAACATAAAGGTTATAGACTTTTGATCAATGTAAAGTTTAAAGTGTTTTCCAATGAGGAAATGACGCCATCTTTTAAGAGCCTCCACGATCGCATATGCTTTTCTCAATAGAAGAGTGGCGTTGTTCACTTCTACACAACGTCCTTGAAAAAAAAGCGACTGGTCGTCCTTCTTGGCTTAAAGTAGCTACTATCGAGTGCTCCTATGTATTTGTTTCAACAACAAAGGAATTTCATTGTTTATAGTAGTTACCACTGATTTGGCTATTTCTAATTTAAGATTTTCAAAATCTTCTGCTCTCGAAGACTTCAGAGGAAACGTGTTTGTCTGTACTAGCCAATAGATTATTTCAGAGAAACGAGGAATCTATCTAGAGTAGTGAGCAAACATACCCAATATTAGAAGCCATATTATTAGGTAACGGAAAATTTAATAGGTTCTAATATTGACGGATCAGGTCTAAGGGTGTTTTTTTCTATTTAGTAACCTAACAGACTGATAGATTGTTTTGAGAAAGAACATTTTTCTTTATTGATAGTAAGATTGTATTTTGATATTACCTCGAGGAGGCGATTGAGATTTTTATCATGATCAGCTTGATTAATACCACCAACTGTCACGTCGTCAAGCTTATAATATGTGGGAGGCTTTAAGAAAAACTTATGAGAAAAAGGGAGTACAAGGCCAACTATTTCTAGAAAAGAAACTATTATCAATGAAAATGGGAGATAGTCAACCTATAGAGGAATTTTTAATGAAATATGAAGAAATTGTAAGACAATTAAAGGGTTCAGGAATGACGAACGTGATATGATATGCAATCTTTTACTTGCTTTACCAAAACCATATGAGATAATTATAACGGTAATTGAAAATATAGTTGAAAAATTGTCGTATAAAGAAGTTAAAAGCAGAAGCAGAAAAAAAAAGGCAAATGGCACAGGTAGCGATCAGGACAATGAACAAGTAGCCTTTGTATCAGCAAGATGTTATAATTGTGAATTGCACAGAAAGTGAAAACCAAGGTAACAAACATTTATTATTTTGTATAGATAGTGGATGTACTGATTACATGACATTATGGTATTAGAAATTCCTATTAATATTGCCACTGCAAATAATGAATATGTAGGTATAGGAAACATTGAAGTTTTCTCAATCGTTGATTGTATGGTTATTAAATGCTTAATTAAAAATGTCCTGTTTTGCCTGAATTAAGAAAAAATCTATTATCTGTTAAAAAACTGGAAGATGCGGGAATTAAAGTTGTTTTGGAAAATAGCACTGTAAAACTTTTTAATAACAATGATTTAATTGGATTAGGTCAGAAAAATAATTTATATGAAATCAATTTTGTGTATAAAGTAACTGAAACCTTAAATGTAGAAATGGTAAATGATGAGCTTATTACTTGGTACAAGAGATTTGCACACTTAAATTTTGAAAGTTTAAAGATGCTAATTAAAAATGATTTGGTTAAAGGTATCAATAAAAATATATGTTGTTCTAAAATAGAATTTTGTGAACCATGTGTAATGGGAAAAATGTCACGTCTACCTTTTGGAACAAGAATTAAAAGTAATAGATTTTTTGAGCTGGTTCACACAGATGTATGTGGGCCAATAAACCCTGAAACTTTTGACGGTTTCAAGTACTTTGTAATGTGTATAGAAGATTTTTCAGGTTTTACAATGACTTTTTTAATACAAAACAAAAATGAGATTTTTGGTAAGTTTCAAGAATATGTTAAAACGGTTTTATCAATATTTAATTGTAGAATATTCAAACAACGATGTGGCAACCGAGGGGAATATGTGTCAACACAATTAATTTTTTTTAAATGGAAGGCATAACTTTAGATTACACACCAACTTATACTCCTCAACTTAATGGAAGAGCAGAGAGAATGAACAGAACTCCAGTAGAACGCAGTAGAACTATAATGAAACATGCAAATATGCCAAAAGAATTTTGGGAGGAAGCAATAAGGGTATCTACATATGCTATAAACAAGAGTCCTGCTAACAGAAATAATGACAACACCACTCCAGCTGAAATTTGGTATGGGAAGAAACCAGATGTATCAAACTTATAGCGTTTCCGACTGGGTGCTCTGGGTCGCTCTTAGAGTGCTCCAATAATATTCTGTTGATCGTATTGGTCACCGAGCATGGTCGATTTTCTTGTTCGGCTGACCGATCGACTGAATCTCTCTCAGGTTGCTCGGAGTTGATCTGAGATCGAGGGTCAGATCAACAGATGCAGAGCAGAAATCGCACCTTCAGAACTATAGAGCATTAACTGCAAATAATATCTTTCTGAGATAATGGGAATTTAAAAATATTTCAGTATTAAAAAATTTTTTACTCTTAAGTTATTAAATGTTAAACCAAAATTTTTGGAAATAAAAATAATCAATGTTAAGCGGCTTTATTTCCAAATAATACGTATTAAAAAATGTTTGATTTTTGGTAGATTTTACACATAATTCCTTATAGCTCTGAACTGAAATAATAAAATTACACATAATCTAATCAATAATAACTTTATTACAGAGCAAAAAGTATGTAATGAAAATTACAAGCTCCACAGAAAATGAAAACGTATCATCAGAAAATACAATAATATATTATACATACTTATATCGCAAGTATCATTAATATTATGGTGAATCATTTCCAACTACTAAATTATTAAAAAAATCATGGTATTGGGGTTTAATTGCATTTGTTTCGCATAAAGATGAGATATCTCTCTTTTTAACTGCAGTGATATCTGGTGCAGAAGCATATGCTGTCTTTAGTTCTAAGTTTTCTAGTTCAGTAAAATGCCCCCTTAATCGGCGACGCAGGTTTATTGTTTCGAAGGGTCCTTCAAAACTAGTCTTCACTTTAAAGGAAAATGGGCTGTTCTTTTCTACCTCCAAAACTTTAATATCATTCCATGTGATTTTGTTTCCGTCTTCATCAATGTTGAAATTTTGCCAATCATTGAACATAGGTGTTTAAGGTCATAAAATTGATCAGTGAACATTTCATTTGTTTTGAATGGTGGTCCATTTTTCTTAGCTGACTGGATAACGGTCACCCATTGGGCTGGTACATAAATAGGACCTCCTTTAAGAACTCGCTTTCGTTGTTTTTCAATGAGTGAATTCATGTTATCTTCCTCGTTCTGGGAATGTCCAGTAATCAGAAATTTATGTGATATTTTAGGTATATTAAATGTATGCACTGCGTATAGGTATAAGGCGAGCACGATGAGCAATGCCCTCATACCAAATAAAACAATGTCCCAGTCCTTTTCCGAAAATTCTGAAATTGAATGTAGTTTATAATAAAAGCTTGATATTTCACCACACGGAGTAGGCAACACAGCTAAATCGAAACATGCTGTTATGCACTCTTCAGATTTTGCTAATGCTGCGTCTTTGGTCTTTTCCTTTCTACTTAATTCAACTTCATAAAGAAGTTTCTCAAATTCAGATCTAAGAACTTCTTTGTCGCTTGCATTTTTGTATGACTCACAAAGTGAACACTGATCCTTTTTCGGTGTGAAGAATCCTATATTAAACTCTGTATTAAATATATCTCTAAAGATGTGGTAATTTCCATACTCGAATTCTTGTGCGATTGATTGAGAAACATAATCTCTGTGAAGGTCTGCTAACGTTTTTTCGCCACATAAATATTCTGCTTGTCTGATTTCTTAAGTAATGCGATTCAACTTTTGGAATTTCAGTGAAATAAGTTCGGATCATTTGCTTGATTTCGTGCCCTACTTGCTTATGATTTTGGTGAAAGCCTCTTTGGTCTTTCTGTATGAAGTTATCCTGAGTTTTTACCTGATTGTTTCTGATAATTTTATCACTTATGCTGAGAGTTGACATAAAAAATGTTTTACATACTCTGTACTTGTTATCTTCAATCTCAAACTCATATTCATAGTTTGGTGCTCTTGGACGATTTCCTACATTCACTCTACGGTATTTAATGTGTGTTTTTTCATGCATTTTAAAACAAAATTTCTTTGCAACATCAGGTCTCCAAGGCTCCAATATTTCGTAAAAAGCTGGATTCTCTGTCCATCTGTTATTTTATTGCATTAACATTTACATTTATTTGTATTGCACCTATCTTTCATATTTCTAGCAGGAACTTGAATATTTTTGGCATTAGTGTAAGCCTGCCCTAAATTTTTTTGTGTCTTCCTTAAATTTTTCTTCCATTATTCTGGCTGGCGCTTTCTTTTCCTTGTATTTTTTTCTCCTCTTCATCCAGTGCATTGACTGGCATATTATTTTCTGCATTTAAATCTTCATTTACTACGCTTGCTCCAACTTCTAACTTTTTATCCACATTTTTTTCGATGATGGCATCTTCTTCGGTAATATTGTCACCGCTTGATTCATGTGGCATTTCCGGACACCATGTTGGATCATCAATGCTGTCATCGCTGAATGCTGATAATAATGAAGATTTATCCTGTAAAATAAAATAAAATAATTGTAAAAAGCGAATATTACTGTGGTTAGTACTGGCAACATGGGTACTAAAAATGATGATGAATGACTTAGATATTTACAATTGTTTGATGATCACTGCCAGTTCGACGGTCTTGATCAAGGTTCACACCAATACAGCCAGCAAAACTATTGGTGATGTGAAATAAAACAAAAAGTTTAATATCCTGTAACTACAAATAAAATTAATTGTAAACATCATGGCACTAGTTTTATTAATTTAATTTTGATTAGATATAATTCCCATTTAGTAGCACAGGCTTCTCGCAATCAATGGGGCAGATAATCGATTATGAAATTATGCTTTTACAACAATAATCAACAGTTATTTAAGTATGAACAAATATTGAATTCTAATAAAAAGAATGCACTACGAACATACCTCAGAAGCTATTTTGGCTTGGAACAGCTCTTCTCCACGACTTGCAGCTAACATTGTTGATGGATTTCCATTTTTCAACGTATCTCTCTAAGGTTATTTCTGTAGGACTATCTTCTCGCCCAGCTCCTTCAATCTCTGAAATTTCTGTTTGAATTTCATTTTCTCTTGAGAATAAAGTTCCTTCTTCTAGCAAGGGTGGTAACTGAATTAAAATTTTAACTAATTAATTATCAATTTAAACTACCTATATAACTGTGCATTCATTAAAATTAGCATACTTAATTATTTATATTCGTGTTGCCAAATACCCAAATAATAAATAAATAAAAAACACTCAGTATTAGTCGTTCCTAGGGAGGCCACCCATCAGAGGAACAGTGAGTAATTATAGTTTATAATTTTGGTAATAATAATCATACTTACACGTTCAGTACCTTTCTTTCGGAGCTCTTCTAAAAATTGCAGTCTTCTAGCACACATTTTTCATCAGTATCAAACTTTTGCTACAGATTACTCAAAAATAAAAGCTACACCAAACGAAATCAAGATGTAAATAAATAACAAAGGCACAATAACAGATTAGTTGGTACCAACGTACCATGATACAAATATACAAAACAAGATCTCGCGCATGTTTGGGGCGTGGTTAGTGACGTCACTGGTGATCAGACGCCATTGTTTACAGGTTATAATTTTAAATTGCACCCGGAGTATATAAAATAAATTAATTAAAATGCTTTCTGCTGTATACGAGTGTGGTATTGACAATAACACTAAACATTTTTTAAGTGATATAAAGTTCTTCAGCTTTCCAAAAGACAAGAAAGTGCAAAATGGAACTATTTATGTAAGCGGGTTAACAATTTCAACGTAAAAAATGCCCGTATTTGCTCAAAACATTTCACTTACGAACGAAACTTTAAAATTGAGTTGCTTTGATAAATAATGTTGAATAACCAACAAATAAAAGTTTTAAACAATAAATTGACCAAATAAATATTAAATTCCTATATATTAACGTTGAAACGCGCTATAGACTAGCACCAGTGACGTCACATGCGCAGATCGGACGAGTTTGGAACCGCTAGATATCATACCTTGTATATTTGTATCATGCTAACTTCTGGCGCAAAACCACAGAAATATATATACTACCTAGAATAATAATCCCACCAAGTTTCACGGCGAAAAGCGTGCCACATATGTAAGTTGTTTACGAATGTGCGCATGCTCGTCATCAGTGTAGTTTGGGTATAACGTTGCCAAGTTTGAAAATTATTTATCGTTCTAATTCAGAGTAATGTGTCATGAGCCAATGAAACCATGTTGTTTGAAAGATATGTATTTTTCAGGTCACAAAAGACTTTCTTAAACCTGAAGAACATCAAAAAGATACATCACTGTCAATTTTATGCGCAAAAGAAACTTTTTTAATACAATAATGTACCCTATGTTACTGTCATTATAATGATCGTGCAACATTGCTTTTTTATAATTTGACAGACATATGAGAGGTCAGAGACGGCTTACGGTGAGTTTGTGCCAGTGTTTACGTTGAAAGTTTATATTTTGTTGATAGTGTTTGTTGTTAGTTCTTTTATCTTTTGTGAATTTACTTCTCGATATTTTCTAAGAAAACAATTTGGACCTTCAAATAAGCAATGAACTGTTTAGTGTTGTGGTATGAAGGTAAGGGAAAAATTCCTGGAATAAATTATTTTTGGTAGGTAATGACTTTTTTAAAGTACCAACTTTGCTCTAAAGTCCTAATTATTTCAGCTTGACAAAAAAATACATGATTCTTGGTTGAAGGCTCTAGGGAGAGACCCCAATGCTGAGCATTTAAGTGAGAAAAATGTAATTTGCAGCAGGCATTTTCCTGAAGAAGATATTTGCAATAGAATTTGTTTGAAACCTAATGCTGTACCAACATTGTTCCTTCGTAAACGTGATATCATTCTTACACAAGGATGGTTAGTAACAACTTTCTGCAGAAAAGTTTTGAGTATTTAGCCACACTTTCTAGTTCATGTTCTGAATATTCTTGAATTAGTTCCAGAGTCTTACAAGAAGTACATGGAAATACTGAACCCAAAGTATCGCCTCAGAAAACTGATGTCGAAATGGATATGGAAGTGTGTTTTTTTGATGATAAGGAAAATGTTCCTGGTGTCACTATTTCAATCACCAGCATAGTGGAAATTGAAAGGTAACACAACTACAAATACTCGTTAGTCGTTAGTTTCTACAAATTATTTAAAATTACTTACAGTACTACATATGCTATCATGAATCCTTCTAGAAAAAAGAGATCTTGAAGCATTCAATTAAAAAAAATGGGATGAAATTATTCATATTATCTGAAATCGATTTTCCTAATTTTATAAATTTTCCAGTCTAATGCTAATATTATTATATGATCATGTTGAAAATTGACTTGAAAATAATTTATATTTCAGTTCGCCAAAGAGTTCATCTGATTCCTTTACAAATTCTACTAGTAGTTCAACAAGAATTCTGATTGAATCAACAGATAGTGAAGGATATAAAGGAGAAATCAAAAGGGCTAGAAGAGACATCAATATGACACACAACTATAGGTTAGTTAAAATGTGTACTCATTTATTGAACACCACAATTTCTTTCATATTTATATAAACCAACAAGATGCAGTACATTCATAACGTTTGCATTCAAAATGAATTATTGAGAATTAGAATTTTTGAATCCTGAAAGAAAAACAACAATGGCTTTGTATATATTTTGTATATTTTTTTGCAATGAAAAAATATTCAATATCAAACTTAACCACGTTCATATAAAGTTATTTTTTTAAATGAACTCGTATGGTTAACTACTTTTATTTTTCAGTGCATCGCCTTCAAAACATCTTCGTCGAGTGAGAAATGCCAATGTTAGGAAAAATTGCAGCCCAGAAGAAATTAAAAGTGATGAAGGTGAAAGTCCGCCGTTTGAAAAACAAAGTAAGAAGCTTGAAACAAATTTTATGGGACGTGAAGAAAAAAAACTTACTTTCTGAAAATGGTATTGAGTTGCTGGAAAAGTCAATTACTGGTGTGCCATTATCTATATTGAAAAGGGCAATAGAAGTTAAAAAGCGAAAATCTAGTGGAAAACAGTTGAAACAGAAATTTGAAGGTGAAATTAAAACATTTGCTTTGACATTGCAGTTCTTATCATCAAAGGCATATTTATATGTTAGAAATACATTTGATCTTGCTCTTCCAGCACCATCAACTATCAGCAAATGGCTGAGCAAAGTTAATTGTGAACCTGGTTTCTGTGACTATTTCACTCACCTACGAAATGAACCAATCAGAAGCTCTAGTCAAGTTCGGCTTACCGATAATACCAAACTTGACTCTTGACTCTGATTGGCCTATCAAGTTCGGTGTTTTCAGATTTGTTTACAGTGCATGTGACAGTTAAACGTCAAATATAAGTGTATATAATAACTGTACCATTTATAATAATTATAGATTAGCATTAGTAGTATTTTCAAAATTATATTTTGACAGTAAACGTCACATTAATTTCGCTCCTTGAAAAAGTTAATTTAATTAACTAAAAAAGAGCAGATTAGTGTTAAATAGTGTATTTGGTGGTGTAGAAGAACTTCTTCTACACATAGAATCCTTCGATAGCCCGCCTTATAACAAAATAAGGATAGAAAGAGGAAATCCTAAAAAAGACGTGTCTACGGACACGGGAAAACTCCGTGCAGAAGCAGAAGCCCGATCAGGGTCAGTAATTAAAGACATTACGATTCAACCAACCCCATTAAAGATGGATTTTAAAACCATTATCAACAATCTTTCGGACAAGGACCTAGGTGAGTTGTTTTTACTACTCGCGGAACGTTTAGGTTATGACTTGACCCCCAAAAAAACCCCCGACACCCCCCCAACTAATAAAAAACGACGGAAAAGTAGACAATCCCCTCCCTTCCCCAACTACCCAACCACTTCCAACAAAAAATAGATTCGACACTTTAAAAACTACTGACAATACCGACATGAACGTTGACAGTGACGTTGACGTTTACGGCGACCTTGACAGTGACATTCCGACAAAAGTTAAAAACTTACTGAATGAATCAGACTATGATTCAGACAGCACCACAACTACCAAAAAAACACAACGCAGCCACAAGAACTCTGTGTCCTCCGACGAAGAACCATCACATCTATCATCATCATCTTCCAAAAGACGTAACAATGACGACTTCCCACGACTACCTCCACCCCCAACAAAATTACCCACAAACTCACAGACCACAACAACAAAACCTAAAAACAAAATTCCCCCCTATTACAATAAAAAATAAAGAGACCTGGTTAGACCTTTTAAAAATTTTCTCGAATGCCGCAAATAAAAAAGACGGGATTCAATTTACACCTGACTCCATTGACGATCATAGAGCCATAACCAAAGAACTTGACAGACAGGGACAGTTATATTACACGTACCAACTACTGACTGACAAGACTCTTCGAGTGGTCTTGAGAGGTGTTCCCAACCATATCACTGACGAGATGATTGAGAACGAACTTAAGTCCCTTAAGTTCGAACCAATTAAGGTCACTCGAATGTACAGACGAGTGACGACAAAACAAACGGACAATAAGACTAAGAAAGTTACTATCACGACTGACAAAATACATATGCCGCTGGTTCTGGTTGAGCTTCCTCGCAGTGAGTTCAGCAAGAACATTTATAACATCACTAATTTATTTTTTATCAAAATTAAAGTTGAGACACAGCGGTCCAACACGCAGTCGGCACAGTGTCACAGGTGTCAGGGTTTTGGCCATACCCAGAGAAACTGCCACCTGGAAGCACGATGTGTCAAATGTGGGTTGGACCACTTAAGTTCTGACTGCAAAAAGACTCCGGATACCCCGGCTTGCTGTGCAAACTGCGGGGGGGCCATCCAGCAAACTACAGAGGTTGTCAAGCTCACAAGACAACCACTGACAAACGAACATTGAACAAGACAACCTCTAAACTGACGCCGACAGTGACACAAAATAAAACTTACGCCCAAACGGCAAAAAAGACACCACCGACTCAGACTAACGAACTAAAGGAGGCAATTTCCGAAATCAGATCCATACTATCTGCTGAACTTCGGCAGATGGTATCTGAAATTAAGAAATCTCTTTTAAAACAAAATTACAAATAAACGACAACCTGACTCACTAAAGATAGCGGCTTGGAATGCATGTGGCATTTCAAGTAAAAAAGACGAACTGACTGAATTTTTACACTCTCATTCCATTGACGTAATCCTCATCTCTGAGTCGTGGCTCAAACCCGCACTGAATTTTACAATTCCGAATTACTTTTGCTACAGAACTGATAGGTTAACGGGTAGAAACGGCGGAACCGCGATTTTGATTCAAAAAGACATTAATCATTTATTCATAAACCGTTATAACTCCGAAAACATTGAAAACACAGTGGTTAAAATAACGATGGCATCGGGAATCACTTACACACTAGTTTCGGTCTATTTATCACCTTCTAAGAAACTTCTACAAGAAGACTTAGACAAAATTTTACCCCGCGACCAAAACACCATAATCGGAGGCGACTTGAACTCCAAACATCCGAATTGGAATTCAAGGCGAACAAATGATAAAGGGAAAATTCTAGATGCACATTCGACCCGACATGGCTATCTAGTAGTTGGGCCAGATGAACCGACTCATTTTGGTACAGGGATCGCTGATGTTCTTGATATTTTTATATTAAGGAACTCAGCTCGGACCACAATCCTATTCTTTTAGAATTGGAGAACTGGCAACCGAATCTGATGAACGCAAGGCGATTACGAGTGAATTGGACCAAATACTCCGAAATACTCAGTAACATTAACCGACCCCCCCTCTTGCTCAACAACATACATGATTTAGACAAAGAAATCCTTCAAATTACTAATGAAATGAAATCAGCGTTATTTCGGAGTACGTCTTCCAAGTCAACTCCTGCATCGAACCCCTGCTCTATCCCTCCCAGGATAAAACACCTTATCCAGGTAAAAAATAGAGCCCGCAAAATGGCTCAACGAACGATGAACCGGCTGGACAAAAACAGAGCCAACCAGCTATCGAACGAAGTCAAGCGAGAACTTGAAAAACTTCGAAATGACCGGTGGACTGAGACTCTGGAAATGATTAGCGATTGTAATGATCCTAATCCTTTGTGGGCTCTCAGAAAACGGCTTAAAATGAAGACAAAATCAAACAACCCCCTTCAGGGAACTTCAGGTCTGGTCTACACCGATCAAGACAAAGCCTCCACCTTTGCGGACTCACTAGAACTTCAATTCTCGCCAAACAGGGACCCAGACGACGATGTCGACTGGGAAACTGAGGTCGAAAATGCGGTAGATCGCGACATCAAAACACTGCCTTTCAAGGCAATACGCCCGACCACAAACACTGAAATTGAAAACATCATTTTTACACTGAAATCGAAAAAAGCTCCAGGAGACGACAATATTACTAATCTCCAGCTTAAGCAGCTGCCTCACACCTACTTCAAATTTTTGGCCAACATCACCAACACGATTTTAAAATTACAGAAATTTCCCGCCAGATGGAAAAATGCCATCGTTATTTTAATAGAAAAACCCGGGAAAAATCCGCTGTATCCCCAAAATCACAGACCGATAAGTCTATTAAGTTCGATATCAAAGGTGATTGAAAGAGTTATTCTTGAGCGTATCAAAGATGAGACTGACGAAAAACGACTCATCCGAGACTACCAATTTGGTTTTAGAGCTGAACACTCTTGCGAGCAGCAGGCTCTAAGACTGACAAAAAGCATCTTTGACCACTGGACAGCTAAACGGACGTGTTCCGCTATCTTTTTAGACATTGAGAAAGCTTTCGACAAGACTTGGCATGAAGGGCTGATTTATAAATTAAATTCAGTACACTTTCATTCAGGCCTATTAAAGTTAATCAAATCTTTCCTCCAATCACGAACGTTTCAGGTTAGAGTGAAATCTTCCATTTCAACGATCAAGAGAATCGAAGCTGGAGTTCCTCAAGGTTCGGTCCTCTCTCCTATTTTATACAATTTGTATACGGCAGACCTCCCCGAGTGTATTGGACTTACCAAAGTGTTTACATTTGCGGATGATACCGCGATTTTGTCAGGCTCTTGGAAATTCTCCAAAGCTGTTGAATATCTTCAAAACACGACTGATGCCTATATAGAATGGGCAGAAAAATGGAAGATTAAAATTTATGCGGAAAAATCGCAATTAATCAAATTTAGTAAAAATCGCGATCGACCAAATGTCGACTTCATGTTGAAAGATTTGGTTATCGATTGGAAACGCGAAATTAAATATTTGGGAGTCATGTTTGACAGTAAGTTGACATGGCACCCACATATCCGTCAAATCATTTCAAAAACAAACGCTTCTAAAGCAGCTCTCTGGCCCTTCATATCCAAGGACAGTAAACTAAGTCTCCGACACAAACTCACTCTATACAAGACTTGCATCCTCCCATAAATTACATATGCATCGACAGTATGGGGACAAACAGCTAATTCTCATCTTCACCGACTAGAGACTATACAAAACAAAACGCTACGACTAATTACCGGGGCCCCTGGTATTTACGAAACTCTAACATACGACGCGACTTAATGGTGGACACTATACGCCACCAAATCCGACTACGTAACAAAGACTTGATCACCTCATTTCATAACCACGCCAACCCTCTTCTGAAGAGGGCACTCGACTACGACCCGGACGACAATCCCAGGGCCAAACGGCCAAAACAGGTCCTTTTGGACCAAAACTTAGACTGACTGACGAGACTTACGAGACTTGTCTTACAAATTCTAAATTCATCGTTTGACCACCTAGGTCCACTCACAATAAAGGGTTAAAGTTCGTCCCTATGAACTAGCCCAACTAAATCATCATCAAGATCCCAGTGTAATAATTATAATTGAAAAATATTTCAGTATGTTATGGTTATTGTTGGTAGTGTAGTATTTCTTTCGATGTCAATGTTTTCTGTTCATTAAAATTTATTGATTTCTCAGGTCAACTTTTTTGCCAATTTTCTCTAATCCTGCCGAATTTCAGATTTTTTATCTTTCACTCTGTTTGTGAAATAGTCTAATAAAATTCCACTCGTGATTGAATTTATCTCATAAGTCTGTCTTTCATTTATGATCTCAATTGAATTGATTCGAGAACACACCACGAGTCCGCAGGACTTATGAGATAAATTCAATCACTTGTGGTATTACTACTGAGAATTCATTCAACAGCCTAAAAATTATTATTGCTGAAAACCTATCACAAAACAGAGAAACCTTGTGCAGTCTTATGCTAGATGAAATGGCAATTAAGAAACAAATTGAGTTAAGAGGCATGAAAACATGGGGGTACGAAGATTATGGGACTGGAGTCAATGATGATTCACTCAAGTGTGCTACAGAAGCACTAGTTCTGATGGTTGTTTCATTACATGGTAACTGGAAATTACCAATAGCGTACTTTCTCATACATTCGCTGACTGGTTCAGAAAAAGCAAATATTGTAAGAGAAGCTTTGAAGAAATTGAATGAAGTTGGAGTAAAAGTAGTTTCAGTTACTTGTGATGGGCCCTCTGCAAATATCACAATGGCTGAGAAACTTGGTGGAGTCATCCGTGATATAAGTAAACTTAAAACTCATTTCAAGCATCCTACAACAAATGATAAAATTTTCATTATTTTTGATGCTTGTTACATGCTGAAATTGGTGAGGAATAATTGGGCAAAGTCTGGAATATTTATTATCAGTGATGGCGAAAAAATTGACTTTGGCTTTGTTACAAAACTAAATAATGTGCAAGAAGAAGAATTTTGTCGATTTGGTAACAAACTTGGTGTATGTTGTGAATACTTGAAATCATGAAATCTTGAATTTTGTTCCAATTTCTAGGTCAATTTGGCAGCGCAGACTCTCAGTGCTAGTGTTACAAGTGCGTTGGAATTTTTAATGAGGATATTAAACATCAAGACTTCAGAGGTGCCGCTCCAACAATTGAATTCATTAGGATAGTCGATAGGTTATTTGACTTGTTGAATTCAAGAAATCCTTTTGCAAAAGGATACAAAACACCACTGAGAAAGTGTAATGAATCTTTTTGGAGGCCACTATTGACAGAGGGTTTCGCATACTTGAAATCGTTGAAAAATGTCGATGGAAAGTATTTGCACGTTTCAAAAAATATGACACCAATTCTTGGTTTTTGTACAACGATAGAATCAGTTTTGGGAATTTATGATGAATATGTCGAAAAAGAAAATTCACCATTGAAATATTTGCTGACATACAAGTTCAGTCAAGATCATCTCGAGCTGTTTTTCTGTAATATTCGGTAAGAATTTTTTTTTATTTTAAAGTTGTGAAGTAATTTCTCTTGAAAAACTATTCTTATATTATATGTTCTGTGTATTTTTTGTCTGAACATACAAATGTGTGTTTTTGTATTTTGCTTGATTTTGCAGAGAATGAGGAAATGTTCACTATATAACTTTGTATTTTGCAGAGGAAGGAATGGTTGGAACAACAATCCTACTGTATACCAGTTTTATTACACATTCAGGAGACTGTGTTTGAAAATCGACTTGAAAGTTTTAAAAGGAAATTGTGATGTATTGGACAATACTTCCATGCCAAGTTTTTCCAGTACCAATGAAAAACAAAAAATTTGCCCAGAACTCAGTTTGGGTGATATATCGGTAATAAAAAAATATGAAATTGATTACAATGATCTAGTTCTGGAAGATGAACAGTTTGTTTATGTGGTTGATGTTTTGCCAAATTTATCACTCCTGAATGACAATGTGGTACATTTTACCACATTATGACATAAAAAATCATGAACATTCCCGAGATTGGGAATTGACATTCTGTATTCAAAAATGACGGTAATGGTACACCATACATATAGTGAATATTTCGTTTCTTTAACTTTCACCACTAGATACCAAATTTTACTGAAACCGGGCCTGTCACGAAAAGCACTAATGACGCACATGCGCATTGCTGACTTGTCTGAACTTTTTACAGCACTTTCGACCTCATAGTCAACCCATTTTAGGATGTTTTAGCAGTTAATGCCCTATAGTTCTCAAGGTGCGATATGACGGGTAATATTCAAAATAATAGCGTAGAGTTTCTAATGCTTATGAATTCTCTATCGTCTTCAGAAGATAGTGATGAGTTGGATTTCCTTACTTTCAAGGAAAGGTGGAAAATAGGAAAAATTAAAAATTTCGAAGTGGACGTGCTTAATAATTATGATGATTAAGAATTAAGTTAAAATGGTTTAAAACATCATATTAAAGTGTATCAATTATTCTTCAGTATAGAAGTCGTTTGATAGTGAATAGAATCAGCCCTAATATCCTCACACCACATAGAGATTATGGGGGTCTGACTATGACGCAACAAAATTTTAATTATAAGTTCTCAGCGACAAGAGTTAAAATTGAAAATGCCTTTGGACTTTTTAAAAGTAGAAAAAACATCAGATTTTATTGTAGCTTGTTGCATTTTACACAACTTGTGCATAGATAATAATGCCTTTCACCAATCTTGGTGAAATCAAAAGAGATGAAATAGCACTACAATTAATGTGAGAATTAATAATAATAATAAGAGTATGTTCACTGTATTTGATTATGTTCGATAAAACAATAAACAGAAATAAATCTTTTATTTAACAAAATATAAGCTCATTTTCTAAAATAGGAACTCATTAGTGTATTCATATATTGAAAATAAATAAACTTAAAAATATCAACTTCCTCTATAAAACAAAAACATTTTATTTCTATATTAAAAACAAAACTTAAAAAATATCACATTCAATGATGAAACACAGGAACTTATTACAAAAATTTTTAATTTAAAAAATATTGTTTTATAAGCTCCAATTTTTCATGGAGCCTTCTTTCCCTATTCTTCACACTTTAATTGTGTATTGTTAAAAGTGTTTCAGATAATGACTTTTTTTAACCCACCTTCAATTGATCTTTTATGTTTTTTATTAACTATTTTATTGCTAACATCTGTTAATACTTCTGGTTCAATGCTGTCGTCAATGCTTTTAATTCGCTCTATTTCATCTGAATACTCTATAACTTCTCTACTTTTTCCTGATGTCCTGTTATTAATAATAGCTTTCACTTTCCTTTTCATTACTTTCCTATATCCAGTTTCACACTGCAATGCTGTACATAATAAACATAATTTATTTAAAATCTCCTTGGAAATTCTTTTCCATTTCATTTTTTTATTTTTAAAAATTTTCATTGGTCCTATTTGTGGCAAGTATTCCGCATATAAGTGAGCAACATTTTAGTATCCCCATTCTGATTTATCATTATTTGGGATATGAGTTGTTTTCAGACCCAACACAATTTTTTATTGGAATTTTCAACAAATTACAGTTGTCGATATTATCTTCCAGATATCCAATTTCCCCAGCTACAAAAACACAGTTACGATTAATTTTTTTTAAATAATGTTATAGGTACTAGGTAGGTACTTACATTTTATTCTGTAAAACACTATCGTAAACAGTTTGCCAATTTTCCATTTTTAATACTCTAAAATTTATCACAGTTATTTAAAAGTAAATAAACAATTTAATATAAAAGTAAGGTTGGAATATTCGAATATATTCGAGTGACTGATGTTCTGCCACAGAACTGTGTCACTCTTCTTCTTCTTCTGTATTTTGGCCTCCACCTAAACAGTATTTGGCCAGAGCTGGTTTTCGCTTATTATTTTCGTGTTTCTCTTTTGATGACTTCTCTCTCCCATTCTTCTTGTGGGGTAGACATGTTATAAAAATACAATCTCACTCAGGGGCAACGACCGAGCATTACACACATTTGAGATGTTGCCTCGGATATGAAATATTGGGATCAGGTTTTTGTTAGAAAGAATTTTTTTTTAATTAAGTTTATCTGTTTTTATTTTCTTTTATATCTCAATTTTGTATATATTGATAAATTTCATAATTAGATTTATAATATTGTTATTGGTGCAATTGGTGTAGGTATTTTTAGTTCAATTAGCTTGTTTATAAATCAAAATTGGTGGTTTGGTTTATGAGGCATCCGAAGAAAATGTGATTTAGATCTTCCATTTGTCCACAGATACAATATGGGTCAATAGCACATCCTATTCTAAATAATTGTTTTTTGTTGCGGCAGTGTCCCGTTCTGAGTCTGCTTATTATTGTTAGATTTTAATTGGTTCTTTAAAATATATATATATATATATATATATATATATATATATATATATATATATATATAAATATATATATATATATATCTATATATGTCTTCTTTATCTATATTAAATTTTTGGTCTGATACATTAAGATTTCTTCCGATCTGTGCTAGTTGATCAGCAATTTCGTTCTCTATGACTCCAGCGTATCCCGTAATCCATGCTAGAACAATATTGTGATTTTTCTTTACCATGTCCACTATTACCCGTTATTTGATTACTGAGGCTTTCGATGGCACTTTGCGAATCAGAGAATATTATTATTTTATTTATTCTTTTATTTTTTGCCATTTCTATGGCTTTGATTATTGCGATGATTTCCGCTGTACATATTTGTATGTGATTTTGTAGTCTTAAAGAAAATTTGTAATTTATAGAAGGAATATAGACGCTGCAGCCGACACTATTGTCTTCCGGATTCAAAGATCCATCTGTGTAAATTCACGTATATTCACTGTATTTCGGCGCAAATTCGTTTATGAATTTTTGTTGTGAGTATATTTCGTCTTTTTTTGTTTCAGAAAATACCGTGTTAATTCTGGTTAGGTTAGGTTAATTCTGATATTTTATTTCTTCTTTAAATCACGGATCTATTTCGCTTGTGTAAATATTTTGATTTGTTTCTTCAATTCGATTTTTCGCTTCAATTAAGTAAGGTCATTCTTTGTTTTTCCAATATCATGATTTTTCTTTTACACTTTTCCCAAAGTTTGTCAATAATTTCTTTCAAAGGATTTTGATCTTCTGTGTATATTTTCAGATAGAATTTAATACTTAATAATTTTATGCGATATTCTAGAGCCATTTCTCCACATTCTGCGAAAAGACTATTTGTTGGAGTAGATTTCACGGTTCCAGTTATGATTCTTAGCCCCTTATATTGGATTTGTTCCAATTTAGTCAAGAGTTTTTAGTTACATGGTTTGAATGAAGTAAAAGCATAATCTTGTAATGGCGCTTGCCTTGTTCGGACGGAACTTTGATCGGGACGGTCTTCCAACTAATAAAGTTTATATCATCTCGGGCGCCACCCTCAGGATTTAAGTGGTTGAGGGCCCACATGCGACAGGTAGCTACGGTTATAAAAGCGGTGAAAAGCGGTTAAAGCGGTGAAAACTCAAGCTTCAGCACACCAACACGCAAACATAGAAATGAAAGCGGAGATCTCCAGAGTAACCAAATTATTTTTAAATTATCCAATTAAAATATGAAAAATGCAACGGAATAGTAAAACAAAACGCGACCGCTATCGCGTGGAGGGGCAAAACCCGTCAGTTTGCTACCCATGACGGGGGGAAAACTTATGGAAGGTGCACCACCAGTTTACTACCCATGATGGTGTTGAGTAGGAAAAGGATAACCTCACCAGTTTACTACCCATGATGAGGGGAACTTAGAAAAGGTGCACCAACAGTTTACTACTCATAATAGTGATGAGCGAGAAGTGACAGGTAAGCGACGCATATAAAGAAAAATCTTAACAAGTTCTGAAAAATGTAACGGAATAGCAAAACACACGCGACCGCTATCGAGTGGAGGGGCAAAACCCGTCAGGGTGCTACCCATGACGGGGGGAAACTTATGGAAGGTGCACCACCAGTTTACTAACCATGATGGTGTTGAGCAGGAAAAAGGATAACCTCACCAGTGTACTACCCATGATGAGGGAAACTTAGGAAAGGGGCACCTCCAGTTTACTACCCATGGTGTTGAGCGAGGAAAGGATAACAGGTCAGCGGTGCATATAAAGAAAAATCTTAGCAAGTTACTCTGGCAAACATTGTATGTATATGTCAGGGGTGATAATAACACTGCGACCCATAGGATCTATTGTGTCCCCCCTTACTTGCCATGTTCTGATATTTTCTCAGACTTATAGCAGCTCTTCGAGTCCTATTTTCCTGAGGAAGTTTAGGACATCGTCGGGCTTCAAGTCAGGTAGATCCCCTTCCTCTATTCCATGTGCTCCTAGGTATCTAGCCCTAGAATTTTGCAAGGCAGGGCATTCTGCGAGTATGTGTATTGAGGTTTCATCCTCTTCCTCACAGAATCTGCACTTTGCTTCATCTGCTAACCCTAGTTTCTTCATGTGGCTTCTTAACCGGCAATGCCCGGTTAGTATTCCCGTTAAAATTCGGAGCCTTTTTTTACTGAGGTTGAGGCAGCTAAGAGATCTCTTCTGGTCATAGTTCCCCAGTAGTATCTTAGATTGCCTCAGTCCTTCCAGCTGATTCCAGTACTTGGATTTTTCCTTCTCCATTTCTTCCCTTAGTTTTCCTAAGATTACTCTACTGCTGATCCCACAAGATGGTTCTGGTCCCAAATGTGGGGTTTCAGCTCCTTTTTTTGCCAGCTTATCTGCCGTTTCATTCCCCTCTATTCCTATGTGTCCCGGGACCCATAGGAGGGTGACAGTGTTCTTATGGCCTAGTTCATTTAGTTTGCCTAGGCATTCCCAAACCACCTTGGAACTGATTATATTTGACCTCAGCGCTTTGATGGCTGCTTGACTATCCGACATGATCACAATCTCTTGTCTGCGGTAGTTCCTTCCAAAATTGAATTCCACACATCTTTCGATGGCGCGGACTTCTGCTTGAAAAATGCTCGGGTATGTGCCCAAGCTTTCTGAGTATTTGGCTCTCGGTCCAAAAACTCCTATCCCGGTTCCCTCGTCTAGCTTGGAACCGTCCGTATACCACTTTATGGTATTCTGATTTAAGTTCTGTATGGTGTCTTCATCCCATTCAGATTTATTACTCAACCTTGTGATAAATTTTCTCACAAAGTTGAATTTCTTTGGCATATCATCTTGGGGCATTTCCCAAGTTTGATCAAAATGAAGTGATCGGGGTTTTTCCCTGATAATTCCTTCTTTGATCATTCTATATATCGTTTTCTTCCTTACACTTTCTAACAGAATGTGCAGTGGGGTCAAGTTTAAAATCACCTCCATTGCAGCAGTGGGGCAAGTTCCCATTGCTCCAGTGATACATGAACAGGCTAGTCTCTGAATCTTCGAGAGATTTTTCTTCGTCGTACTCAGATTAGCCCTTGCTCCTCAAGCCACTGCCCCATATGTGATTATTGGTCTCACTAGTGCTGTGTACATCCTTTGCAGAATACGTGGGTTGCATCCCCAGTTCTTTCCTGCAATGTTCCTGCACACCATGAGGGCCTTGGTTGCTTTGTGTATTACTTCGTCTTCGTGTTTATTCCAGAGTAACCTGCTATCTAGGATTAGCCCTAGATATTTGACCTCTGTTTTCCATTCGACGATGTTCTCCCCTATTCTTATGATCTTTAGATTAGGTTTCTTTTTCCTTGTAAAGGCTACTAGTGTGGTTTTGGTGGGGTTGATGCTGAGTCCCACCGAGTCACACCATTGTTTCGCAATGTTCAGTCCTCTTTGAACAATGTCACAGAGGACATTTTCATACTTCCCTTTTGCCAGGATAACCATGTCGTCGGAATACCCTTGACATGGTATGCCTTCCCTGGTCAATTGATTAAGTAGACTGTCCACAGTGAGACTCCACATAAGCGGGGATGCAACTCCCCCCTGTGGACAGCCTCTGGTCACATTAATGAAGATAGTGTCTTGTCCTGCCTCCATTTCTGCGATTCTTGTAGATAGCAGTTGCGACATCCAGATGGAAGTCGTTCTATCTACTCCTTTCTCAATCAGTGCTCTTTTGACTGCCTCATGTGGCGTATTGTCAAAGGCCCCTTCTATGTCTAGAAAGGCACATACCACGGTCTCTTTTTTGTTCAGAGCGTCTTGGATTTCGTCAGTCAATTGTATTAAAGCGGTTTCCGTGGACTTTCCCGCTTGGTACGCATGCTGACGGGGGTGCAGTGGCACCTGTTCCAAGATTTCTGTTCTGATGTAATTGTCTACAGCTTTTTCCATCGTTTTGAGAACAAACGATGTGAGGCTGATCGGTCTAAGGGATTTGGGGTGCGTAGTGTCCCGTTTCCCTACTTTTGGGATGAAGGTGATTTTAGCCCTTCTCCACGCTTCTGGTATGTATCCCAGTTCAAGGCTGCTCCGACTAATTCGGATCAAGTGTGGAATTATTGCCTCTTGGCCCTGTTGAAGTAGGGCAGGAAATATTCCATCCGTTCCAGTTAGATAGTTTGGTGTGCTTACCTTGGTTCCGGTCGGTCTCGGGGTCTTCATTAGTTCAATAGTTTAGGCAAAACTGTCACTGTAACTGGTACTCCTTTAAAATGCCAAAATCGTCCAATTTATACAATTTTTGATAGGTAAGGGACGGATTGCGGGGGGGACACAAAAATCCTACCGGTATGCCCTTCCACCTACTTAATGTGGAGACAGGTGTTGCCTGATAATACGACTCAGACAATTACAGCTGCTGTTTCGGTTGGAACTTGTCGGAAAAAATAATTTTACTGAAAATCTGGTTTTCGCGCGAAAATGATTACCAGCATGATTTTCTTCGTAATTTTCTGAGACGATACCAAAAAGATTTAAAAAAATCGGTCCATTAATAACGGAGATACATTAAAAATATTTTAAATTCTAAAATCATACGGTATCATTATTCCAGCAAGTAACTAATTAGCGAAGTCTTATCGGTGTTACAAAAACTTTTAAAAATATAAACAAATGAACGGTCGAAACCGTGCGGATTTGATGGAATATTCGGAACTGAACGAAATTTTAGTAACTTCGTTACCATCTAGATGAGATCTTATTAATCCATTATATAATTGTAATAATGTCACTGGGTGTGCTCCCCAGTATGTTCCACAAAGAGCTCTCATTATGTTTAACCCCTTGTTTACTTTGTTTTCAATGTGTTAAATGTTTGATCCCCAATTTAAGTGTATGTTCATTATTACCCCTAAATATTTAATATTGTCCTTGAATTCAATTTCCTTACCGTTTATTTTAATGTTTTCACCGGTTGCCAATTTTCTTCTACTGTTTCTGAACATTATTGCCGCGCATTTGTCAATGGATATCCTCTTTTCATCTTTTTAGTAAACACCATATTGTTTATAAAATAAAATAAACTAATACCCATATAGCACATGTACGACCTATGGACATACTGGGGACGTACGAAACGGACGTATCGTTCGTCCTGGGGACGTACGGATTAGGGACAGTGTACGTCCTGATTCCGCATAAATGGACGTCCCAGGTACGTACACTTTTGGTCCAAATTGTGCCTAATGTGGACAAATCTGGGACGTACCTGGTACGTCCAAATTTTTCGCAAATGGACGTCCTTGGTACGTACACTTTTGGCCCAAACTGTGGACAGTTCTGGGACGTATCCAGGAAGTAGGTGAAAAATAATCTCAATATTTTAATTAATTAAAACAATTTTTAATAACCATTTGTATGATTTATAAAATTTAAAATAAAACTTATAACAAAATAATATAAAATCAAAAAAAAAACAAAAGTAATAAAAAATTCTGATAAAAAAACAAATAATTATTCTGATAAAAAAAAACTTAAATAATATTTCATTGATCTTCACGCTTTTATTGTTTCATGGACCTTTCCTTTGCCCTCTTTAACCATGATTTGAGGGCGATTTCTGTTTCTCTGAATGAACTAGATGTCTTTCCCTCATCAGCAGCATCTTTAATGAAATAGCATCTATTAACTATCTATTAAATTTTGTGTTTTGAAAGGAGACAAACATTTTGCCTGATTATCAGAATTATGAAGAAAACTACAAATGTATCTAGATGCTGATTTCTATAACTAACATATCATCAACAGGAGAAAAATTCCATTCCATTACTGATAAACCCTGTTATAGAATTGGTGTTGGGTGATTAATATCATTGCTAAAATATTTTAAAAATGATCTATTCACAACACTATCAAAGACTAGATATATATTTTTGTCTATAAATTATATAGTTTACTCCAATCTAAACTGCAATTGACAATTTACATATGGATATGTGGTTTCACAGACAAAAAATATTGTTTTTGAAATTATTAGAGAAGTTAAGTATCACAAAATTGTAGGCATTTTTTCTGTTAGTTAATTTAAAAACATTATCCAGATCAAAATATTTTCAAAAATAAAAGTAGCTTTTTCAGAACTTACTTTTTAACAATCTGGCTAATTGAGTTATATGAAAAGGCTTCTTTTCTCTTCTGCCCATCCAGCTATATTTGATAGCCAATTGATTACTAATCAGTGTGGACATAGCCCTCTTGATAAATTCATAGGGACTATTTCCTCCAAATTTAGCTATTTCTTTTACCTATAAATACATTAACATTTTAGACAATACAAAAGTTCCAAATTCACAAAAAATGTGGTGATTTTTTTTCAAATTGGTAGTTGGTTTGTATGGTAATATCAACATCAGAATATAGTAAAAATATTATTTGCTGCAGATTGTATTATAATAAACAAAATACTTACCGCATTCTGGAACATTTCCTCATTCTCCTTCAGAAAATTTTCAAGATCTTGAAATTCTTCTTCATTTTCCAAGGGGAAATTGAATTTTTTGAATATGGATTCTGCATTATTAACTGTTACATTATTTGATTGGTTTTTGATTTCAGTAATTAAGTCAACTACCAAACTTCTCAGCAAATGTTGCTGATTAAGTATTTCTTTCAAATCCTTTCCTGAAAAAATTGTTTCTGTTATTTTATACATTGCTATTATGGTTTCATTTACCGTTATTATGTGTATGACAGCATGTACACATAGTTTCCTTAATAAGTGGAACATCATTTGGCATATCTGAAATATTTTCATCAAATAAGTTAATATTATATAGGTACCTGTGATATGAAAAAATAAGAATTGAATAATTTCCATTTGACAGTAACCTTTAATAAAGTTGTTCAGGAGTGTAGCTGCCCTACCCTCATTAGGTGTAACACTTATGGTAGATTCATTTTGACCTAAAATCATTCATACTAAAATATATTCACATATGTAATAACAATGAATATCTACTCACTTTTTGAAATATATGAGGTGACCAGCGTCTCCCTGCATTGGTCATGCTGAATTTTCTTTGGGGTTGTATTTACTGGAAAATATAGAAGATTTAGTTATTTCAAAATCATAAAAATTATTTATACAAACTTTACCTAATTTTAAACTATTCCTTATTTGTGGAGGTGATCTAATTAGTTCCAACTCCTTCTCTCCAGATTCTGAATCAGATGAAGAAAGTCTCCTTTTTCTGAATCTTCTTTTTGAATGATCTGAATCTGAATTCAGATCGCTTGTTTCTTCAGCCTTCTTTGCTTTCATTCTAGCCATCCAATAATTTTCTATAATTATTAACAAATTTACATCTACAGCAAGAACAATTGCATATTGGCATTCACAGTTTTTTTTGAAAAAAAACTTCAACTTTGAAAGAAGGCCAACAAGAATTGGGTTCTTCTGAGTTTTTTATGGCCGACATAAGTTTTTCTTTTGTCTAGGGGGGCCAAAAACATTCGTCATTCCCTAATAGCCATCCTGAGGGTACAGCTTCTACAGCATTTTTATTTTGGAATTTTACGATCGTCCATGTATTCATGTTGATATTTTAGACATGAAAGAGAAAATATTCATTCAAAATATTTCAGAAAAATATTTTACTCCTTTTATAAAAGTTTTGAATGCTTTTATTTGCATTTACTTGAGGAAAAAATCAATCTTCACTCCTCTGCACAAAAATAATTAATATATATGTTCCTCAATATTTCAATAATTTGGATTTGATTAAAATCATATAACATAAAATATAGTAAATTTGGTAAAAAGATAGCTTTAATAAATTGCCTACAAATCATTCATACAAAAATTAAAGATTCACAATTCTACTTTGTATATGAGAATTAAATATATTTGTCCACGACAGTGCTATAAAACATTAATTATACATGTGCCTCCTCTAGCATTATTCACTAGTGAATAATGAATCATTATACAATGTATGACGTCAAAACAGCACATATGTCTAAACTTGATATGAGAATATTCTTTTTACTTTTTTTACACAATATTGTTTGATTTTAAAGTTTTTATGTAACTAACACATATTTTGGGACAAAATTATATTTATTATTTTAGTCCCAAATTTATTTAATCCAATAAAAATAAATTTAAATGTATTCAAATAAAATCTACATTACGTATATGTGTGTGGCTGTGTAAAATATTATATTATTATAATTACTAGTAAATTTTATTCAAGTCATGGACAAATTATTTTATTTTACTAGCATATAATGGCTATTATATGGTTGTTGAATAATATACTATTCTTAAGATCATTAAAAACATAACTCTAATGCAAATGAGGGAATACTACAAGTTTTTCATCAAATGATAACTTCAAATATTTTTTAATAGATGTTTCATTTATATGCCAACATTTCAAAGTACTTAAACCACTTACCATGTAAATACCTAATTCTGAGGAATTACATGGCTTTTTATAAAAATCTTCTAATAGTAGAAACTCTTGCCCAATAATAATAAGTCCTTTGTCAGTTAAAGCAAAATTTTTTATATAAACAATGTTATTATCAATTTGACAATAATTATTTGGTTCTGTTATTTTCAATGTGAAATTTTCAAACAAAATTGTGCAAGTAATACACAATCCATAATAACAGGGCCCTTAAAGTGTTGTTTCTGAGGTTGTGGGTGAAGATATGTCTGATTCAAATGAACCATATTGAGTAATGAATTACTTTCACTTTTTCTTAAAATAATTTGCTGCAAGGGCTTATCATTTTTCCTGAGCATTTTTTTCAGTTGCTGCATGTAATTTTCAAATGGGAAGGCACTAAAACTATCTAAAGGCCCAAATATTGCAACATCATCTGCTAAATGTAACAGGTTATGAATATTATGAGACACATTTTCTTTTCCATATAAAGTTATAAATGTTTCAACAAAATAAATTAATAATTTGTCTGCATAATTTAATAGTTCTGAATTTTTAGGCCCAGCAAGAATTATTGTTGCTACATGTAAACTTAAAAAGTTCATGTATTTATCAGGAATTAAAATATGTTTTAATACCACAGGACCAGTATAAAATAGAAACTGACGAAACTCTGTGGCTTTCCATCTTTTACATTCATCCAATGATCTTGGTTTACGATTAAACTCTACAGGTATATTAGAAATTTGTTTCACCAACAAAGAGGAGATCTGAGACATTTCATTAGATGAAAGCTTAGCTGAAGGCTTACCACAACACCACAATGAAACAATGAGTTTTTTAACAACTCCCAAGCATATAAGGTGCATGTAATCTAGAGGAAAGCTTTTCACCATATCTACACCAGGAATTTGTTCTATTAATGATGTCCCCAAATGATGTTCTTCTTGAACCTTCTCTCTAAAACTATTATTTGTCCTTAAATGAATATTTTTTGTAATTGGAAAGCATACTCTATTCTTTATATATTCACCCTCCGTATAACACTTAGTACAAGACATATAACCAGAATGTCCTTTGGAGTAAGTTACAAATGACTTGGCAGGTGCATCCATAATGAAACATTTAATTCTAACTGAATAAAACTTATCTTTGAAAAGTAATCCATTAACAATCAAATCTTTGGCATCAGTAACAAATGCAGCTAAAAACTGATTAGCATTGAAAGGTTTCTCATTACCATGAAATATACCAACAACTTCAACATTATTTTTATCATGAAATAAATTAATCAAGATTGGATACAACTGACTACCTGAACTCTTAGAGATAGGTAAACCATCAATGTTAACACATATCTCAATCAAGCTCAATTTTTGACATTTATGGGAGCATTTTAATAGTTTCATTATAGCAGGTTTCAAACCAAAATGGCAATACTCGCCAGGTTCTACTCTTTGTATCTCAACATTTCTAGGAGTTCTTAGAAGAGTTCGGGCATCCAGCGGTAGGTCAGAAAAATGTGGCTTTAATATTTTGAGTATATCATTAACAACAATGTGTGGTACATTGTGCTTCAAGGCCCATTCTGACAACTGAACAGTAACACTGTTGGAAGTTTCATGATCAACATTCAACTGATCTACAGATATTGCACTTTCAAAATTGTGATTATTTGCATCTGAGTCATTACACATAAAGTTATCATCAATAACATCTGATGTTTCTATTGAATCTGGTATGTCAAAAGAATAATTACTGCTATCAGAATTTACAAGAATTGAACTATGATGTTGGGTTGAAGGTATTTCTGAACAAGTAGTTAGAGGAGCTTCTTAAAAGTGTTGATACAAATCCATCAACGCTATCCCTGTCACTATTATGTGAACCATCAACTGCTATCAATCACTCGAATAATCGAACTCTTTGCCGGGCATACTTTAGATGTTTACTAATTTTTGAACGATTCATTTTAATATTAAAAGATAGCTTACCTTTTACAACTTCACTATTAGTTCACTATTAATCACACACAAATATGGTATATGTTAATCTGTGTAGAGTGTGTGTGTCTTATTTTAGCGCCAAAGCTCTATAGAGATAACATCAAAGCTCTCACATATCACGAACACACTCATACATAGAATAAGGTTAGAATAACATATTGCCAAAACCAAAAACGCAAGAACACCAACCCAAACTTTGGCGCGTAATTTAAAAACATTATAGGCTAAACAGTTAGGTCTGCTGATTAACACGGTTAGGTTTGGTTTTTCTTTTGTACTGCTTAGTATATTTACACTTTTTCTGTAACAAACATGCTTAGTAATCCCTTTTCCCCTGACACAATATTGGTGTTCTGTGAGTTTAAAGTTCTATGTTTATGAAAAAGTAACCTTTTAAAAAGTAAAGCTATTTTCATTTATTTATTTTTTAATAAAAAATTGTAATTACCAAAATTTATTTTATGCATATTATGCTCCAACGAACAACTTTAAATTAATAGTCACGCTTTTTTATTTTTACCTTTTAATAATTTATTTTTGCTATATAATACAAAATAAAACATTGAAATCATTGTAATAACTACGTCTATTTAGGTGCGTACTGGATACGTCCAGAAATATACGTACTGGATACGTCCAGAAAAGTACGTACTAGATCCGTACATTTTAGTACGTACTGGGTACGTACAAAAATGTACGTACTCAGAACGTATCCGATTGGCTTTAGGAATAAATACCTGAAATGGACCCAATATGTACGTACTGAAAACGTCCATTTCCGGACGTACCAAGTAAGTCCAGATATGTACGTACTCAGAACGTAAAGACCCAAATCGGACCTAATATGTACGTCCCCAGTACGTCGTGTGCTATATGGGTAATCACTAAAGCACAATCAATAAACTACCGTATCACACAACTACTGCTACTTTGAAATAATAATTACACAGCTTATACCTGTTTACTACCCATTTAGTATTTATTTTGTTCAGTTTTATTACCTAAATCCCTATTGTTACCCATTTATAGTTATTTAAAACCTTCTCGTAAATATGAAACATCTATTTCATATTCCCTACTAACACTGAACGTTCCGTAGACGTATCTTTTAGGTATTTTTAGGTCTGAACGTTCCAGACCTATAAAAAACGTTTCTCAAACGTTGTATGAATTATGTTTTAGGACAGATTTTATTAAACGTGTATGTAACGTTTGACGAAAACTAAAACAAGAAGCAACTTTATTTGGTTAAAAAAGTTTTAAACATAAGAAAGTTTTTCATTATATCTGTTTCTAATAACAAAATTTTAAAAAATTCGCCATATAATATAATAAACTATAACATTTTTTAGTCCCTTTTCAATAATTTGTCCAATTTATCTATAAATATTTTATTCCCGTATATCCTTGCATATAAAACATAAGGGTTTGCAATGCTATGTAAAATTGTTCCGAGAATGAGAAAATCTATGTTGATTACAAAATAGTGTTTTTTGACTTCTTCGTTTCGTTTTTTTTTAGATAAACAGATGTGACGATCGAATATACCCTCTTTAATTATCGAACACACTCTTTTTAATTGTTAAACACAGCTCATTCAAAAAATGATAGATGACATTTGCCAAATGAATGACTTGACAATGTGACAGTGACAGCGTGTGCGAAGTTGAAAAGTTGATTTTCGTTCGTTTTTAAACGTTTTTACTTCTTTTTCCTTTCATTCCTTGTAACTAATAAATATTAAAATAATTAGTATTTTCAAGTATCGACAGTAAAATTAAACTTTGGTAGTGACGCCTTGAGATTTTGTTTAATTGTGAGTGTTTTCTTGCAGTAAGTATTTAAAAACTCTTCCTACTATTAAGCTATGAGTTCTCTTGGTGGTAGACATGCATTGCTGAATAAACATTTTAAAAGATTTAAAAGGTCAGGTTCAGGTACGATATGCCCTTACTCCGAATCAAGTGTTCCGTCTTCAATAGCAGGTCCAAGCAGTTCAAATTCTTTAGACGCAGAGGCATGTCAATCATCGGGAAGTTCAGAGGAGAGTGATTTTGAACCACAAGGATTCAATATAGATTTAGGCAATGATCAGTTACCAAATTTTTACTCAGAATTAAAACTGGTGTTTTTTCAATTTCAGGTTAAAATGTTTGCAAAAATTGGTGGGGCCAATGTCGGTGAATTTGTAAAAAGATGCTTGGCATCTACCATATCAGATGAAATAGCTGAAAAGTTTAGCTACATTGGAAGAAAAAAAAAGATAATTTTAGTGTTCTTCAGCTTTCCAAAGCAGTAATAGGTAATTATATTTTTATTTCTATTATGCAAATTTAATTACAAGTAATTTTATTCTGGTCACTGTTTTTAGATACAGCAGAAAAAATTTCAGTAATATCTTCTAAAAAAGAATGTGAAAATGCCATAGCTTGTTGGTTGAAACGGGCCAGAGCTAGATTGGATCGCCGGGAAAAAAAATAAACCAAAAGTTGTAAATTAACTACATACATTTTCTTTTGAATAATTATGTTATTATATTATTTTTAAAATATAATATAGATTGAAAAAAAGTATATATTTGTTAGTATTGTTTCATGTTCTTTTCCATTTAGTTTTCAAAGATGTGCCTAGTGAAATACTTATTATTTTCTCCACCATCGTGGTATAAACAAGTTCGAATTACTTAATGTTCCAGGTGATACATCGGCAAATTAAACATAGGCTAAATATTGACTCCCTCCTCATTTTATAGAAAAATTGTATTATAAATTTTTGAAGAGGTCAAGTTCGATACATTTGAGTATGCCAATCCTAACTTATTCAATTAAATGTATTGACAAAATTACAAAATTTTACTTTTTTAGGTTATAGCTTTATGGAAATTATTTGTTTATTTGCTCATGTTTGGTGTAATACACACCTAAACTTAACTATGAAAGTTTCATAATTATGCCAACAAATTTAATTGAATAACTAAGATTGGCTTGAGTACATCAGTGAGAAATAGTACTTTGCAATGTACGTTATTGAAACGTTCCAGGTATGTATTTGACGTTTGAAACAAGTTTCTAAAACGTTTCCAAAAATCATACTGGCAACGTTTTAAAGAGGTTTAAAAAAAACGTTCCTAATACATCTAATAAACGTCAAAAAACGTTTCCGAAACGTCATTTGAAACGTCCATTCAACGTTCTTTTATCTGACACAGAACGTTCTTAAAACGTTCAAATAACGTTTAAAAACGGACAAAAACGTTTTGGGTACGTAGAGTAAGTTGTAGGCAAACGTTCAAACAACGTTACTGAGACGTATTAGTGTTATTAGGGTTGTTATTGGTCTTACTTCCGGTTGAATAAAATATTTTAATAAAGTTTAAATTTTGGTAAGTAAACGATTACAATTGTCCAAATCTTGCATATCTATTTTTTCACCTTTTAAAAAGACTTTTTTTAACCGAGGAAGATAACATTTCACTGCCAAAATAATTCACAAAATAAACATGAAGTATTACTTTTTATAGGATTTATTTTTTAACAGATTCAATTCTTAATTGATTATTTATCATAAATATTTTCATTTCTTGGAATAATAATTTAAAAATTCTTTTAACATAAATTCTCCAATAATTCTCGATCAGAAACGTTAAATATTTCTTAATATATTTTACATAACATATATGTACTTTTAATTTTGTATTTCGTGATT
Organism: Ophraella communa; assembly: GCA_035357415.1. Taxonomy (NCBI): domain Eukaryota; kingdom Metazoa; phylum Arthropoda; class Insecta; order Coleoptera; family Chrysomelidae; genus Ophraella; species Ophraella communa. Next base: position 31,323,741 of record CM068979.1, read on the forward strand.
TAATGGCATATTCCAGAAAATTAATATTATATCAGAAGTCATTAAAAAAATCATTTTATACAGATAATATAAAAAATCTACTATTACATATTGAGTAGGTACGCATTTTCAAGTACGATCCATGCATAAACCTAAACTTTAAAAATTGTTTTTTGCATAATACCTAAATAAGAAGAGATCCACGAAGCTAAACATTTTTAAACCACTAATTTCTTACTTATTTTAAATCCTAAAACAATAATTCATCATAGCTACTTTTCATTTCTCTAGATACCTTTGTTCATAATGATATATCAAATAACATTCCATTACAAACAATTTATATAAATATCAATTTAATTTCGAAATATGGCAACACCTTCAAGTACCTGTCCCTTTAAATCTCCTATCGACACTAGTAGCCTCTTTTAGAAAAGATATAAACTATTATTATTACCCAAAATTATTCTGGTTGATAAGGTAGATTTTTAAAATTTTAACAAAATTTAATCAGGTGGACAGAGCCATCTCTAGGACCAGAAACGAGTGATGTGATAGGTTTCAGAAATGGAAGTATTATGGTTTCTTTCTGTTCTGTTGGTATTTTATTTGTTTCAACTATCATGTTATAAATCCCAATTAGTTTGTTTTGTAAGTTTTTATCTAGATTCTTAATCATCAAATAGGAGATTCCGTCTTTTCTCATTGCTTTGTCTTTTTTCAGAAATGGAAGTTTCTGTTTTGTTGGTATTTTATTTGTTTCAACTATCATGTTATAAATCCCAATTAGTTTGTTTTGTAAGTTTTTATCTAGATTCTTAATCATCAAATAGGAGATTCCGTCTTTTCTCATTGCTTTGTCTTTTTTCCTTGAAATTATGTTGTAAAATTCATTATGTTATCGATTCAAACTTGTCATCACATGTTGTTATACTGAATTCAGGCTTGATATTACAAATAGTTAAGCTTTCTAAAATTTTCCCTGCTATTTGGTGATTCGGGAAGTTAGTATTGTTACTCTGATAGTAGTTTTTGAAGCCTTTAATTATCTTCCAAATTTTGTTAATTGGTGTCTCTCTATTGATAGTGCTGCTAAATTCTGTAAATGATTGTTTCTTTTTATTTTTTAATTTCAATTTTACATATGCTTTTATTCTTTTGAATTCAATATAATTTTCCAAGTTGGGTGAATTTGTAAATTTTTTGATGTTTTTCCTGCGTTTTTTGATTAGTTCAAAGCATTATTTGCCCCCCAAGCTGCATATTTTGATTGGTTCATTTTTACCTTGCTCATGGGTATAGTTTCGTTTGCTGCTACGTTTAGGGCGTTGTAGAAATCGTTGTAATCCAAATTTTCTTCATTGTCTGTCATTTTATCTGTTAATACTTGGTTGAATAATATCCAGTCGGCCTTTTTAAAACTTCTTTTGTATATTTCCTCCTTCATGACGCTGCTAAGTTTAGGACGTTGTAGAAATCGTTGTAATCCAAATTTTCTTCATTGTCTGTCATTTTATCTGTTATTACTTAGTTGAATAATATCCAGTCGGCCTTTTTAAAATTTTTTTTGTATATTTCCTCCTTCATGACGTTCGTTCCATTGTAGAGTTCACAGATGGTGGGGAAGTGTACCTGAGTTTTTAAATACTTTCCAATTGCATTTTTTTGCGATATTTTTTGATACTATGGTTAGGTCTAGTGCCGATGGGTTGCGTTTGTGTTTCCCCATACGTGTGTCCTTAATATTATTAAATTTTCCCGTTCTATTATTTCTTTAATTATTTTGCCATTAGCATCATCACTGTTGCATCCCCACATGCAGTCATGTGCATTAAAGTCCCCCATAATTATGTGCTGATTTGGCGTATTTGCTATAATTTCCTTACAATCTTCCAAGTTTAGTTTTTGTCCTTCTGGATTGTATATATGTTACTTATGTTAATTTTTTGTGATGGTATCGCAATGGTTATTACCTGTAGCGTTTTAGAAATATAACTTTTTGATGGTATGATATGATGATCTATACCGTTTTTAATGAGGGTGCAGATTCCCCCATATCCTGACGATGCTAGTTGTACAGCGAAACGGCTGTCATTGAGTTTAAAAAAGCAATTTTTTTAAATAAATAGTGGAAGTTTTGTTAAAACGAAGAGTTTTTTATTATTCTTAATGGTTGTCATTCATCCATGTTTCGTTCAATAAGATGGCATGTGGTTTTAGTTCATATATTAAGAACTTTAGTTGTTCATAATTTGCTCTGATGCTTCTAATATTCCATTGTACTGTAATGTAGCCGAATAAAACTCGCAAGACAAATGACATTTATGAAGGCAAGTATGTTCCGTTTATTAAGGCTGCGTTTACAGATTTACGACACTACACTATTTTGAATTTATCATCTCTTTTATTGGTTTTCGTGCTTCCGTTGTTATTCATTATTGAAGATTCTGTTGCCTGGTTTATTCAGTAGCCATTAAATTTGTTAGCCGTATTTATAATTTCATGTAGCATATCTGGATTTTCTCTTAATGTTTTAGTATCTACTTCATCTTCGCTGTCATCTACCGAGGGTGGTATGTAATATGTTGATGCTGGAGACTGGTTATTCGTTGATGTTGATGCTGAGGATTGTTGATTATTTTCTTTCTGTTGATAAATTATTTGTCCATTGGGAGTTATTAATTGATAAGCTTCCTTATCGTATCCTGGTGAAGTGGGTTTCCTTTTTTTAGCTTTTACTACTTGTGTGAAGGTGTTTCTTTCAGGAGTGTACACATACAAAGGTATGCGTTAGTATAAGCCCACTTACCAATATTTCTTCTATTTCTTTGTTTTCTTTCGCACGTGTTACCTTCTCGAAAGCCGAAACACGAATCCTTAAGTCGCGTCCAGATTGGAGGGCACATGGTGAGAGGACGCACGAATATACAGGTCTGTACCTCTCCTCGGCGTATGCGTTTTAGCTCGTGAGCTGCCCCGAGCGCACATACTGTGAGCCATTCGCTGTCGGTTTTTGGGCACCGCTCAAAGGAAATAGTTCGTGCTTGTGTTCTCAGTCTGGACGTAAACACTGTACTCGCTTGTGTTCACTGCGGTAGTTCGTTGGTTCTTTTGTGTTGTGTACTGTTTGCAAACGCTTTGAAATATCTGTCCGGTATGGAGTGAAGTAACGAAAAATGTTTGGAATTAATAGATATTTTCGAAAAATATCCTGTTTTGTGGAATCCCAAACATAACTATTACTATTCTAAAAGCAGAAAAAGTGACGCATGGGCTAACATTGCGAAAGAATTGAATCTGGAAGCGCGAGTAGTCAAGGCCAAATTGAACAGTCTCATGGGTTCTTTCCGTAGTCAAAAAAGCAAGTGCAGGAAAAGTATTGGAACAGGAACCGGTGGGTAATAAATGAAATTTAGATTGAGATCTTGCTAAATAATAAGTTTATTTTTATTTATCAAGGTCGCAAGGACATTTACATATCCAAATGGTTTGCGTTTGAAAGAATGCACTTCTTATTAGACAGAGACGATCCTAAACAAACCTGGAATACAGAAGATGATTGGGTAAGTAAATAGTATAAGTATAATGATCTTGCCAAGGTACACTTCCATTAAATTGATTGTACTAATCCTAAATTTTTGGAAGTCCATCTTATTAAGAATAATAAAAACTCTTCGTTTTAACAAAACTTCCAATATTTATTTAAAAAACTGCTTTTTTTGAAACTCAATGACAGCCGTTTCGCTACACAACTAGTTTGCGCTTGTGTAAGCGAAACAATGTATTTTAAGAAATTAATTGCAGATTTTAATGTCACAGTTAATAAAATTATAGTTTTTAAAGATAATCAGGGGTGTATGTCTATTGTAAGAAATCCTGGAAACAACCGAAGAATAAAGTAATTGGATTTGAAATATTTTTTTGTTACTGAACAAATAAAAAATAAAATTTTAGAATTAAGATATGTAGAATTCAAAGACCAACAAGCTGATACGTTAACAAAAGCTTTACCTGTAACTACTTTTAATAAATTCGAAAAATTCATTGGGCTTAGGCTTTTTAGCGAGGGGAGGTGTTGTTAGTAGTCGCTAAAAACCTACTTAATCTAACAGTTTGTGGTTCTATGTCACTCGTTGACAGATAAAATGTATATTTTTTAGACGTTTAGACAATGGTATTATGTATGGTAGACATGTGTGTATGGATAAATTAAAATAAAGTATTCATTTGCATCTGGTTTTATTCTACACATCAAGCATTAAAACAACAAAATATACATATGAATGAGAACAGTTAAAACGTTTACTTATTGAAAACTAACATTTACTCCTAAAAATAATACGAGTTTAAAATAATGATAAACATGTATTAATGTACAGACATATTTGTATAGAATTATTTTGTAGGAAAAGAAAGCTCTGCGAAAGAATTTTATAAAACATGCAGTTTTTTAAAAGTAGATGTCAAGAATAAGGTGGTTTTGAAAAAAAAATCATAAATATTATGGGCAAATACAATTGGGTATGGTCATGTTAAATGTCACAACCTGTGATTTTGTGGTGTATTTGTCAAAAACAAGGATTTTTTTAATATTAACCATAGATGTTGATAAAGAATTTACTTCGAAAATTATAGTTGGACTGTAAAATATCTATTTTAACTTTATGCTGCCTCAGGTATGTCAGCTAAAGAACAAACAAAGCACACAGAAATAAATAAATATGTATATTTTATTGTGTACTATATGTATTGAATAAATAAATAAAATACTTTTAATTTTTGAAATTGTATGGTAGGCAACACCTAATACACGTTAGTTACTTAGATGTTGGCTACACTGGAACAATTCACGCCGTTTTTGATAATTATGAGTGACATAAGACGTTTCTTTAGCAAGAAGCGCAAGCTTGACGATACAAAGGATAGTCAACCTACTACTACAGTTTCTAGTCCAAGTCCCAGCACAAGCCACGATCAAGATACAATAGGGCCAGAAAATACCACTGATAAAACTTTCTTAAATGTTCATCTCAATCGCCTCGATATTGGGATGTACACAGATTCCACGATATTGGTTGATGACGAACTTCGTCTAAAGATGTTGGAAGAGCCTTGGACTCCTAATCAAACGTATGATTTCAAGAAAGATAGAAACTCTGAAGCTAAACGTCTCTTTAGATTGGAATGGCTCAAGACTTATCCATGGTTGGCGTATTCAGCCATTGCAAAAGGACCTTTTTGTAGAGTGTGTGTCCTATTTCGACCTCCAGTTTATCGTGGTCTTCAAGGGCAATTTATCCTTCATCCTTGTCTCAAATGTCATAAATTCAATGAAGTCGCACAATCTCATGCTTAGTCCCAGTGGCACATCAATGCAACAGCTTCTTCCATACATTTTCAAAATGTAATGATATCACAGAAAAATTGAAGAAAATAGGGAAACGCTTTGTACATATCGCATCATATTCAAAATGAGGTGATTCAAAGCTGTGCAGATGTTCTCAAAGAACAGATAATCTGCGAAGTTAAAAGAGCATCTGTTTTTTCTGTGTTGGCTGATGAGACTGCAGATATTAGCGGAGTTGAGCAATTATCCATTGGTCTTCGGTATTTGCGTCGCGATGAAGGAACGAAGCAGTTAAAACTATATGAAGAATTTTTGGGTTACACCCCTTTGGAAAAATTAGATGCAGTGTCAATCGCAGAAACAATCATTCAATTTCTGAATGACTGTAGTTTCGATTTGTCGCGACTTGTAGGTCAAGGATATGACGGTTGCTCTGCGATGGCTGGTAAGGAAGGAGGTGTTCAAAAACTGATTAGAGATAAGTATCCTAAGGCTATCTATTTTCATTGTGCTAGTCATATATTGAATCTCGTCATTAATGACTTAAACAATGTTAAAAAAGTTCGAAATGCCATTCGCATAACGAAGGAAATAATCAAATTTTTCAGAGAAAGCACGTTGCGACGGTCTTTGATTCCTAATATCCCCCTGTTTTGTGAAACACGTTGGTCGGCAAAATATAAAAGTATTAGAATGTTTTCTGATAATTTTTTGGTAATTGTTCAAGCATTAGAAAAGCTTACAGATGACAGTAAAAACAAGAACACAAAAATCAAGGCTCATTTACTGCTCACCGCTGCCACAACTTCGACTTACATTTTGACGCTTTTAGTGATTGCTACTTACTCGGCCAAACTCGAACCTGTATGTAATCAGTTACAGCAAGTAAACATGAACATTAAAGATGTTAATGCTCATGTAATTAAAACAGACCTGCTTCAATCCCATCGAGACAATGCTTGTGAAGAGTTTTCAGTCATCTTCAAAAAAGCGCAATCGATTTGCCAGGATATAAATGTTGAATTAAAACAGTCACTATTAACTGCAAGGCAAGCTCACAGATCTAATTTTCCTTCTGAAAACGCAGAATATTTTAGGAAATCCATTTTCATCCCCTATTTGGATTCTATTATATCTTCGTTACAAACCCGTTTTTCTTGTACACAAGGGAAAGCATTTTTCACTTCTGCAATGTCACCCACAGGATATGAATAAATTGGACAAGGTATCATTTTTAAATGTTGTGGAAAACATTAACAATCTGTATGGTGATATTTTTCCGAACCTTACCGCCAAAGCTACTACGTGGTATGAAATGTGGAAAAATAAAGAAATTACAAACAAAATTCCCAATTGCATGACTTTAATTGATGAGGCTACTATATTTTATCCAGCTGTATCCGAGGCACTCAAGATTGGCATGACACTTACTGCGGCAACCTGCAACATTAAACGATTTCTCAGCAAATTAAGACGCATCAAGATTTGGAATCGATCTACAATGAGTGATTAAAGACTAAGTGGATTATGCATGCGTAGTGTTCACAAAAAAAGAGTGAATGATTGTCCCAAAATTTATTGATAAGGTTGTAGACAAGTTTGGACAGCAAGAGAGAATAGTTGCATTGTTGTTTTAAAATAAGTTTGTTCTAAGTAAATATATCAAATTTGTATTTTCTATTCTGTTTTCTATGATTATGTGCATTCTAATAAAAAACATTACGCAAATAATTTTTTGATGATCAAAATAGTTATTTATGTACCAAGGACGAAAAACTGTCTATTATAGTCGAGCATGCAAATTGCTAGCTGAGGCGCAGCCGAGGCTAGCAAGCAGGCGAGACAATAGACAGTTTTCGCCGAGGTGCATATTACATTTTTTCGTCGTCCCCTACGCTTTTATGAAAGTAAGAACTCACCTATTTGCTACCCCCGGCTACGTCCCACTCTCCCAACTGCATACTCGATCATAATTCAAATAAAATTATAAAAAATGTATTCTGATTTGAAGTGTAACAACTCTCTATTTAAATCATATTACTACAAAATTATCAATCTCGAAGATGGATATTGAAAGAACAGTTTGTGCAATTATTAATATTAATTCCTGCTAGCGAATTTCGTAATTACTTCATTTGACAACAGCAAATGACAGTAATTGTCACAGGCGCCTACGTTTTTATTAAACGAAAATTATTCAATCGCCGCTCTCGAACAGTGCCGTACCAAAGCAACCGCAGCGGACGAAAAGTGTTTGCGGACGAAAAGTGTTTGCGGACGAAAAGTACTTGCCTCCAATAATAGTCGATTTTTCGTCCGAAAATCAGTACGTAAAATGTAACTTTTCGTAGAGGTCGACGAAAAAACCATTTTTTTCAAAAGCCAGGGGGGTGCATGTGCACCTCCTTGCACCCCCTCCCGGCGCCCATGAATACACGCACATTCACAGACAGAGTTGCATAAATAAAACATCTTGGGTTTTGATTGGTTAATACGCGAATGGCGAACTGCAAAATTTAAAACTTTGTTTTTTCTAGACGTCATGCTCTGCGGTGAACGGTAATAGTAACGGTGAATATAAATGTGCAAATGAGAAAGCAGCTTTTTAACTTTCAACGAGAACGGCAACTGCGAGCGGCATCGGCAACGGCAAGTTTATAAATAGACCTTTATTTATAATTAATTTCATAAGTATAATCATAGTTTAACATGGCGCAGTAAGTTTCATAATTTATAAATACAAATAACCAAACATCGCAGAGAAAGGCATCAGTCCAATGAATATGAACGGAAACGTGGCCGAAAACTGGCAAATATGGCGGGCTCGCTTCGAGATTTTTTTAATTACAAAAAGGATAAAAAAGTGCAGTAGTATATATGCTAGGGGGGTTCTGGCACAAAAACGCTCATTTTTACATGTAAATCTCCATAAGAAAATCTATGGTCCAAAAAGGGGATTTTTGGTTCATTTCAAGGTCACACTCGTGATAATCGCGGCAGATGCGAATATTTCAGAAGTTCCTTGGATAGTATGCAACCTTTTTCTTCGTCCCATCTTCCCCTGAATTTGTTAAGGGAGCGTTCCTTTACTAGGTCAACCACCGCTGATGCCGTCAAGCTAACAAGACTACCGGGTCCCAAGAGCCTTTGGGAGGCAGCTTTTCTAGCCAACGAGTCAGCTATGCGGTTGCCTTTAGAAATTCCATGACCTTTTATCCAGCCTAGAGTAACCACATTGTTGTAGCAGGCTTCCGTAAGGGCCATGTGACATTCTAATACTAGACCTGATGTGATCCGTGGCCTATTCAGGGCTAATAGTGCTTGTCTGCTGTCCGTAAGGATACGGATGTTTTTGCCAGTGATTCCTCTTATGTAACTAAGGGTAACTATCTCAGTTACAAATTTTATAAATAACCCGCAAACTAATTAACAACCCTTTTTAATAAATCAATTCAACAAAACGAAAACCTTTCTTAAAAGGCACCCTGAAATATTGGTGATACAGTCAGATAAAAGTGGTTGTACAGTTGTAATGGATAAGAATGAATATATAGAAAAAACAGAAATTCTTTTACAAGATACCGCGACATATAAACAACTAAAGCAGGACCCTACTACCACCATACAGACCAAAAATAATTCACTTATCAAAAAATTAAATAATAATAATGAAATTGATAAAAAGCTTGCAGATACATTATTGATATACAATTCCTCCTTTCCTAAATTATACTCCTTACCAAAAATTCATAAAACAAACGTTCCTATGAGGCAGTTGCATAAACTCTACTACATATGGTATATCAAAGTTCCTTAATGATATAATAACAGATGTTTTTGAATATCGAACAAACTACAATATTAAAGATACTTTCACTTTTGTCAACGAAATCAGGGGTCGCCAATTACCAGAGGATTACATTTTAATTTAATTAGATGTCGTTTCTTTATTTACAAATATACCTATAGATCTGGTTTTCCGAATAATAAACAATGAATGGGAGAAAATAAAGAATTATACTACATTATTGAAAAGTAGTTTTGTAAATCTTTTACAGTTTATCTTTGACAACACTTATTTTAGCTTAAATAAAAAGTTTTACCGGCAAATTTTTGGAACGCCCATGGGATCACCTATAAGCCCAATTTTGGCAGTAACAGTTATGGATGGATGGATGCAGTAATTCCTAAATTACCATTTGAGTTTTTGTATAAATTTGTAGACGACATAATATGTGCAATTCCATCTGAATGTGTAGACACTACAATAAACATGATTTAATTCTTACAATAAACAATTGCAGTTTACTATCGAAATTGAAAGCTCGCGCAGTCTACCTTTTCTGGATACAAAAGTAATTAGGAATGAAAGTAATAAAATTATTTTAGATTGGTATGAAAAACCAACGGCTTCGGGTAGGTATATTAATTATTTTTCAAATCATCCAACCAGTCAAAAGTTAAATTCTATAACAGCAGCAAAAAACCGTGTTATGTATATTTCGGATCCCACCTATTTTAAGAAGAATTTAGATGTGTTATTAAAAACCTTCATTAACAATGGTTATCCACGACACTGTTAAGAAGAAAATTATTTGATGAGAAAAACGAAACCAAGTGACAGCTGTTACCTGTCACGGATGCCACTGTCATTACGTCTATTACAATTAATGAGCATACAATCGTTGTATTTAAATTTCATATTTTTTAATATAATAGTCAAAAGTTAATACGATTTTAATTTATAAACGATCTCCTGGAGTCGGCGTAATCATATGGTGATCCCGACGTGATTCGAAGAATACAGTAAATAAGTACGACGCAAGCTATCCACGTGGAAACGAAAGGCATACAAAGGGAGGCTATACTTAGACCTAAGGATTTCGCCAGTACGAAGTATTCTGCTGCAGCCATCTATCCAAGGGAAGTGAGCCCAATCCTTATCTATTTTTATCCTAAAATTCCTCCTTTACTTGAGTGGATTGCGTTGATAACCTCTGTGAAATAGGAAGTAAGTCGGCATTATTTTAAGAAAAATATCATCGGTGAGTAAAGTAGTCTGCTGTTTCGGCCTGGTATGTCCTATTGTAGATTTATTATTTACGTTTTAAGAGTGTTAATCAAGTTTTGCGTGTTCGTTGTTTTGCGTTAATTTAAGATAAAATGACAGAATTAAAAGATCTCATTAAGCAAAGGGGTTCGATTAGACAAAGTCTAACTTTATTTGAAAAATATTTAACTCCATTGTTAGAAGTTAAAACGACGAATGCCGTAAATATTAATGAGTTACGCTTGAGATTGAGCAATATTCGCGATCTTAGTCTTATTTTAGATAATCTACAATCACAAATAGAATTAATATCCGAAGACAGCGATGCTCAAATGAAGGAGCGTGAAATTACAGAAAATATTTTCTTAAGTTAATCGCTCAAGGTCAAGCGTTACTCGATTATTTTGAACGCAAGTAGGACGACAGTGATCATTCGTCAACTAAGTCGGTTTCATGTTACCGCCCATACAAATACAACCATTTGAAGGCCACCCCAATAACTGGCTTTCCTTTCGGGATACCTACTTGGCGTTAGTTCACAACAACGACCAAATCGACGACATAAATAAATTTCATTATTTAAAACAATACCTAAAAGGTTCAGCGAGTAAGGTAATTGACTCTGTAACAGTGTCGTCCAATAATTATGAAGTCGCATGGTCCTTGTTGTGCGAACGATTCGACAATAAGCGTTTATTAATCAATGAACATATTAAATGTCTTTTTTCATCGGAAGTCATACAAAGAGAATCTGAATCTGAATGAGATTACGGTATATTGTTGATACATTATCAAAAAATTTAAGTACTTTAAAGTCTTTAGGTGAGCCTACCGATCAGGGGGACTCACTCATAATTTATATGGCAACGGCGAAGTTAGACAGCACTACAGCAAGGAAGTGGGAGGAAACTAGGAACGATAAGACTTCTCCTACCTTAGATGAGTTTTTATCATTTCTACGTCAGCGTGCCACTGTCTTAGAAACTATGAATGTAAGCAGGTCCTCTAACAATAAAAATGAAAGACGTCTATCTAAGTCCAAATCATTCCTCTCTTCGTCTAGTGAAACTTCACCTGGTGATAATTGTGTACATTGTAAACAAAATCACAAGTTACACGAATGTTCACAATTTAAATTGCTTCCATTAGCTGCTCGTATTGCTATTGTTTCTGAGTTGAATTTATGTGTGAATTGTTTCCGTAGTGGCCACGCTTCTTATAAGTGTAGAATAAATGGGTGCCGCATCTGTAAAAGAAAACATAATACACTTTTACATAAGCCATACACACAACCACAACAGTCAAGAACACAACCGCCGCCAACTAATTCACAAGCACAGCCACAATTAAATGATCACAACATACCACATACCAACAACACTACTTCAATATCTAATAATAATGCACCTAACTCATCTAATCCTACCGCCAGTCCCTCGTCTACGGTTTCAATGTCCGCTACCACCGCCAATCAAGCTGTGTTGTCTACAGCGTTGGTCAAGGTGACTTATAACGGCATCACGCACATTTTGAGGGCTATACTGGACAGCGGTAGCCAGTCATCTTTTATTACCGAAAAAGCACAAAAACTTATGGGTTATCCTAAAAGGAAAAACTTATCTCAAAGTGTGTCAGGCCTCGGTAGCTCAAGTTTTAATATAAATGAGCATTGTAACATACAAATTAATTCACTTCATAACAAATTTAATCTTTCTGTAAAATGTTATATTTTGCCATGCATTACAGATAATATTCCTCAAGTTCCAATACGTTTTCAGGACCTCGGTATTCCACAACATATTAATTTGGCTGATCCTCAGTTTTATCAACCCGGCGACATTGATCTATTGTTAGGTGCAGATGCGTTTTGGGATTTAATAGGATCAAATAAGTGGAAACTGGGTCCACAACGGCCTATTCTTCAAGAAACCCAACTTGGTTGGATAGTAGCCGGTCCTATGGGCTATAATTATTATACGGAAAGCAATTATAATAATAAGAAAATAAGTTGTAATTTTTCAGTCGAAATTCGAGAACAATTAGCTCGGTTTTTGGAAATAGAGGAAATTCCTAAAAATACTAACTTAAGCCTTGAATTAAAAGATAACTTTTGTGAAAAACTTTTTATTAAAACAACCCACCAACAAATTAACGGTAGGTTTTGCGTACAAATTCCCTTAAAAGGGTCTTCAGATGAACTAGGTGACTCTTACCATATTGCTGAAAAACGGTTTTTACAATTAGAAAGAAAATTAAATAATAAACCGCAACTAAAGACTGAATACCGTAATTTCATTAATGAATACGAACGTTTAGGGCATATGACGGAGGTATGCAAACCGAATTTTGGATGTTTCCTACCTCACCATGCAGTCATTAGGGAGAGTAGTGAGACTACCAAACTGCGAGTAGTTTTTGACGCTTCCGCAAAAACGTCATCCGGCGTTTCGTTTAATGATATTCAGGAGGTGGGCCCAGTTGTTCAAGATGACCTATTCTCAATCCTTTTAAGATATAGGCAGTATAAATTTGCGATTTCTGCTGACATAGAGAAAATGTATAGGCAAATCTTAGTAGAGTCAAAACAAAGACATTTACAAATGATATTGTGGCGTGACGAACCTAATTTACCCTTTAAGTTTTTTGAATTAAATACCGTCACTTATGGGACAGCATCAGCGCCATATTTAAGTACCAGGTGCCTTCTTCAGCTCTCACAACAATGTAGAGAGGAAAAAATATCTCGATTGATTAAAGAGAATTTTTACGTAGATGATTTTCTCTCGGGTGCTGACACTGAATTGGAATTGAGTCAAATGATAAATTCAATCATAGCTGTACTTGATTCTGCTTATTTACCACTTAGAAAATTCCGTACAAATGCTAGCTCTATCTTTGAAAATGATCGAAACATTTCTACATCAAAAAATTTAGATCTTTCATCTCAATCGAGTGTGTTAGCTGAAGTGGGATCCACCTTCAGATACATTACAATTTCCTGTTAAGATAAAATGTGAAAATCAGGCAACAAAGCGGACTATACTTTCTAATTCAGCTAAGCTATTTGACCCATTAGGTTTGCTTAGTTTAACCACTATCATTCCAAAAATTATGCTACAAAAACTGTGGCTTTCCAAGTTAGATTGGGATGATCCAGTAGACGCAAACATTGAAAGAGAGTGGTCTAAATTTGCAAAAGAGTTAGATGAATTGGCCAATATTAAAATTCCTAGATGCGTTTTTATACCCAATATGATTCGAATAGAGATGCATGCATTTTCAGACGCCTCTCAATCGGCTTACGCGGCCGCAATTTATCTGCGATCAATAGATAGCTCAGGAAATATATTAGTCAGCTTACTTTGTGCCAAAACCAAGGTAGCTCCGGTGAAACCTATCACTATATCTAGACTTGAGCTCTGCGGAGCTCTATTATCAGCACGACTCAGTAGTAAGGTGTTGAAGGCTCTGCGATGTAAAATAGATGGTATCTTTCACTGGACAGACTCTACAATAGTACTAGGTTGGCTAACATCAGAGCCTCGTGAACTAAAACCCTTTATTGCAAACCGCGTCTCTGATATCCAAGGGTTAACTCCTCAGGCTTCTTGGAGGCATGTTCCAGGTGAGCTTAATCCTGCTGACTTAGCCTCGCGAGGCATGAGTCCAAGTCGTATTCAATCTTGCACACTCTGGTGGAACGGACCGTCATTTTTATTAAAGGATCAGTTTGATTGGCCTAAAAACATTGCTATAAAAATGTGTTCGAACTTCCTGAAAGAAAAGCTAACTCTGCAACTATCTCTATAACTACCCTACAAACTACAAATAATACTACCTTACACACTGAACCTACATCTACAAGTGACATGGCTTCCAGCGATGTGGTTAATTTCGAAAAATATTCCATATTCGCCGCATTGCGGAGATCCATGGCCTATGTTCTACGATTTATTTATAATCTACGTAATAAAAATAATAAAGGTACAGGTCATTTAACTACAGATGAACTAAATTCATCTCTAAAGGTTTTAATTAAGTTACATCAAACCGAATGTTTTTCTAAAGAAATAAATATTTTATTAAAAAACCAAAACTTACCGTCAAATTCACACATATTGTCCCTCAGTCCCTTTATCAATGAAGATAAATTGCTTTGTGTAGGTGGACGTATTCAAAACTCATCTGAAACATACAGTAAGAAGCATCCTACCTTATTAGATTGTAATCATAATTTTACCAGATTATTATTTACATATTTCCATAAAAAGTACTTACACTGTGGTCCCCAGTTATTATTATGTAATATTCGAAATGAATATTGGCCCTTGAGAGGTAGAATAGACGCTAGAACTACTGTTAATAATTGCAAAATATGTAAAATAATGAAGGCGAGGGTGATTAATCCTATAATGGGCAACTTACCTGCTCCTAGGGTAACACCTAGCTTACCGTTCGAAAATAGTGGTGTCGACTTCGCTGGTCCATATTATATTGTAGATCGCAAGGGTCGAGGTGGTAAAACATCCAAGTGTTATTTGTGTTTGTTTGTATGTTTTGCCACCAAGGCTCTACATTTAGAAGTGGCTACCGACCTCACTACTGATAATTTTATTATATGTTTAAAACGTTTCATATCCCGACGAGGAAAGCCGGTAACTCTATATTGTGATAATGGAACCAATTTTGTAGGTGCAAACAATGAACTTGCAAATTTTATTAAATTGCACAATGGAGACATGTCTGCCTTTACAGCTGAGGAAAACATTAAATTTAAATTCTCGCCGGCGTACTCTCCACATTTTGGTGGGATTTGGGAATCAGAGGTAAAGTCTGCCAAATTTCACACAAGTCGAATGTTAGGGAATCAACATTTAACTTATGAGGAGTTATCAACTCTTTTTACTCAAGTCGAGGCTATCCTTAATTCCCGACCTTTAACTCCTCTCTCTTCTAATCCCAACGACCTTGAACCCCTTACCCCAGGCCACTTCCTGATTGGAAGAAGCTTCACCTCGCTGCCGTCACCAAACCTCATCGATGTCAATGAACACAGGCTTGACAGATACCAACGCTTAGAGAGACTACGACAACAGTTTTGGCAGCGCTGGCGCAATGAATATTTAAGCGAGCTTCAGCATAAAACAAAGTGGAAAGTCAAGCAAGAGGGACTTCAGGAAGGCGATTTAGTTGTCCTCAAACAAGAAAATATGCCTCCATTACAATGGCGCATGGGGCGAATCATCAAACTCTACCCTGGTCCAGATGGCGTATCTAGAGTTGCAGACGTCAAAACCTCTAAAGGAATCGTTCGACGGGCTGTACATAGACTATGTTGTCTACCTAATGCTACAACCACAACCATGGCCTGATACTCTACATGTATCTACACTCGAAAATCTTTCAGTTTTCCGAGGGGGGGAAGAATGTTCGTTCACAAGATGAGAAAAACGAAACCAAGTGACAGCTGTTACCTGTCACGGATGCCACTGTCATTTACGTCTATTACAATTAATGAGCATACAATCGTTGTATTTAAATTTCATATTTTTTAATATAATAGTCAAAAGTTAATACGATTTTAATTTATAAACGATCTCCTGGAGTCGGCGTAATCACCTACCATGTTCTTTTCAGCTTCTCCTCATGAAGCTAATGATATATTAGCGAAATATTGAGAAAATAGATATAATAAATATTAAGTAATTTTACTGACCGCTTACCCAAAATAAAAAACCAGTTGGATTATATATATACAGGGTGTCCCATAACTAATGGACAATATAAGAACTGTAGAAAGGGGTGGTAAAAATAAGTCGTTTAATACAAACATGCACTAGTAAAATGTTAATAGTAAGCGTGATATGGGGCGTTAAAGTTGACAAAATATTTTTGAAAATTCGTAGTATTTAGAAAACAACTGAATGTATTGGTCTCAGAATTGGTACACTATATGGTTTTTAATGGTAATAAGCATGATATTGCCTTAATTTTTAATAATACTTCTGGATGGCGCTGGTTACACAGTTAAAATTTGATAGATCAGCAGTATTTTTTTTACCCCCTGTATAATGTGCATTTTATTACAAAATAATAAAAACTGCATCATTTTGAAACAAAAAAGATATACTTGTTTGATTCCCATATTTTAAGTCGTTTTCAAGATATTGCTATTTTAATATTGCAGTGCAACTTAATTACTAGAATATTTTAAAGAGGGCTGTGACTATTAAAAGAACTGTCATTAATTTACTAGTTAAAAGCGAAAAGTTGTCATTACTGTGTTTTTAACTTCTGAATTAACAATACGGCTTTCATTAAAAATGCCTAGAGGCAATGAATTTACAAATAATGAACTAAGGGATATGATTTGTGTTTATGCACAAGTAAATTATAATGCATGTGCTGCAGTTAGACGATATGTGCAGTTATATCCAAACCGAATTGTACCCAGTCGTAAAAAATTTCAAAGATTGTACTACAATTTAGGTGAAAGCGGCTCTTTTGGTAAGAAAAATTCTGGTGGTCGACCTAAAATAATTACAGCTGATATGGAAGATGAAATTTTAACAAGAATTACAGAAAATCCTAAATTGAGTAATCGGCGCTTGCAGGCAGCTACTGGTGTAAGTAAATCAAGTGTGTCAAGAATTTTACATACAGAAAAATTGTACCCATATCATTTCACGCCTGTACAAAATTTGTTACCCAATGACTTACCAAGGAGACTACAATTTTGTCAATCAATGCTCGGTAAGATCAATCAAGATCCAATATTTTTAAAAAAGGTACTTTTTACGGACGAGGCTATATTCACACGCAGAGGAGTATTTAATTGGAGAAATAACCACTATTACGATTTTGCTAATCCTCATCAATACAAAGAAACTCATTTTCAGCATGAGTTTTCAATCAACATCTGGTGTGGAATCATTGGCGATAATTTCATTGGTCCATTTGAACTCCCTAACAGATTAAATGCGGTAAATTATTTAGAATTTTTGCAAAATGATTTAGGCATTTTACTTGATGAAGTTCCTTTAATTGTAAGGCAGGATGTGTGGTTTATGCAGGACGGTGCTCCACCACATTATCCACTTATAGTCCGGGAGCATTTAAATAACAATTTTCCGCATCGTTGGATTGGACGGGGCAGTGAGTTTCCTTGGCCGCCTCGTTCCCCAGAATTTAATCCTTTGGACTTTTATGTATGGGGATATCTAAAATCCTTAGTCTACAATAGTGAAATTCATAAACAAAACGAACTATTAGCAAAAATTCATGAAGCCGCAAATACTTTAAAAAATGGCAACGCGATGTTTTTTAAAGTAAGACAACATTTACAAAAAAGTTTACGAAAATGTATTGAAGTAAACGGTGGTCACTTTCAACATTTAATGAAATAAATGTAATTATTGTTTTTTTTCTTTTCTTTTTCCAATTAAATTGTATTCTTTGAACAACCAATGTTTTATTTAGGTAATAATTTTTAAATGCCGGCGTGGCAAGCAGTATTAAAATAGCAATATCTTGAAAACGACTTAAAATATGGGAATTGAACAAGTATACCTTTTTTTGTTTAAAAATGATGCAGTTTTTATTATTTTGTAATAAATTGCACTTTATACAGGGGGTTAAAAAACTACCGCTGATCTATCAAATTTTAACTGAGTAACCAGCGCCATCTAGAAGTATTATTAAAAATTAAGGCAATATCATGCTTATTACCATTAAAAACCATAGTGTACCAATTTTGAGACCAATACATTCAGTTGTTTATTAAATATTACGAATTTTCAAAAATATTTTGTCAACTTTAACGCCCCATATCTCGCTTACTATTAACATTTTACTGGTGCATGTTTGTACCAAACGACTTATTTTTATCACCCCTTTCTACAGTTCTTATATTGTCCATTAGTTATGGGACACCCTGTATATATATATATATATTGTAACGTAATCAAATGGCCTTATTAGAAGATTAAAATATTTAACAAGAGAATCTTATTTATTAATTAGAGGGAAGGTAGTTTATTTAAATTTAAACAGTTAAAGGAATGTAATAAAATTTAAATTATATTTCCATAAATTAAAATTGTCAACAAATCACCTGTTACATAATATAAGATTTACCATATAGACGAGTAGGTTGATGGTTTCTAGGTATTATCTAAATATGTATTCATGATGCCTATAACAAATTATTCAAAATTAGTACTTATAAAGTTTTCACTGAAAATTTGCTTACATCTAATTATACAATCTGAAAATTAAAAAAATAAACAAATAATGGGGTTATGAATTAAATGACAGTGACATCAATTGTCACCTGATATAGGGTAGCTTCTAAAGAGATGTTTTGATATGTCAACTATGACAGAAGAAAAAGGTTAACGTAATTGACATAATTTAAATAATAAAAGATGTGATACAAACAAATTCCAATTTAGAAATATAAGATGTAATGTTTCCTAGTCTCAAAACAAAGCTTTATTAGATATTATTAAATTTATTTATAAAAAACCATAAGGTTAATTTGATTGGACAATGAATGATATAAGCATAATTAGAGATATAGAGGGCGAATTTGAATATAAAAAAAGAAAAAAAGGAAAATCGGGGTAGTTATTGATTTTGAAAAAGGGAGTTAGTTAATTTTTGGTTTTGGAAGGAATAAAAAATTTTTTTTTTGTTAAGAAAAGTGATTAGAAACAGATTAATCAAAATCATATATGAAATTTTGTCAAAATTGTAATTAGATAGTAAAATAGTGATTTGTGACCAGTGTAAGTTACCTTTAAAAGGTTCCCAAAGTAAAAGATGGATCCTGAGTGATCTTCGTAACATTTTGATTCGGATTCCACGTGGGAGGAAGGCAGGAGACCCACACGAATAGTCAACCACGGTCTACAAAACAATATAAAGGTATTCATATTGTTTAAAAACATCGAGACAGTATAAAACGCTATTAGGAGAAGTAATAAAAAGGTATTTAATGAATTCTTGTTAAATAAACTTACCAGTGTGTGAGAAACTAAATTTTCAATAACGCTTAGTGATCTATCGTCCATTTTTTTTTGTAACTGTAATTATAGAAAGGACTACCAACTGTAAAACTTATAAAGAACTCACACATAATTGTTATGTGAGTTGCATAATTAATTGTAATAGTATTAGTTTCATTAGTGTGAATGTGTGAAGTATGAAAGAACATTTAAACGATCATGAATTTGTATTTGTATAACGAAATGTGTTAATATTTTTGAAACATTTATGTAATAAAACATTACATTGAATTTGATTGATCTGTTTTGCATTTAACAGTAAATTTAATTAAAACTTCCATTTTTTTTAACATAATAATAATAATAGAATAAATCAACAAATTGATATAGGGCGTTCAAATAACTACAATAATAAATAATAATAAATTATAATACCTAGAGCCTGTGAACCCACAGAACCCTGAGAAGGAAAGTTTTTTATTTGTTTTAGTATATAAAAGGTTATGTTAGTGTCTGTAACATAAATCAATTATTCATGTAAAATCAGTTTCATTATAACATAAATCATAAATCATACATACACAGACAAACATAACAATTGGCGCCCAACGTGGGGCTTGGAAAAGGCGCAATAAAAAAAGGGTATTAAAAAGGTTATTCATAGAATTTTTACATAACAAAAATAAATATAAAAAGAAAATAAAATAAAACTCATTCATACAAAATAAAATTTCTTTATAAAAATAAACATTTAATATTCATAAAATTAAAATTAGTATTTAAAAAAAATAAAACAAAACAAAAGAAGATGGATGGAACCGGAGAAAAAGTTCAGAAGAAGAAAGGAAAAAAGTTGATGGACTTAAAAGTAAAGGAATTGAAGGAAGAATTAGAGAGAAGAGGAGAAGATACTCTAGGACTTAAAACAGAATTAAGAATCAGAATGGAGAAGATATTAGAAACAGAAGGAAAAGACCCAGAGCAATACATCTTTGAAGTAAAGCAAGAGCAGGAAGGAGATGATACATCATTGTCAGAAGAAACAGGACAGGAGGACACACAAGAGTTTGAAAGCCAAACAGAGAGAAAAATACAGCAAAATGAAGGGGAAAAAGAGGAAACACCTAAAAAGAGAGAGGAAATTGACATAATGAGTATGCTCCAGATGATGTATCTAAAAATGGATCAAAATAAACAAGATATAAAACAAGATATGAATGAAATGAATGCAAAAATGGATCAAAATAAACAAGATATAAAACAAGATATGAATGAAATGAATGCAAAAATGGATCAAAATAAACAAGATATAAAACAAGAAATGAATGCAAAATTGGATCAAAATAAAGAAGAAATAAAACAAGAAATGAATGCAAAAATGGATCAAACAAAAGAAGAAATAAACAGAAGTAAGGAATCAATAATAAAATTAATGGAAGTAAAATTGGGACATGTTGAGAAGAAATTAGAAGAATCAAACCGATACATGGAGAATAAAATAGATGTTACTAAACAAGAAATAAGAGAAGAAGTGATTGGAAGGATTGCAGAAGTAGAAACTATTCAAATTAATAGAATAAAAGAAATAGAAGAGAAAGAAAAGAACTTTAGAAAAAAAATTAAAGAAGATGTAAATGAAGTCAAAATGGGAATACAAGATACACAAGAAAGAATGGGAAATTTAGAAGGAAAATGGGAGAATACCATTACTGGATTCCAACAAATTGTGGAAGAAGCATGTACAGAAAAACAAAAACAAGAAGAAGAAAAAACACAAAAGAAGATAGAACAAATATCTAGGGAAATGGAGAACTGGAAAATAAGAAATGAAAAGAATAGGGAGATGGAAGTATTAGAAATGACAAGTCAAATGGAATGGAATATAAAGAAGAGACTAGAAGATAGCTACAAAGACGTTAAAAATGATGTTGAAGATATTAAAAGACAAGAAACAGATCAGGTGTCATAAATCATACTTATACACAAAGTTCTTCAGATGAGACTTTAAAATTTGATGGAAATATTAGGAAAATACACCCAAAAGTCTTTCTCAAAATTCTAGTAAATAAACTGAAGCATTTTGATAACTTCGAAGATATTAAGGAAGTTATCAGAAAACACTTAATAGGTCAAGCACTTTTATGGTATACAAGTCAAGAGGCAAATTTTAATGAATTTGAGGATTTTGAAATTAGTTTTATGAAATTATATTGGGGAGAAATTGCTCAAGGGGAAGTAAGGGAAAAACTTTATTTTGGACAGTTTGATGAAACGCGAGGAAATTCAATGTACAATTATGCACTTCTACTATATTCTCAGGCACAATATTTAGAACCTATTATAAAAGAAGAGGAGATAATTATGTTTATTTCTCGTCATTTCAAAGCACAAATTTCAGAAACAATAGCGGTGCAGAATATAAAAAGTTTTGAACAATTAACTAGTTACTTGATGCGAATAGAACGAAATCTGGTTAGCAATAGAAGATTCAACAATAATAGGGCCAATAATTTTAGCAATAACACTTATAATAATAATTCCAATAGTGACAGAAATATAAACAAATATAATAATAACAGAAATAATCAAAATAATTACAATACTAATTCTAGAAATAACAATAATTTTAATAATAATCAAAGACAAAATTATAATAACAATAACAATAATAGTAACTTTAACGGTAATAGACCACAATATAATGGGGTAAGTAATTATACCCACAGTACAAACAATAATAATAATAACAATCACGACCATCAAAGTAATTATAGACGGAATTATCAGAACTCAAATTATAATAATAGTAATAATCATCATAACTCTAACAATCATTATAATAGCAGACAAAATATGCAAAATTCGCAAAATACAAATAATGAAAACCGCAGAGTGCACTTTCAAAGGGTTAGCAATGCAGGAAGGACTACTTCCACAAATGGAGAAAATGTTCGAAGTGAAGAGTCTAATTTCCCTTCTAATGTCCAAGATACCAGTCCTAATCATGATGGTGCTGGAACTTCACAAAATTTTCATTAATGGGTGAGGTAATCAGCAATCTGTACAGTTACGTTCACCCCAGAGAATTTCTAAAAACAAGAGATTGCATTAATGATAATCATAAAAATATTTTAGTTTCAATAAATGGTAAAATAAATGATACAAGGGTTAACATTTTGATAGATAGTGGGTCAGAAACATCATTAATAAATGAAAATATTATAAATAAATTGAATTTACAAAATCATGTAATTAAGGTTCCTAAAGTAAATCTAATAGGTTTGAATTTAAAGAAAATAAGTGAAGTAAACAAATCAATAATACTACAATTAAGATTAGGAAGTACTGAATTTGAGGTACAATTACTAATTGTAAATAATATGGAATTTGATATTTTATTAGGTTCGGATGAATTATATAGAAATAAGGTAGACATCAATTATGAAAATAGGAAAGTTACTTTGAAGGGTATAAGTGTGAAGTTTAATGAACAAGAAGAAACAGAAGGGGCAAAGAAAATAATGAATATAAAAATAAAGAAAAATGAAAATAGAATGGGTTATGAGACATCTAAAGAAAATGAGAAGTATAATGAAAATGATTTTAGAGAAGAATATTTTAATGAAAGGATTAATGGTGATATTAATGGGATGGATACAGAAGTAATGGATAGGAATGAAATTTATGAATATGAATTGGATCTCAAAGAAGATAATAAATGGAATGGATTAGATTTGAATTGTGAGAAGGAAAATAGAATGGAGGTTAAAAGATTGTTGGAAAAATATAAAGATTTATACAATGAAATGCCCAGAGTTGCACAGGATTATATTCATAGTTTAAAAGTTAAAAGTATGGAAACATTCAAAATTAAAACTTACCCTATACCTTATAAGTACAAGGATGATGTACAAGAAGCTATAAAAAAATTATTGAAAGATAAAATTATTGAACACAGTACTACTTCATTTATAAATCCAATAGTAATTGTAAAAAAAAAGATGGTGACATACGTATTTGTTTAGATGCTAGAGAATTAAATAAAAGATGTATACCTGAATACGAGGCACCTTTAACAATAGAAGCTATTTTAGGAAGAATAACAAAAACAAATGTATTTACCAAATTAGACTTGAAGCACAGTTTTTGGCTAATTCCATTGGCAGAAGAAAGTCGAGATTATACAGGTTTTATGGTTGATGGCGAGGTTTTTAGATTCAGAGTTGTTCCATTTGGAATGCAATCAGCTACTTCAGCTTTACTTAAGGCACTTCATAAAATTCTTAACAAATATGAGAAATTTGTCTTACACTATATTGACGATATACTGATTTTTTCTGAGAGTCCAAAAGAACATCTAGAACATCTAGAAATAATTTTAAAAGCGTTAGATGAAGCAGGTTTAAAAATAAATATTAAAAAGTGTGAATTTTACAAGAAAGAAGTCATTTATTTGGGGTACAAAATTGATAGTAAAGGAGTAAGCATGGACACAGATAGAATCAAAATTATAAAAGAATATAAGAGACCAACAAATTTGAAAACATTGAGAGGATTTTTAGGCATATTACATTACTTTAAAAGATTAGTCCCAAATCTCACAGAAAAAGAAATACCACTTATAGAACTTCTACGTAAAAATGTTAAATGGAAATGGACACATGAAAGAGAAATAGCTTTTCAAAATATCAAGGCGGAGTTTACAGAAAACGTCAAAAATTTTCATCCTGATTTTACAAAAACTTTTATTCTTAGGACAGACGCATCACAACAAAGATTTGCAGGTAATCTAGTACAAGATCAAGGGGAAGGAGAAGTTCCTATATCATTTGTGTCAAGGATCACTAAGAAAGCGGAACGAAATTACAGTGTTAGTGAACTGGAACTTGCCAGTATATTATTTTGTGTAAACAAGCTTAGATTTTTCTTATTGGGACAAGAATTTATAATCGAAACGGACAACCAAGCACTGACTACCATACTTAAAAACAAATATGGTAACAACCGTATTCATAGATGGGCTCTGCTGTTACAAGAATACTCTTTCAAAATTAGATATGTGCCAGGAATTAAAAACACAGTAGCAGATGCAATAACAAGAATGGATGGAGAAATGAATAAAGTAACTAGGAACAAACAAATAGGAGTAAATCTCATGAAAGAAGATACAGGAATTTTTTCACTTAATACAATTTTAGAAGATCAACAAAATTTAACTGAATTGGAAAAGCTAAGAACAAAAATTAACTCTAACAATGTAAGGTACAAGGTCATCACTGATAAGGAATTATATGTAATAACTAAAAATTTAACAAAGAAGATAATCAAAGAACTACATTTAAAATATCAACATGCAGGAATAAGAAAAATTTATAGTATATTCAGAGAAAATTATGTATGTAAAAATGATTTATCAATAACAAAAGAAATTATTAGTAGATGTGAAATGTGTCAACTAAGCAAGGATAAAAATTTCCACAATGAAAACATTCCAAAATCAATTATTACAACTCATCCTCTAGAACTAATATCGGTCGATTTTATTTCTAACTTAATACCAAGTTCAGAAGGTAACCAACACATATTTGTTATCGTAGATAATTTTTCAAAATTTATAACCATGTATCCTTGTCAAAAGAGATGTTTAACCAATTATTTTCTAGAAGTAGGTATACCAGAACAATGTCTAATGGACAATGCTACCTATTTCAATAATAAAAATTTGAAAATTTGGTTAAGAAAATCAAAAATAAAACCTATCTTTACAAGCATAAGAAACCCTCGTTCAAACCAAGCTGAAAGATATGTTAGAGAGGTGATAAAATGTCTAAGAATACTTGTACATCAGGAACAATACATGTGGGAAAGCAATTTAAAAAAAATAGAAGATGGTATCAATAATCTACCACATGAGGTTATAGAGATAGCACCAATAAGGATCATGAAAAACATCATTCCAGACAGACCTTGGGATCCAGAAATTATAAAACCATATGGAGAAATAGTCCAAGAAACATATAATAAAATAGTTAAAAGAGCTGAAAAATATAAATTAAAACGTAACAAACAAATTAAACAACGAACAAATTTTAAACAAGGAGATTTAGTAATAGTTAAAGCTCTGAGGGTTCCTAACAGAAGACTTAATAAATGTGCAAAATTACAGTTACCTTTTGAAGGACCATATAGGATTGAAAACCAAAATGGAATAAACAGCTATGTTTTAGTTCATCCTGATACTGGAGACATAAGGGGTATCTTTAATGTAGACGTACTGTACAGATGGCTGCCTTCCATAAGTGAATAACTAAAAAAATTTTAAATGTTAGTAGTAATTAGTAGTTATATATAATAAAGAGATTTTAGAAAATAGTTACTATGAATGTATGAAAATTTTATTTGAAAAATTCTAGACTTCAAGAAGTTAGAATGTTTACAAAAAAATTTGGGGTATGTTGTAACGTAATCAAATGGCCTTATTAGAAGATTAAAATATTTAACAAGAGAATCTTATTTATTAATTAGAGGGAAGGTAGTTTATTTAAATTTAAACAGTTAAAGGAATGTAATAAAATTTAAATTATATTTCCATAAATTAAAATTGTCAACAAATCACCTGTTACATAATATAAGATTTACCATATAGACGAGTAGGTTGATGGTTTCTAGGTATTATCTAAATATGTATTCATGATGCCTATAACAAATTATTCAAAATTAGTACTTATAAAGTTTTCACTGAAAATTTGCTTACATCTAATTATACAATCTGAAAATTAAAAAAATAAACAAATAATGGGGTTATGAATTAAATGACAGTGACATCAATTGTCACCTGATATAGGGTAGCTTCTAAAGAGATGTTTTGATATGTCAACTATGACAGAAGAAAAAGGTTAACGTAATTGACATAATTTAAATAATAAAAGATGTGATACAAACAAATTCCAATTTAGAAATATAAGATGTAATGTTTCCTAGTCTCAAAACAAAGCTTTATTAGATATTATTAAATTTATTTATAAAAAACCATAAGGTTAATTTGATTGGACAATGAATGATATAAGCATAATTAGAGATATAGAGGGCGAATTTGAATATAAAAAAAGAAAAAAAGGAAAATCGGGGTAGTTATTGATTTTGAAAAAGGGAGTTAGTTAATTTTTGGTTTTGGAAGGAATAAAAAAATTTTTTTTTTGTTAAGAAAAGTGATTAGAAACAGATTAATCAAAATCATATATGAAATTTTGTCAAAATTGTAATTAGATAGTAAAATAGTGATTTGTGACCAGTGTAAGTTACCTTTAAAAGGTTCCCAAAGTAAAAGATGGATCCTGAGTGATCTTCGTAACATTTTGAACCGGATTCCACGTGGGAGGAAGGCAGGAGACCCACACGAATAGTCAACCACGGTCTACAAAACAATATAAAGGTATTCATATTGTTTAAAAACATCGAGACAGTATAAAACGCTATTAGGAGAAGTAATAAAAAGGTATTTAATGAATTCTTGTTAAATAAACTTACCAGTGTGTGAGAAACTAAATTTTCAATAACGCTTAGTGATCTATCGTCCATTTTTTTTTGTAACTGTAATTATAGAAAGGACTACCAACTGTAAAACTTATAAAGAACTCACACATAATTGTTATGTGAGTTGCATAATTAATTGTAATAGTATTAGTTTCATTAGTGTGAATGTGTGAAGTATGAAAGAACATTTAAACGATCATGAATTTGTATTTGTATAACGAAATGTGTTAATATTTTTGAAACATTTATGTAATAAAACATTACATTGAATTTGATTGATCTGTTTTGCATTTAACAGTAAATTTAATTAAAACTTCCATTTTTTTTAACATAATAATAATAATAGAATAAATCAACAAATTGAAATAGGGCGTTCAAATAACTACAATAATAAATAATAATAAATTATAATACCTAGAGCCTGTGAACCCACAGAACCCTGAGAAGGAAAGTTTTTTATTTGTTTTAGTATATAAAAGGTTATGTTAGTGTCTGTAACATAAATCAATTATTCATGTAAAATCAGTTTCATTATAACATAAATCATAAATCATACATACACAGACAAACATAACAATATATATATATATATATAAAATATAGAATTTTACTCGGAAAATGTCTTTTTAAAAAAAACTTTATCAAACTAAAAACAACTGACTTAAATTATTACAAGTTCTAAACTAAATCTAAATTACAATTTTTAAAATAAAGGAAACTTAACTATAAACAAAACATCAGCAATATATAAAACACCAATAAAATAATATATGATTACTAAGCTAAAAAGAATTGTACACCTAAGGGCAATGGCGTAGGTGACACCTCCCCCCTCAGAATGAGGCTTCACCAGGAAGCTGAATGTTATCTTCTGCTGTAGATTCTGGAGAATTCTTGGTTTTCTTTTTTAAAATTCTCTTCTTATAAATGGTCCATATAAAGACTAATAATATTCCGATATACAGAAAGGTAGTCCATAGACTCGGAATATGATAAGTATTTGCTTTTGTTATTGTAGGCATCATCAAATGGCTTGGAAAATTTTTAAATGTTAATGTTTTTAAGTTAATTTTCATTGGCGATATATGTAAATTATTAATATTTAATTTTAGCTTGTTTATTATAAAAGGTTGACCAAAAGTTTTTTGTTGAAATATTAACTCTTGATTTAAAAAAAAAATCTTGCATTGTGAGTTTTCTATTAAAAAGATTCCTTTTAAAATTTTTGTTTCGAATTCTCGTTGACAGTTTATGATTATTTTTTCTTCGTAAGGAAATATTGCCAAAAACTGATTTATTTCCGGAATAATTTCAACATGATTTTCTTTAATATTGATTTTTGTATATTGACAATTTGTAGAATTTCCTGTGAGCATAATATTCTCTTCACAATTGTGATTATTATTGTCTTGTAAATGGCTGGGACATTGATACGTATTACTGCGTGTGCAAATGTCATGTAGAGGTTTAATAATGTTTTCTGATTTAAGCAAAAATTTAACATCAGGTATTAAAATAAGATAGTCTGATTCAATTCTTGTTGGTATAGGCAACAAATAAAACAGTATTGGGTATTGATAAAAAATAAGTAATTTGATTATTTTCTACTTTATATGCTACGTCTATGGTTGCTTCAAAATCTAAAATATTTTTATATTTAATTTTAAAAGGTAATTCTGCTTTGTAATGATAATGCACTTTTTGCAATTTTGTAAATAGTTCACTAGATTTTATAATACTCGGATGTAGCGTTCTAAGTTTACAAAAGGTTAACGAATCTTCTACTGTCTCCATAGTGTCTAGAATTACATTAAACATGATTAAAAGTTCATTAAACAGATCTTTCAAGTATAAAATATTTTTTTCGTTAGCTTGAAAATCTAAAATATCTTTTATTTCAAATATTTTTGTCTTTAATAAATTTTCATTATACTGAATGTCCTGAATAGTTTTATTAAATTTTTCAATGATTGTCTGACTAACAGAATATTGCATATTTATTTGTTTTTGAAGATTTTCTTGATTTTTACTTAAGTGATCTAATATTAAATTTATTCTTTCTCCATCTTCGGCATCTAAATTACCTGTAATGGATTTGACGATTGATCCAAGACCATTAATCAATCCTCTTTTTTGTCTTTTTAAATTAGAATGTACGTTTATATTATTAAACTTATCTATTATACTACTCCTAGTAAAATTTATTATACTAACAATATTTTCTGTCTCGGTTGAGAAAAATGTATTATTTGATATATTAGTTCTAACATGGCTATATTGTAAACTTAGTTTATTAAATTCTATAAGTAATTGATTTAAGTTATAAAAATGTACAAATGTGTGGCTAGATCTCTGCAATTTCGCAGGACCTAGATTTATAGGAAGGATTCCTAAATTTTCTGTAATTTCCTTTATTTGGATTGCGGCAGCGAAGAACCTGAAATAAAGGCATACGGTTTCTTTTTAGGACGCTTAATGTTAGAAAGGTGTATATTTTCAGAAGTATTTTTATGTCTAGTATGTATTTTTGCGGTTTTACGCTCTGGATTAATTGATTTTATATTTTCTACTTGATATTTATTTTTTGACTTGCTTTGAATTTGTTTATTACGAATATATACCTTTTTGGAATTTGTTCTGGTAATTCTTCTCGTTTTTCGTTTGCTTTACCAATCAATTTTGCCTTAGTACTTTGTAGTTTTTCATTGAGACTTGAATAAAGTAATTTCATTTTTTCTTTGTGATTTTGAATATAATTGTTTGTTAATTGTTTCTCTAATTCTAAGTCAAACGGTGATCTATTATCTAAATGTCCTGTTGTAATTTCGTAAGGTTTTAATTTAGTTAATGAATGGATACTGCTATTATAAGCTAGTAACGCGTAGTTTACTTTTTGTTCTATTGACTGGTTTTTGAATTCATTTTGATTATTTAGAAGTCTAATATGTTCAATTAATGTAGAATGACATCTCTCAGCAATACCATTTGATTCTGGATGTTGAGAGCTGATAAAATGTATTTTTATTTTATGAATATCTAATAATTCTTTTAAAACAGAGTTTTTTAACTCGGTACCATTGTCGGAAATAATTTGTTCCGGTATACAATGGTGGCTAAAATATTTTAAAAAACTATTAACAATTTCTATGCCTTGGCTTGAATTAATTTTATAAAGTTGACAATATTTTGAAAATGAGTCTACTATAGTTAAAAATTTGGTTTTTTCTAATGTAATTGTGTCTAAATGTAAAATTTGAAACGGTTTAGTAGCCGTTGGGGTAATGCTAAACATTGGTTTAATAGGTTTTCGGTCGTATTTTGCTAATTGACATATTTCACAATCGTTAATATAAGTTTGAATTGATGTTCTTTGATTAGGCCAATAGTAAAGATTTTTAATTCTATTTTCTGTTTCGTCTAACCCCCTATGATTTGTTTTACCCTCATGATAGTTTTGAATTACTTCTTTTATTTCATTTATAGGGATGTCTATTAATTTTTTAGTACACTTTGTAAATGAAATTTGAGAATTTTTAAAATACTTTTGAATAACTACACTGAATTTTTCGTATACAGGGTCCTCAAAGTAAATATGATATTTGACTTTGGGTACGACAAATTCTTTTATAAAGTTAATTACATCTTGTTCAAAGTTATTTTTTGAAAATTGCACAAGTATTTTTTGCTTAGATTCGTATAGTTTGATAATTGTGGGTTTTGCTGGTTCAAAATTTACTTCTGAAATTATTATTTGATTTTTTCCTATGTTTACTGCCGAATCAGAAATTGGTATACCCACAATAGGGTTTTCTATATTAGTATGAATTGTGATGTCTTCGTCATCATCTAAATTAGGGTTAATATCTGGTTGAACGGAAAGTGAATCGGTTTCAACATTTGGATGATTATCAAATGATTTGTTAAAATCTCCCATATACTCAAGGAGGTTTTTTGACGGTTCCGGAATTTCCTCATTAGTTTCATTAATATTTAGCTGTATTCTAGAAAGACAATCACTATTAGTATTTAATGCTTATTTTTATATACACTTTATCGTAATTGTTACTCGTCCAGTCTGAGGCGCCATCTGACCAGTTTGGAGTTGGCGTCTTTGAGAGAAAACAACCATTGAAGTGGTTTGTGATCTGTTACGATCGTAAATTTTCTTCCAAAAAGATATGGACGAAAGTATTTTACTGCCCAGACAATAGCAAGGAGCTCCTTCTCAATTACTGAGTAGTTTATTTCAGAATCGTTTAAAGTTCTACTTGCATAAGCAATAGGAAGGTCAGAGCCTATTTTACCTTGGCTAAGAACTGCTCCTAAAGCATAATTGCTGGCATCTGTAGTGAGATTAAATGGTTGAGAGAAATCCGGGTATTGAAGAATCGGGTCATTAATCAATAAATTTTTACACATTTCAAAACAATTTTTATAGTCTAAGTCGTTAATATTAATTACTGCATTCTTTTTAATCTTAAAGTTAAAGGTTTTGTGAGTTTGGAAAAATCTTTAATGAATTTTCTGTAATAGCCCAATAATCCTAGAAACCCTTTTAATTGCTTAGAAGTTTTGGGTATCGGAAAATTTTGAATGGCTATAATTTTATCAGGGTTGGGCTTAACACCTTCTGGTGTGACAATATGCCCGAGATAAGCGACTTCCTTTCTAAGAAATTCACATTTATCAATTTGAAGCTTAAAATTCGACTCTCTAAGTCTATTAAAAACTTCTTTCAAATTGTTTATGTGTTCTTGCAGGCTAGTGCTAAACACAATAATATCGTCGAGGTATACCAAACACTTTTCGTTTTGAATACCTCTCAGAATATTGTCCATTACACGTTGAAACGTGGATGGACTATTTTTCAAACCGAATGGCATACGTAAAAATTCGTATTTTCCATGTTCGGTACTGAAGGCTGTTTTTGCGATATCTTCTTCAGCCATCTCGATCTGATGAAATCCAGAGGCGAGATCTAACGTTGAAAAATACTGACAACGACCTAGTTTGTCTAGTATTGTTGTGATTTCAGGAAGTGGATATCGATCTCCAATTGTAATTGCATTTAATTTGCGATAATCAATCACTATTCGAAATTTTGGTTTTTGGGACGAATCTAATTTTTTTGGAACTATCCATATATTACTTTACCATGGAGAATTAGATGGTCTAATTATATTTTGATCTAACATATTTTTTATTTGATTTTGTACTTCTTGTCGATAAACTTCGGGGTACCTATATGATTTTGAATATATCGGTATTTCGTTAACTGTTTTGATGTGATGCTTAATTTTATTCGTAAAAGTTAATTGATTACCCTTAACATGAAATATGTCTGTATATTATTTAACTAATTTTAAAATAGATTCACTTTCTTCAGAGTTCATATGCTCTGTCCGCACTTTAGAAATATCAAACTTAAATTTTTCGGTAAACATTGTATTTAAATTAGGAGTTGAAGTATATTCGTATTCATCGAATGGTTCAACTTTTATATTACAATTTTAATTTACTTTAAAATATGATTCTGTGGGATTAAGAATCGTACAAACAGCTTTATGATTTTCTACTTTTACCACACATTCTGGAATTTCTAATTTTCCTATTTGTGTGTACGGAATAATAACATCACCATTAGCTACATTTTCTATATTTATATTAACTACTTGTTCACAACGGGGTGACACTACTGTGCAATTCATGCTCCCGCTTTTTATATTAAAATAGTTTAACTTAATACGGCTATTAGGTGTCACTAGACAATTATTATCCAAATCGATAATAGCTTTTAATTTTTTTAAATTATCTAATCCTAACAAACAGTCAAACTGACTGTGGAATTTAAAAATGCAATATTCTAAGTTAAATTGTTTCTTTAAATTAAATATTTGAGAAGTTGGAATCATCGTACAATAGTTTTGCCTAGATGTACCAAGAGCAGAAGTAACTTCAAAAGGTTTACAAGTAAAAGATTTTTTAAAGAATTTTTCTGCGATTTCTGGTATAACAAAAGATCTTGTGCTACCAGTATCGATTAAAACTTTTAGATTATATTCGGGAAAAACTATGTACGGTAATTCGCTTAGAGAATCGGTTAAATTTAATAATTCTACTCTCTCTCTTGAGGTTCCGAGGCTCTTATATCTAAAAAACTATCTAAGTTTTCATTATTGCATTCATTATCATTGAGGTTATATAATTCCTCAGAAATAAAATTTTTTTGAGGAGTATTAGCATTATTTCTTATTTGTGAGTAACGTTGATTTTGAGTATTTTGTTGAGGTCTAAAAGTATTCGAGGTACTCATTGGTGTTGGTCTCTGTAAACGATAATTTTGACCTGGTTTAAAAACATTTGTATTATTACGACTAAGATTAGTTGTATTATTTTGATTAGGCACATTTCTAATTGAATTTTGCGAATTTGTTACAATAGGTTGACTTTGTGAAATAAAATTAGTAGATGGTCCTTGATTATAAAATGTTTTTGGTTGTGAAACCCTAGAATTATTCTGATAGAAATTTTTATTTTTATTTTGTGTATTATTATGCCTATTTTTTGAAAAATTATCTTGACTTAAATTTATTTGAAAATCATTAGTAAGGATACTTAATGCTACTTTTAAATTTTCAGGATTTTTAGTTCTCATTAGAGTACCTAATGGTTCTTTTAGTCCTCTCAACAAAACTCTTAAAGCTAATTTTCTAAAATAATTACTTAAAATATTATGTTCACTAGTTGTATTTGAATGTGTCATTAAATATGATATTTGTAGATTTAAAAGCTTTTGTATTTTATTATAAAATTCATAAGGAGATTCGTTTCCCTGTTTTAAATCTGCTAATTCTAAATTTAAAGTGTACATATCACGCTTATCTGCATAAGTATTTAGTAAGGACTCTTTTAAATCTTCCCACGTTTTAATATTACATGAAGAAATATTAAGTGCGGCTTCGCCTTTAATTTTTGCTAATATACTAGACATCAGATATTCATTCTGAAAGTCTCCTACATCGTGTTTATTGTAAAATTTGTTAACTAATTTTTCTGAGATTTCCAAAAATCTTGGAAGCAGTGCATTATCACCATAAAACTCAGGTATCATGTCTAAAAATGCTTTTTTCAAGATAGGTACTTGAGGAGTAGCCATTTTGTTATTTGAATTAAAATTTAGATTTTTTCGAGAAAATAATTTATGTTTTTTATTATTAGAAAAAATTGAGTCAGAACCTGAATCAGAATTTAAATCAGAACTATCAGAACTATCTGAATAAATTATAGGTAAAGTTTCTCTATATGACATTAAACACTTACAGTAAAATACTTCTGAATGTCCTTTCCATGGGCTCGGTCGTCAGGAACACCAATTTCCGCTTGGCTTTCTGCTTCTAGCACTAGGAAAATCTTCGAGTTGAGTTACTCAATTCACCCAACCAAAAGTTCAGGAATTTCACTTGATTCGATTAATCAATAAATCGTTAACACGAACCGACTGTTATTTTCATTAACATTTCGTTTAATTATCCTACTGACTGCGCAAATATAGAATTATACTCGGAAAATGTCTTTTTTAAAAAAACTTTATTAAACTAAAAACAACTGACTTAAATGATTACAAGTTCTAAACTAAATCTAAATTACAATTTTTAAAATAAAGGAAACTTAACTATAAACACAACATCAGCAATATATAAAACACCAATAAAATAATATATGATTACTAAGCTAAAAAGAATTGTACACCTAAGGGCAATGGCGTATATATATATATATTGTGAAGGTATGTTTCAGGGTGAAATCAAAATTTATTTTAGTTTAAATATTAATTTCGGAGATATGTCAAAATTTGAAGTTTATGTCAAATTTAAATTAGGTTAAATAAAATAAAAAAAATTCTGTAATGTAAACAAATATTGTATTAGGTTAAGGATAGATAAGTAGTGCAAGTGAGAGAGTGAGAAGTTTCGTTGCTAAGAAAAAAGGAAATTTGACAGTTAGTTTTTGAAAAAAAGTCAGAAGGAAGGAAATTTAATTTGAATTTTTAAAAGAAGTCATATGTTAAAAAAAGTATAATTTAAAAGAAAGTGAATGGCGAATAGAAAAAGTTTATATTAATGGTAAAAGAAGGTATGCAGTTATAAAATATTATTAAAATAGAAAAGCAGCAGCAGTTTGGTGGTATTTTTGCACAAGAAGTTTGACGTGTATGAGATGACATAGAAAGTTGGACGTTTTTTAAAGAAGAAAATTGGAATTTAATAATATAATCTAAAGAAGCACTTTACACGATTATTAAAATAAATAAATTAAA
This sequence comes from Ophraella communa, assembly GCA_035357415.1. NCBI lineage: Eukaryota > Metazoa > Arthropoda > Insecta > Coleoptera > Chrysomelidae > Ophraella > Ophraella communa. The sequence continues at coordinate 31,358,975 of CM068979.1, forward strand.
AGGATAAAGTTAGATAGTTTTACATAGATGGTGAGTGATTTGCAGAGAAACTTCATATTAGAATCAGAGAAAATCATTGGGGAACAAGAGATTTGGTTTGATAGAAATGAAGAAATATATGGACAAATGGTTAGTGGTAATTAAAGTTAGTTAAGGTAGTTAAGTAATTAGTTAAGAATAGATAAGTTAGATAGGCAAATAGATAGGTCAGATAGGAATTAGTTAGGGAGAATAAATTTTATTTGGTTATTTATAAAAAAAAAAATATAACAAAAAAATTAAAGATAAATTTTGATAGAACCCTACCTTAATTTGTAAAATTTTAAAATTAAAAGTTAATTTTCATAAATTAAATTAAGTAGGTGAGCATAATCATCACAATATATATATATATATATATATATATATATATATATATATAGAAATAAACAAATGACTAAAAAATATCGAAAATATTTTTGATCTGATTGAACCCAGAAAGAAACAGGTACCAGATCTGGAGATGTAGTCAGGATACTGTCACTTTTTTACTTTTAAACTTCACAAAAGCTGAATAAATACTACTGCCCTACCGCGAATGACCCGCTTTATATACCAAAATACTTGACATCTCGATTTTTCTCGAAATAACTTTTTACTAAAATCCAAATATTACTAAAATGTTCTCAAATAACTACCAACCTAAAATAATTATAAATCATGTCAAGTTCTTGTCAAACCTTCACCCTTCTACCCTTTGTGGCAAGCAGCTACATCAAAATACATGCATTCCTTTCGCATCTGTCACAATCATCCGTCACACTCATCCGTCACATTTATCCGTCACATTCATCTGTCAGCCGTTGCAATGCCCCCTCCTTAAGTTCATTCCTCCCGGAATGTGATTACTCTCCGGAGTAGAATCCTGTTCATCTTTGGCGAAAGTCGAACCCTCTACCCAAAGTTGCTGTACCTCTCTACTGTGGTCACCCTGATATAACGCCAACCTATCATGATGGACTACGACGGGTTTTCCCTTGGGGACTCTAACAATTCGGTAGATTATATCATTGATTCTATTTTTAATCAAATATCGACCTTCCCACTTCTTTTGAAGTTCCGGACATACACCTCGTTTCCGTCGAGGATTAGAGCCAGACCAATTCCCCAGGTTCATAAGTGTTTCCTGTTGCTTGTGAGTCGTAGTACCTTTTCATCCGGTCACTGGAGAGTTGTAGTTTGTGGCGCATCAGTTCATGAATATTTTCGATCTTCTTCTGAAGATCTGCGACGTATTCTTCACCGATCGCTATTTCACCAGGTTTGCTCCCATATATCAAGTCGCAAGGTAATCTACTTTCCCTACCAAAGAGGACTTTCGCGGATGTCTGACCCGATCCGATAGCCATTAAAAATAGCGGAATATGTTTATCCCAATCTTTATGATGTTCTGAGACCACTTTCGATAAATAATTTGCAATGGTTCGGTTCATTCATTGCTAGCAGCACACGTCGTGCATTTGCGGCACCAATCTTTAACATCGTTGGAGCAATTAACCCAATAAAATCTATCCCGGACTTTTTGCAGCGTCTTTGTAATTCCTAGGTGTCCTCCAGATATGTTATCATGAAGTTGTTTTAAAATTTTCGGTAACGTACTTTTTGGGACCACAATTTTTTTCTTGATTTCTGAGCCTTCAGGGTTTTCTACTATCCTTTTAAGGAGCCCACCGTCTAAAGTCAAAGAATTCCATTGGGCCCAATATGATTTTAAGACCGGAGAGGACGATGATACCTCTCGCCATAGGGGACGCCGATCTGTTCTTTTCCATTCCAGGATCTTCCTAATAACGGGATCGTTGTTTTGTTTCTCCTCCATTCTGGAGCACAAGTCGTCCGGTACCACTTTTATTAGAGCGAGCATCTCGTTTGGGTCTATGGTCTATGTTCGATTTCAAAATCGTATTCCTGGAGTTTTTCCAACCATCTTGCTATCTTCCGCTCTGGATTTCTAAAGCTCAGTAGCCACTTTAAACTGGCATGGTCTGTTTTAATTAGGAATCTTTTGCAACACAAGTATTTGTAGAAATGTTCCACAGACTTTACAACTGCGAGGAGTTCACGTCTCGTTACGCAATAGTTCCTTTCGGCTTTTGATAATGTCTTGCTAAAATATCCTAGAACTCCTTCTTTTTCGTCTTGAAGTTGTGAAAGTATAGCTCCAAATCCCACATTGCTAGCGTCGGTATCCAGAATAAGTCTGCCCTCAGGACGAGGATAAGCGAGAACAGGGGCCGAAGTCAATTCCTTCTTTAAAAATTCAAAGCCCTTTTGGCATTCTTTACTCCAACAAAAAGTCTTATCTTGCTCAGTTAGTCTCGTTAAGGGCTTGGCGATGTCTCCAAAATTTCTAACAAATTGTCGGTAATATGAGCAAAGACCCAGGAAGCTACGAAGTTGATGCCTATCAGAAGGGACCGGCCACTCTTGAACGGCTTGAGTCTTGGCGGGGTCTACAGTAACGCCATCCTTACTGTCCCAAATAACTGACCTGTCTCTGGAGCAAGTTACATTTCTTAACATTCAATGTTAGATTGGCCTTTTTTAGTCGTCGAAAAACTTCTTCTAGGTTAGCCGAATGTTCTTTGAAATCCTTACCCATTATAATAATGTCATCTAAGTAGACCAAACAAGATTCCCAGGATAAACCTCGAAGAATAGTTTCCATCAAACGCTCAAAGGTAGCAGGTGCATTGCATAAGCCAAATGGAAGAACGGTAAATTGCCACAAACCTGATCCACTAGTGAAGGCGGTCTTCTCTTTGTCAGAAGGATCCATTTCAACCTTTCAGTATCCGCTCTTTAAGTCTAACGTAGAGAAAAGGGTAGAGCCACCTAAGGCGTCGAGGGCATCGTCAATCCTCGGAAGGGGATAACTATCCTTCTTCGTAACCTTATTCAACTTCCTATAGTCAACGCAGAACCGCATTGATCCGTCTCTTTTCCTTACCAATACAACGGGGGAAGCCCACGGACTATTGGAGGGTTCAACTATTCCATCCCGAATCATTTCTTGCAGAGCCTTGTACGCTTCTTCCTTTTTAACTTGAGGCAATCGTCGGGGTACCTGACGAATCTGACGTACATCGCCAGTCTCAATCTTGTGCTTGACTATGTCGGTCCTTCCCAGTTTACTGCCAGAACCGAAGACAGGTTTATAGCGATAGAGTTAATCTCGTACCTGCTTCTTTTCTATTTTTGACAAAAATGGGTCTAACCTAGTCATTAATTGCTCTATTTCGTTGGTTCTGTCTGATTCACAGGCTCCTACCTGGTGAATCACGGCCGTTGCCGGTTCCAAGGTTCCGATTTCGGTGTTCTTTCGCAGAAGACCTGGATGATCATTCATGTTAATGATTCGGATTGGTACCTCTTTGGCAGATCTAACAAGAGCTTTTCCGACCAGAAGTCCTCTTCCTAATATCTGATCATGGTTCTTGGGTTTTACCATAGCTGGGGTTCCATCCAGCTCTACTTCCCCTAGTCGTGCCGTTACAACATATTCGCACGTTGCTGGAAGCTCGATGTCGTCAGATAGTTTCAACGGGGCGATAGCTTCATGTTTTTGATGTAGAAGCAATTCTTCCTTTTCCGTATGAAGTATACGTCGTCCCAAATCCAAGCGGAAACAACAGTTGTGCATTACGTCCATACCCAGGATAGCATCTTCATCGATATCAGCCACCAATATCGAATGAGAAAGACAAGTTGAACCAAACTGTAGAGACAAGTTAAACTCTGCGTAGACTTTGGCAGGTTCCCCAGTAGCGGTGCGCATTCTCCAACTGATAGGCGACATCCTCCTAGCCACAACTGTCGACCGTACCACAGTTTTTGTAGCTCCAGTATCCACCAGCATGTTGTATTTCTTTCTGTCAATCATGGCTTCGACGTATAAGCTGCCTGCTTGGTGTTTTAATATTGCTACCTTGACCAGAGAAGGCTTTGCAATGGTTTTCCTGCTGTTGGGAGACAGTAGCAGAAGGCGTCTCCTTGCGTGGACATGAGTTTTTCACGTGCCCTAGTTCTCCACAATTCCAACATCGTATAGATCGCCGTCTCCTTGTGGGTAATAATTTCATTAGCCTTTCCACTAATCCAACGTCGTCGCTGGCGGGTGCTATCACGTTGTTGTCATCAGCAGTAATCTCCCTTATTTGTGCAACTCCCTGTGATGCTTCCGTTGCCACTTCGAATTCAAGTGCAATGGTTAACGCGTCGACAAGGTCTTTTGGTCGGGCCAACCGCACAGCTCTTTGTAACTCCGGGTCCCTAAGGCCATCGGTAAAGGTTTGGACTGCTAGACACTCCAGGAACTCTTCTGCTGCTGTCGGATAAGCAAAACGAACCATTCTAGCTACCTCTGCCTCGAACTCCTGGATAGATTCTCCACTCTTCTGTTTACGGTCCTTCAGCTGTGTTCGGTACACGGGTTGTAGGTGGGTCTGACCATACCTCATCTCCAGGCGATGTACTAGTAGCTCGAAGTTGTCAGCTTCGTCGGGCTTAAGGGAATGCAAGACATTCAAAGCATCGCCTCGCATTGCTATAGTTAGCGATATTGCCTTCTCCTTGGATGACCATCCGTTCGCCCTGGCCGCCGCGTCGAATTGCTTGACGTAGTTGGACCACGAAGTTGTTCCATCGAACATAGGAGGTTTCATTGTTGACCGCATCTGTGTAGTGTCTCCGCTTCCCCGTCGTTCGACATCCAAGCTGAAGGTCTCCATTCTTTCCGCATCTCCCTCGCCGCGGTGGACGTAGCGATCTTGCCGAAGGACGTCTATTTCTTTCTGAAGTTGTTGAATCATCGCATTCATTTTGGTATCTTTATTGCGTAGTTCGGCTACTTGCTGGGATTGCTTATTTCTTAAGGTGAATATTTGTTGTGAAACATAGCTTGACAACTCTTCACGCATTTGATGGACCAGTTCTTGTTTCTTCATCTGTTCCTCTTGCTGGCTGTTTATTTGATCTTTCAGCTCTTCTTGTTGACCCCTTATTTGACTGGACAGCTCGGACATTGCTTTGTGCATAGGATCTTCGAATTCCACCGAGTCAGGGTCAATATTTATACTTAAATAGTACTCACATAATCTGTTGATTCCGGTGGTATCCAAATCGAATTCTTCCAACTCTCTTCTGAGCTCAGCCACCAACAGTTCACGTAACTTCTTTCCAGGCATTCTTGCTTCTTCACCTCACACCTGACACCAATTTGAAACGCTTGTGAGGACTTTTAACACAATTTATTTACAAATTGTTTGAATACAAGAATTCAGCTGGTTACAAATTACTAACTGTCACTTTTTACTTTTAAACTTCACAAAATCTGAACCAACACTAACTCTCTCAACGTGAATGACCCGCTTTATATACCAAAATACTTGACAACTTGATTTTTCTCGAAATAACTTTTTACTAAAATTCAAATATTACTAGAATGTTCTCGAATGACTACCAACCTAAAATAATTATAAATCATGTCAAGTTCCTGTCAAACCTTCTTCCTCATTCACGGACTCTACCCTTTATGGCAAGCAGCTACATCAAAATACATGTATTCCTCTCGCATCTGTCACAATCATCCGTCACATTCATCCGTCACACATCTGTCACGCGTTGCAGTATTATAATGCCTTTATCAAGCATTTCGTTAATCTGCCTTTGGACCTCCTCTTTATGGACAGGTTTTCATCTGTGGTTTTAATACAATGTTTAATTTTTAAAGTGAAAGTTAAACTGTCGCCAGATTTAATAAATAGAAAAAAATAGACATAATTTAGTTATACTATCTTTTTCTTCTGAATTCATGTGTTCTGTACGCATTAAGTGATTTAAATTAACATTTTTTTATTATTAATATTACTACTATTACTATTATTTGTTTGCATTCTATTAATAAAATCAAAATTGTGTATTTCTAAACATGATAGAAATTTTTGAGCAACTATAGGTTTATTGAATAGTTTCATTGGTTGTATTAATTACTTCACATACTGCATAACCATTTTTAGCTGTTGTAAATGTTTCTGGTATTTGTAATTTATCTAAATATGTTTCATTAATTAATATTTCTTCTTCAGCTACACTTAGAGGAAGTGAAATTAATAATTTTCCTATCGGACCTACCGAAAATTTAAATTTGATGTTTGTAGGAGACCTAAACGTTATTGGAATTGAAACATGATTATTAAATAATTTTTTATTAGTAAAATCAATATTTAAGTTCATTCATATCTACATTAGAATGATTAATACTATTTAAGTATAAATATTGTATCAATTAACAATTTTAGACTTGGGTTTTTTATTTGGATACATGGATTGTTTGAAGCTATATTAATTTCATTTCGGCTTCTACAGGGACCTCGTGAAAATTTTGAGTTTGTTCTTTAGATTCATTTAGGGGATAATCAAAATGTACATATTCATCATTATTATTAATTTCTTCGTTAAAAAACTAAAATGTTGAATCTGGAACCGTTGGCGAAACTGATACCTTCGGCCTTCGGTCTCTGAAGAAGATAACTTGGTTATCGAAACGCACGTCAGGCAGTTAAAATTATGTGTTGGTGTAATGGTAGTGTAAACGGTTTCGGTATAATTTCTTCGTTATTATCTAATTCATAATTGTTGGCATATAATTCTTCTGATTCAAAATTATGTCTTTTATTATTATTTTTAAATTACTATAAGGAGGTCTATTATAATTTATAATTTACTTTGTCTGAAAAATTTCTAGATGTCGATGACATGGGCTCTGGTCTAGGTAATTTATTTGTTGGAGTTTGATTCGGTTTAAACACATTACATGGAGGACCAAATACCTGAGCATTAGTCGGATAATTTCTAGGTTTTTGATATTGCTGTTGTATATTAATAGGCTGACTTGGCAAATTAGAAATTTTTTGATAATTATGATTGTTATTATAATTATTGCCATTATTAAAGTTATTATTTCTTTTAAAATTAATTAAGAAATTTTGAAACCTAAAATTATTATTATTATTATAATTATTTTTATTTGATGAATTTTTTTGTTCATTTAATTGTCCATATAGCATCTTCTAAAGAATTTTGTTTTTGAGGTGCATATTATTTTTCAGGACGCCAGTATATCCTGCTACAAATATATTCACAGCTTTTTTATCGCAATGGTTAATATTACATTGTTTTTCTATAATTGATAAGTCTGAGTCGTTACTTACTCTTTGTATTACTTTACTTTTTAATAATTGAAGCTTAGCACCGAAATCAATCATACGTTCATTGAAAGGTTTAGTTCGCGTTAATTCCTGAATTACAAATCCGGGAATTTGGAATAATTTTTTAAAAACTTTATTTTTCACAATTTTATTATTTACTACAATTTCTATGATATTCTTTGGATAAAAGCTAACAGCTGACTAACTGAAAAAATGTATAATTATAAAAAGGTAAACTACTATGACAATAAAAATGTGCTGTCTTGTTTCTTATCTTCTTACACTTGGTTAGCCAAACGGCTGTTGTAACTCCTCTACCCAAAGATTCAACTACGGAGGACAGCGAGGGAGTTGAACATTCTCTAGTTGTACCCTTTAATTAGTTTCTTGAATTAAGGTTATCGACTTCCTTCTATATTTGGAATACATTAGATATCTGATGATACTTATAACGACGAAAATAATCCAGAACCAGGAGTGGAGTTGATATGTAGTATAAGGAATTAATTCGTTGATATCAGGCTGATTATTAATTAATTGTAATATTAATTCTTCTAGGTTGTCTAGATCTGTTTCTAATTATGGAATTGTCTGTAAAGGCGAATTTATTTTTTTCCATTAAATCTGGAATGACTATTAGTTTACTTTATTTTTTAACGTCTTCTTTATTTATTGTATTAAAATTATTTTTGAATTCGCAAGCATAAGGAAATTCCAGTGCGTACCAATAACTTTGAACATCTCTTCTTGTTGGTTGCACTTTAAGCTGACTGTAGTGGAATTTGGGAAAATACCAATCCATTTATTTGTATTTTCCAGGTGTATAATGACGGGGCTTGCATAAATTTTTGCTACAAAACTTGTATGATTAAAAGTAAATAAACATATTTCAAGCAATTCTTATATTGGCAGAAGTCCATACACCTGAGTGCTGTTGTTTATAACAGCTTTAAGAACCTAAAATAAATAAATGAGTATTAAATATCAACAAGTGGCAAGTCGCGGAACTGTAACATCGACCTATTGGAGATTAAGTAATTTGTGGTTAAGTGTACAAATTCTTGAATATTATTGTCAAGGTTGGTCATCATGTTGAAATGGCAGATTTCCTGTTCGAACTAGTTTTTCAAACTTCTTTCCTCTTCGTTTGCTAGTCTATTAAAAGCTAACATGGCAGTGAAAATGTTGTATTTGTTTTTACCACTTGTAAGCATACTCTTTGTTCTGAGAGGGTAAGTTGTCAATTTCTCAAATTTGTTAGGTTTCTAAATTAAGTTTTATACTAGGTTCTTCCGGTATAACTACTTCTTATTGGATCCTGTTTATTGTTATCCTGTTCGATTTCTGAGTGTTCGAGAAATCCGCTTTTCTTCCTTTTGGGTTCTTCAACCACCACGTGTGTCCAGAAGCCTCCAGACCAGACCCAGACGTTCAGGTTTGATGATACTTCACCCTACCAGTCCATTAGGAAGCTAAATTTAAACAAGGTTTAATCATTGTTCTATTTTTTTTATGGGATGGATTTTGGGTTTTTTTATTTTTTTGTTTTTTTGTTCTTCATGACGGATAAATTGATTTAAACATTTAAATAGAGATTAATCTGATTTCCCTTCTTAAATGTAAGTACGTACTTAATTATTAAACTGAATTTTTCTTTAAAAATAGAATAAACAATTTTTTTTAATACATCAAATTTTCAAACCTAGAATACAGTTTATTAAATCGGATATTTACAATATCTATAAATAATTCGAATTTTGTTGAAATGAACAGCCAGTACCGGCTGAATTGTTCTATATTTTTTATAACTTTACATATTTTACATTGTAAACCAATTATAACTATAATGGGGGTAATTATAAAAGTTGATATATTTTTTTGGTAAAAATAATTTGTTCTATGAATATTTAACAGTTATAACTTGGCTTATGTCCAAGATAAGTATCTAATAGTAATACTTACTAACCTTTAAACATTATTTTACACATTTTAAATAAGTACACCTTAACTTGATATAAACCTAAGTTCTTGCTAATTTTTGTAATCAACACTGTTAACTATAATTTTATTTTGGTAATAAAGTTTAAAAAAAAACTACCACTTTTGTGTTATGCTTTTTGGTCTACGATTTTGAATAATTGTAGTTTTATATAAGTTTTATCTGTCAGCACTACTTCATGTTTCTTAGTTTGGTGAGTTTTGTTTCATATTGCTTAAATTAAGTGGCGCCCTGTCAGACTATTTTATTTATTAGTAATTTCAAAAAAAAATTAGGCAACAGACATCATGCAAGTCCTGTAGGAACAGTTTGGTAATCCACGCCAAATCGTCGACCATCTATCTGAAAAGGCGAGAAAAGCAGCGAAACCACCCGACCTTGGCAAGCCAGAAACCCTCGTGGAATTTGCTCGTCTCATCCATGCTCTAGTCCTACACATCAAGAATTATGGAATGAAAAATCACCTCATACAAAACAATTAACAACTAAAAGTTTGTATTAACTTTCACTATTTATTCTATAAATATTTTAATTGCAATGACAGCCGTTTCGCTATCGAAATAGCATCGTCAGATTGACATATTGAAGTTACACTTTGTTTGTTTGTAACTAGGTACTTGATGTTGATAGGTAGTTAAGGCTAGACCAAGTAAGGAAGTAATAAGACATAACAATATTAAAGCCTAGATGTTATTAGCCCTAAGGGATTATCCTGGATTTATTTCTTAACTTAATATATTTGTGTTATAATTACGTCTTATCTATGTATAAAATGAAGACTCAATCAAAGTAAACAGTTTAATAGTGGTGAACTTCCAAGATTTATTTGTTCATTAACTACTTTATATTGTTGATCTGCTAGATGTCTTTTGATTTCAAGTTCTTCGAGGAAATCTAAATTTTGTTTTTTATTACAGGTGTGTAATATTTGAATGTCATTAGTGTGTATGACTGAGTGTGAATGTTCAAGAACGTGTTTGGCATAGTTTGACTTATCTGGTTGTTGTAATCTATATGCTCTTAAGTGTTCATTGAATCTTATTTCAAAATTTCTTTGTGTTTGACCTATGCATTACATTTTGGACAATTATTTTTGTAAACACCAGATTTTTTTAATTTAGGTAATTTTGTTTTTACATTTAACAATTTTGTACCAACATTATTGTGTGATTTGAATGAAATCACTGCAGATGTTGCCGAAGCTTTTATTTTTGAAATTGTATTAGAAATATTTCCACAATATGTAATACTTTTATAACTTTTAATTTCTTTAGGTTGTTGAGGGAATATTAGTTGTAGTGACCCTTTCTGTTCTTTCTTATTAATTAATTTATTTATCAAATGTATTGGATAGCCATTAGATATTGCTATTTGTTTTATAATCTCAATTTCTTTATTAAAATTATTTTTGTTCATTGGAATTGAAAATGCTCTATGTATCATAGAATTATAAGCTACTAATTTATGTGATATAGGATGATTTGAATGATGTGGTATGGTTACATCTGTTTGTGTTGGTTTTCTGTATTTTGAATAGTTTAATGAATTATTAACTTTTTCAATTCTCAAATCTAGAAAATTAATTGAATTATTTTCTTCAACTTCTAAAGTAAAATTAATTTTAGGATGCAAGGTATTTATATAATTAAAAAATATATCTAACTGTCGTTCGCTACCTACAAATCCTGCTAACACATCATCAACATATCTATAACAAAATACAATATTGTTTTTATAAGTAAAATTAAAGATTTTGCTTTCTAAATTATCCATAAAAATATTTGCTAAAATTGGAGAAATGGGACTTCCCATTGGAAGACCTTCATTTTGAATATATACTTTCCGATCAAAAGTAAAATAATTTTGGCTAATGCATACATTAAATAGGTCAATTATATCTGATATTATACCTGGATGGATATTTCTTTCTTCTAATAGCTTTTTAACTAGAACTATACATTCTTTAGGAGGTATTTTAGAGAACATATTAGTTACATCAAACGATACTAATTTAGTATTATTTTGTAAATTACATTTATTTAATTTATTTATCAAATCTAATGAATTTTTTACTGAATATTTAGATGTATAACCATAATTATTTAGAATAGTATTTAATTTTTTAGCTACCTTAGTATTAGGAGTGTTAACATACGAAACTACAGGTCTAATCGGTTTTGACTCTTTATGTAATTTAATAGTTCCATATAATTCTGGACATTGAGGATTTTTATTAATTAGGTATTTTTTATCATAGTCATTAAATATATAATTTGAATTATTTACATGTTCTCTTATTTGGTTGGAAAATTTTTGAGTTGGATCGTTTTTTAGAATTTTGACATTACTTGACATTATGAAATCATTCACTTTAGATTTATAATCTTCTTTTTTTAAAATTACTGTTGAGTTACCTTTATCTGATTTTGTAATGATTAGGTTATTTTGATCTACTTTATTTTTGATTGATTTTAAAGCTAAAATGTCATTTTTAATAATTTGACTTTGTCCAGAACAATAAACAACTAAAAAGTTGTATTAACTTTCACTATTTATTCTATATTATATATTATATATTCTATAAATAGTGAAAGTTAATACAACTTTTTAGTTGTTTATTGTTCTGAATAAGATGAATTTTCACACAGTAAGGGTTAGTACCATAAATTTAATTTGACTTTGACTTTTGAATTTATCTGGTTTTATGTCTCTAATAAGATTTGCTATTTGCATTTTTTCATAAATGAAATTATTTGTATTAGTTCTTAAAGCTATTTCAGAATCTGTAGCTAAAATTTCTTTTATACTATTTGTAAATTTGGGAGGTATGCAATATTTTAAACCCTTATCTAAAAATTTATTTTCATTATTTGAAAAAATGGTCTCTGATAGATTTACATACAGAGGAGCAAAATGCACTGGTACGTGAGTATTTACTGTGTCATTATGTTGTGTATAATGTGTTTTGTGTTGGACATTAATGTAAATGTCTAGAGAATCTCTTATTTTGAACCACTTTCTACTTTCCTCTTTAATCCACATTTGTTGGGCCTTTTTAATTACTTTTTGTGAAAGTTAATACAACCTTTTAGTTGTTTATTGTTCTGAATAAGATGAACTTTCACACAGTAAGGGTTAGTACCATAAATTTTGAAAAATCACCTCATCACATAACGAGAAATTGGGCAATTTTCCTGGAGGAAAATAAAATCAGCGAGAACTTGGAATCTTTCCACTATTTTCTTCAGAAGGAAAGAAACTCCCGGCTTTCGAAGATCTTCGCTCGGATAGAAAAGAAGCTGAACGAGTCCATCGTGTCCATTTGAGGAAGGAGGAAAAGAAAGGATGTGGCTGCTGTAATTCTAAAGTACCCCACCCAATGCAGAATTGTAAAAAGTTCTTCAAATTTGGCACTCAGGCCAAGTGGGATCTGCTGAAGGAAAATGATTCTGCTTCTGCTGCCTAAAAGCTGGCCATCCATCAACTTCAAGAATTGCATGTCCTTCATCAACTATCTGTGGAGTGGAAGGATACGACAGACGCCACCACCAACTACTCCATAAGCTAGAGAAGAGCGAAACAAAGAAGAAAGAAAATTCTCCCTCCAAAAATTCCCCAGAAAATATTGAAAAGTTTCAGCTAAGCCGACTCCTCTCAAATCCCGCCCTTTTCGATGAAGGAGAAGAACCTGTTCATCGTATCAACACTGCAAGAAATGGCTTCATGCAGATGTTGTGGCTGAAATTGATGAAACGAAAGGATCCGAAGAAGGATGTGGAGCCAACCGCTGGAGACATGATAGCTGATTTCCTTTGAGAGCGGCGTAGACGTAAGAGACGTAGGGGACATTAAGCTGGAAAGAGTCATCAAAAGCTACAATAACTCTGAAAATATCGGAGTAAAAGCAACGGACAAATTTCTAAGGAGCCTGGATGATCAACGGGCCTTAGAAATGCTGCAGAAGAAGACTAAGAAGATCGGAAATAAGTGGGAGACTTATCTTCTATGGAATTGCAACAATCCTCCACTTCCTCCAAGCTACGACATGGCTTTTCGTCGACTTCGCTCAATGGAGAAGAAGAGGGATGCCGATCCAGAATGTGCTAAACTTGCTTTTGAGAAGTTTAAAGAATATGTGGAAAAGGGTTACCTTTTCCCAGCAAGCAAGCTTAAGTCTCAATTGGAACACTCCAAGAAAAAGTTTTTTCTTCCGTGGTTCTTTGCTTTCCACCCCACTAAAAAACCAAGGTTGGTTTTTGACGCAGCAGCGGAAGCGGAAGGAAAATCTTTAAACTCATTCCTCCTAAAGGGTCTAGATGTCCTAAATCCACTTCCAGACGTCTTGAGTCGATTTCGGACTTTTCCCGTAGCCCTATCAGCTGACATCCGTGAAATGTTCCACCAAGTGGGACTTCCAAGAGGACTGGCCAGCGCAAACGATTCTCTTCAGAGGGATGAACCGCGACGAGCCACCCGATGAGTTTTATATGTCTGTGCTGTTTTTTGGATCTGCATGTTCCCCCTGCAGCGCTATATACGTCAAGGACAAAAACGCCAAAGGATTTATCTTCCGATATTCAGAAGCTGTAGCCCTCATCCAGAACAACTTCTACATGGATAACTTGCTAGGAGGAGCAAAGACATCCAAGACACTATCAATAGACGAAAAGAGAGGCAGGAGATTTTCCAAGCAGGAGGATTTCATCTCTGTAAGTGGAATTCCAGCTCCCCAGAGGTACTCGCATCTATTCCTGATGACTTAAAAACCGAAGGAGCTCTCTCATTTCAGCAAAAGGATGACTCAGTACCGGAAAAGATGCTTGGATTGTATTGGAATCCGAAAGAAGACTAAGACAAGCTAAAAGAAGAAACTAAGAAAAGGAATATAACTAAGAGAGAAGTCGTAGCCTTTGTTATGGCCTTATTCGACCCACTTGGATTCCTTGCTCCAGTAAAGGTTCTAGCCCTCATTCTCATTCAGGAAATCTGGAACCTAACCAAATCGGAAGAAGAGGAAAGATCGGAAGACCGGAAGACCGGAAGACCGAAAGACAACCTGGAAAGAAATTAAATTGTCTCTTTTCTCTCTCAGCCTTCATAGACACGTATGGTTTAGTAAAACTGGACGGAAGAATAGAACATGCTCTGGACGTATCTCCTGATCTAATCCGTCCGCCTATCCTCAAGCCATCACACCCATATACTAAGCTCTTGCTCAGCCACATTCACTCACAAGTGTGTAACCATTTCGGACAGAACAGAGTCGGAGCCGAGGTACGATAGAGAGCATGGGTGATCGACTGTCGTAGGGCTATTCTCTCCACTGTAGCTAATTGTCAGTGGTGCAAAGTACGACGATTGAAGCCATAGATGCCAAAGATGGTTCAAATTCCAGCCATTCGACTCCAGAGCTTCTCCCTGCCCTTTACCTCAACTGGAATCAACTATTTTGGACCCTTCTACGGTCGTGTGCGTCGATCTACAAAGAAAAAATATGGAGTCCTGTTTGTGTGCCTCACTACTGGAGCAACACACATAGAGGTAGCTGAATCACTGGAGTCATCAGAGTTCCTTAATGTTTTCTCCAGATTTCTAGACATGCGTGGCCCCATCCGAGAAATCCTTTCGGACAATGAAACTAATTTCGTAGGAGCACATCGCATGTTACGGGAGGAGCTAAGAAAATGGGACAAAGAAGAAGCTCTTACACTTTTTGCAAGAAAAGGAATCTCTTGGAATTTCAAACCCCCAGCAGCGCCACATTTTGGAGGATTTTTTGAGAAGTTCGTAGGGAAAGAAAATCCCAGAGAATATGCTAAAGGGTAGAGTCCTAACCATTTATTACAACTAAAATGTAATTATAACCTTTATTAGATTTTGAATAGTGAGCTGAACGAAGAGGAGGAGAATCTACATATTTTTATTCTAGCTGTAGTATTTTAGTTGTAGTTATCGTTTCTCGTTTGGCCCGATTCTTAGAGGGCTTTTATATCATTTTGTTTTAATCCTTTCTCTTTTTTTGTTATTATATTTAAGTCCGCCATTCACTATCATCATTCACTGTCACTGTCAGTTGTACAAAAAAAATCATTGTCATATATCGGTTATCAGTCGATAAACCATTTTTTCTGTAATAATAGGGAATAAAAATAGGGAATCATAACAGCCAAATCAGCTTGAATCAAATCACATAATCCTTTAATTATAACATGTCTTCTCCTATAATTGATTCTTACCGGTTTATGCAGTACATGTACGACTTGTGCCTTACTCATTTTTGACTACTGGACACTGCACTATAAATTCAATGCAAATTGCAGAAGGTGTACCTAATTTAAATAAAATGGTATCACCTTTTTTAAATAATAACCAGCGGCAGCTAATTCATGGTATTTGAAGGATTTACCATTAAGTAACGTTTCCAATTTTAGCAATGTATGGGAAAACAAAAGCTGTACCTACATTGTCTAACGCATAATAATTCTTATTTAAGGTAGTTTTCTTTTCTCCTTTTAATTGAATAATAAGGTTTTTAACATGAAAATCAAAAATTTCACAAATATAGAATTGTGCACCTACTGGAGGAGCTGACGATGCCGTAGACGACGACGACGACGACGTAAGATAATGTTGGTTAAACTTGTTTAGTGGCATATTTTTCTACGAACTAAAGTAAAAAATATTCTACGTCGTATATTTATGCAATTAAACCACCTTCTTTAAGTTCTTCAACATTAGACACTATTTCATTTTGCTGGGCATTATTGCCAGCTTGTTTCGAAGCTACAAGTAAATGAAATCTATCAATCAGTTCATTGAGATCATCAAAATATTTATAATCGATAGGATGATTATGGGAATATCGCATCATTGTTAAACCTTTTCCACGTCTTAGTTTTGCGGGTATTTGTCTCATAGTCATAGAGGGAACTGAAAAAGCTCGTTCTCTAGATGTAACAAGGGGAATTCCAATGAATGGTTGAATCATATCAGGTCCAACAAAGTCAATAGGAAAATCACCAATTGAAAATTTTTTAAACTTTTATACTTTTTTCGGAGCGCCTGTCTAGCTTTAACTAGTCGTTTTGACTTGTTTTGACTTAAAATTGTTAGACTCTCTCATTTCCTTATAAATGTCATTTTAGAAACCTTATCGATAGTTACGAAGCCAAACTTGTCTTTCCAATAAAAAGAACAAAAACAAGTTTACCTCATTTTTTCCATTTTACTTAAAAAGAACAAATGTCTTTAATTGAGTTTATTAAGCCAGTAGTAATCCATGGTTTTTTTCTATTGTTTTTTTTATTTTGATTTTTTCAGTGGAGTTTTTAATTAAGTTTTTGAATTTGAGGACAAAGTTATTCATTTTAAAATCTATATCATTGGAGGCATATATATCACTCCAGTTTTCATTCTGGATCAAATAATTTACTTTTTATATAGATATGATCAAGGCAAGTTGTAGTTAAAGGGGTTACTCTAGTATTTTTCTTAATTAGAGAGACAAAACCATTTTCAGCTAGCAGATCTATATAGTCATCGATGTAATCCGTTTGTTTTTGTCTTTCTAATATGTAAATATTAATATCTCCTGTAATAATTACATGTTCCAAGAAAGCAAAGTGTATTTTTTTAAGGGTTTTTGTAGTTATTCTATCGTTCTGGTTGCATTTGTAATCACTCACCACCATATTATAACCCTTTAAATTGAGAAAGCTATTTTTTTCAGTGTTCCAAGTCTCCATAAGGATGATGCAGCTAAAATAGTTGTTAAATTCGAATAGAAAAATTTCAAATTCATCAAAATGTCTTTTGATACTTCGACAATTGTTATGATAAAAGGAAAACTTATGCATTATTTTAGATTTAAGCAGTATTTTTAGGTCATCGTTGTTTTGTAATTCATGTGTGTTAAAAACTTGATTTTCATAGTCTCTTATAAACCGATCCATGTTTACTTAATACAATCTAACATGTAATAGATATAATAAAATAAAGTACAGATAAATTAATTATATCCCTAAATGCACTTCTATCAATTTTCGTTCCTTATGGCGCGTTTACATTGGTGTAGCAAATGGGTTAGTTAATTGTACCAGTAATTTGCAAGACAGCTACTTACCCAATGTAAACTCTGTGGGAAAGTACTCGCACCAGCACTTGTACCAGCAGGCTGGCCAGGATAGTAAATAGCTTCCTAGGGTATTTACTTACCTACTAACCTTCCCCCACTTTATTAAAATTTTACTGGCCGCGTTACTCTCTGAACTTGCCGAATGTAAACAGTTTTATGCCAGTAAGTAGTGAGCACGTGTTGATTACAAATTTGCAGATATTCATTTCTATTCAAAATGAGGTGGTCCGAAGGGGATATAGTTAAATTTGTTGAGTTTTATAGGGAACATGAGTGTCTTTGGAATGTATTCTATTCTATTCTATTCTTCTGGGGTGCGTTTCATGCATGTACTGGAGCTCTAGGCTCATTGTACCCCCCTGAAGTAATCATACCAGGTTCGTTTCCTTCATGTATTCTAGAACGTCCCTGATATTCGCTTTCACGATTTCCTCTGGCTCAGGAAACTGAATGCCAAAGTGCCTCTGTCTAAGCCACTTAAGGCTCGGACAGTGACATATTACGTGAAGAGGAGTTTCGTCTTCCTCACCACATTTTCTGCATAATGGGTCCTCAGCGAGTCCCATTATGTTCATGTGTTTTCGGAGATGGCAGTGTCCTGTAAGCAGTCCCACTGCCTTTCTCAATTGGGTTCTACTTAGGCTGAGTAGTTCTGTAGTTTTCTCCCTGGATGGACCTGTTATGAATAATCTGGATTGCCTGAGTCCAGGCAGTTCCATCCAGAGTTTCTTATGTTGTTCCCTTAGTCGTTCCTCTATTGTTTCCCTTACATGTTGGTATAAGACCCCACATGTGGGAAGAGGTCCGATCAGGGTTCCTTCTGAAGCTTCCCTGGCTAGGAGGTCAGCTTTTTCATTTCCAAGAATCCCTGTGTGTCCTGGTACCCATTCAAGGATAACCTTGTGGCGTTGTGCCAGTTCAGCTACAGTTCCTTGGCAGTGCTTCACTGTTCGTGACGCAGTGTGTACGCTCTCTATTGCTTTGAGAGCTGCTTGGCTATCACTTCTGATCCTGACAGTCCTGTTAGGGACTGTCTCGTTCAGGATGATTTCCGAGCATGTGTTGATGGCAACCACTTCCGCTTGCAGGATAGTCTCTACTGAACCCAGGTTGAGACTATACGTCTTCCCTGTATTTTCATTGTAGATTCCAATCCCAGTGCTGGTGCTTGTTTTGGATCCGTCTGTGTACCAAACGGATTCATGTTGTTTCCTAGTCTTGGTACGAGCTTCGTCCCTATCCGGAATATGAACCGTATATGGTTTGGAAAGGTCGTAGCAGATAGGTATTCTATCTGAGGGCATGCTCAGTAATTGATTATGTTCAATCTCTTTCGAGATTGTGGAATCGTACCTAGGGATCGCCCTGCGCCATTCGTTGTTTATTTTCAGCCGGTAAGCAGCTGCCAGTGCTTCCCTTTCCACAATAAGATGTAGTGGAGGTAGTCCCAGCATAGCTTCCAGGGCCGCCGTGGGCGTTGTTCTCATCGCCCCGGTTATGGCTAGACAGGCTACTCTCTGTACCCTGCCTAGCTGTCTAGATGCTACTGAGCATCTCGCTTTATGCCACCACACAACAGAACAATAGGTTATGATGGGTGCCACCACCCTCGTATAGAGCCAGTGCATCATACTGGGTTTAAGCCCCCACGTATTGCCCACAGCTCTTCTGCATGCCCAGAGAGCTCTTAGGCCTTTATCTGTTGTGTTTCTAATGTGGTTGGAAAGGTATTTGACTTCCCCTTTAAACTTTAGCGTTTGGCCCCACATACGAAGTTCCCTCAAGTCAAGGTTCCTTCTAAGGGTGAACGCTATCACGGAGGTTTTTGCCGGATTAGTTGACAATCCCTCTTGTCTGCACCATTTTTCGGTAATCCTCAGTGCCAGCTGCATTCTCTCGGACACAGTGGCCCCGAATCTACCGTTTACAACTATGCTGACGTCATCAGCAAAGGCTTGGGCATAGATACCCTCGTCTCCCCAAAGAGCGTACCTATTATTGTTCTTTCCCGCATATTACCAGTCCATCTTACAATGTCCTGTTCTATGCCACGGTTCTGCATGGCCCTAAGTATGTAATCGAAGGAGGCAACATTAAATGCCCCTTCAATATCCAGAAACGTACCTAGGGCTATCTCTTTATTTAAGAGTGCCTGCTCCGCTTTCAGGAGCAGCTTGTGTACCGCGACTTCGCAGGACACCCCACTCTTATACGCAAACTGGTTTCGATGCAGAGGTTTTACCCTCAAAGCACCGTCCCGTAGGTACCTGTCCACCAGTTTTTCCAAAGTTTTAAGAAAAAAGGAGGTCAGGCTGATAGGTCTGAAGGAGCCCGTCTCAGCATACGTGGCCTTACCAGGCTTCGGTATGAAGACTACTTTTCCAGACCTCCAGTTCATAGGGATATAGCTCAGTGCCAAACTAGCCCTGAGTAGTCGGCACATTGGTCCCTCGATGATTTCCCTGACCTGTTGCAACAGTGCCGGGAAGATACCGTCTGGTCCCGCAGCTTTGTATGGGTGAAAGGATTTTATCGCCCATGCAAGTCTGGTTCTGTTCACGATTTTGTTGGCAAGGGCACAGCTGTCCTTGGATGCCCTCCTACGGAGTGCCCCTGAACAGATGTGCCCCTGCTCCGTGACAGGTTCACATCCCAGGAAGTGTGATTTTAGAAGAAGATCTAAAGTCTCCTCACCGGTCGTTGTGTATTCCCCTTTTTCATTCTTCAGAGATCCTACCCTACCCATGGTGTCCCTCTGGAGAGTTTTTCTCAGCTTGGAGCATTCTGGAAGGCTGTCAATGTCCTCACAGAATTTTCTCCAAGAGTTTTCTTTGGCTTTGCGGATCGCATAGCCATATTCTCTCCTTTTAGCCTTATAGGCTTCCCAGCCATTTGTTCTTTTGGCCAGGTTGAAGAGTCTTCTCACTTCTGTCCTGAGACTCGAGAGGTCTTTGGTCCACCATACAGTGTCCCTATTAGCCCTCTTCTTTTTCTCTGGGCAGTTTCTGTTATAGGCCTCCATAAGACCTCCAGTCAGTTGTTCTGAGAGGAAGTCTATTTCAGCCACATTCTTTGGGGCTGGGAGGCATTCGCTTAGACCCTGCTCAAGGTGCTCCCTGAAGGAGTCCCAATCACAGGTTCTAGGGTTGCGATATGTGACCTCCTCCTTCCCCGTTTCACAGGTTAGGTTGTAGAGGACATGCCTATGGTCGTTTTGGTCGTTTTGGAATGTAACCAAGACTATATATAAAAAAATCAAATGCGAAATTGTAGGTTTTGGAACACGAAACAACTGCTGAAGAGTTCTGTAACTATTTCTTGGAGTAAATTTTCTTGAAGCAAGGGGGAAATGTAACAAGTTTATTTGGACGCTAAGACCGTCGATGTAAATAAACAGTTTTTACTTTGGTTGTAATATTAACTAATAACATTGAATAAATTTAACATACCTCGTATTTTTTATAATGATTTCTTATTCTTTTTATAGAATAGATCTAATAAATCTACGGTTAATAAATTTTTGGTAGTTCGATGGTTATCGATCGAACGAGTCATCGATTGTTTCTTGTTCCGTAGTCTTTGTTAGTGTCTTCACTTAGTTCCGTGATACGTAAATTTTTCTTTATAAAGTTGACTGACTATCATGTCATAAATTGTACGAATATCCGTTTTTTTAATGGAAAAGAAACGGCGAGGGGAACGTGTTGTGCAAGATGTTGTTTATTAGAAAATGTCTGTCTGCTGAGTGTAATGGCGGTTTCCTACTTTATTTTTGGTATTTTGCTACCATCCCAACGAGGGGAGATAAGAGAAGCCAACCCACATCCACCAGGAAGCCTCTGGATAAGGTATTTTTGTTGAAATCATAAGCATTTTGATAATAAGAGACAAGAGAGTAAGGAAGATATTAATCATGACGCTAAAAGATGCAAGTTTTTTGTACTGCTTATCAGAAAATATGCAAAAGCTGTGGGAAATTTAATTATTTCTATAAGATGTGCCCCAACCTTGTTAAAAAGTTCATGTAGTAGATTTCCAAATTTAGACACTGAAGAAGTTGAAGAAACAGATTTTTTCATTGGTATGATGAAAAGTGAAACTAAAAACGTCAAGTATGTTAGTAGCATATCAGAGTGGCTAGAAAAAATAAACATCAAAGGGAGAGAGATTGACTGCGAGGTGGACACAGGAGCAGATTTGATTTTTTTTAACTAAAAAATGGATCTGAAATTAGTGTTCTGGGTAAAGTTTTGGCAAAATGTCAAATTAAAGAAAAAATTTATGAAGACCAATTCTTTGTAGTAAATTATGATGCTCCATGCATTATTGGTCTTCCATTGATCAAAAAGTTTGATTTATTGAGAAAAATAGATATGGTAGAATCTGAGACTGAAATAAATAGCCTAACACTAAATAAGAGAGAAATATAAAAACCTGTTTATAGGAATTGAAGAACTGCAGGGAAAGTACAAAATTAAGTTAAAGAAAAATGCAGAGTCTGTTTGCCAGGCACCTCGAAAAATACCATATAACTTACAAGGTAAAGTGAAATTTGAGCTGAATAAAATGGAAAAAATGGGTAGGTATAATAAAAAAAAGTAGAAGAACCAACTGAATGGTGTTCTTCACTGGTCAAGGTGGGCATACAGAAGAGTACCATATGGTATTTGCTCAGCCCCAGAGGTATTTCATCATAAGTTCAAAGATGTTTTCAAAAATTTAGATGGCGTCGAAGTCTACATAGATGACATCATTGTGTGGGGGCGTGATGAAAAAGAACATAGTGAGAGGTTGAGTGCTTTGTTAGAAAGAGCAAACAAGCGTAACGTACGGTGTAACAAAAAAGTGCAAGTTTGGTCTTTCGGAGGTCAAATATGTAGGGCATTTGTTCAGCAGTGAAGGTTTAAAACCCGATACAGAAAAAATAAGCGCAATTTTACAAATGGAAAACCCAAATGATTATAAAGAGTTGCAAACAAAATGATTACTTTTTAGTAAATTTATTCCTAATTTGTCTAATATTACCTACTCTTTAAGATAATTGTTAAAAAATGATGTACAGTTCTGTTGGACTAAAACTCACAAAGCTGATTTTATGAAACTTAAAAAATTGTTGACAAAAACACCTGTATTAAAATTTTATGATCAGGCAAAAAAAATTGTCTTGTCAGTAGATAGCAGCAGTAAAGGCTATTGCTTATGCTTCTAAAGCTTTGACAGCCACTCAACAGTCCTGAGCTCAGATAGAAAAATAATTACTTGCTATAGTCCATTTACAATTGTAAATTGTAAAAGTTGTGCTAGGTTTCAAAAAAGACACTCTAAGGAAGAAATTTTACTTAGAGGGGTAACAGAAAAACTTGTGGTGGTAGTTATTTTAAACTCTGAAACAGCAGACACTGTTGTTGTAACACTAATATCAATTTTTGCAAAAAATGGAAAACCAAGATGGTTGTATTCAGATGTTGGCTCACAATTTAAATGTTATAAATTTAAAGAGTTTAGCAAAACCTGGCAATTTGAGCATATTATGTCCAGTCCTTACTATCATGAATCCAATGGTATTGTAGAACGTAATGGAGGTATGTGTAAAACTATTTAAAAAAAAATGGTTTATTCAGGAGTAGATTCCTATATGGATTTAATTGAATATCGCAACACACCGATAGATTCAAAAATAAAGAAATCGCCTTCTGAATTAGTTTTTGGTCGTCAAGTAAATGCATTCTTGTCAATACCTAAAGATTTTGGTATTATACCTTGTAACATGTTCATTGACATGTTCCGAGCGTAAAATTAATTTAATCACACGTATAATTAAATCCTGCACTTAATCATAAATGATAAACATTTTTCACTATTCCACGACTTCAAACCATTAAAAAAAATACCTTTCGGACGACCAATAGACACAACCGTTTTTGAGCGTTGAGAACCCGTTAAAAACTAACCAATCAGAAAGCTCGAATTCCTCCCCTAACGAAAACAAACCTAATATAATTGTAACGCAGAGAGAACTATTCCCTTTAGCATTCTGCCTTCAAAGAATGAACATCATTTTGCGTATTAACGAATTCTTACCTTAGCCGTTATTTATACGGCCCCAAGTTACCGTCAAATGTAACTCCAGATTACCTCAAAAATAATTCCAAGTTACCGTTGAAACTATCGCAAACTATTAGCTCCAAGTTACCGTTGAAACTATCGCAAACTATAGGCTCCAAGTTACCGTTGAAACTATCGCAAATTATTAGCAAGTTACCGATAAAGCACCGATCCAGCTGACTACACCTGAAGTTCTAACTCTCCGGAGAAGTCCCCCAGGTCTGCCTTCCTGTAAAAGTCGTCAACATCTGTAACCAACCGAAGCCGTACACATACCGCTGTGGGAGAAATCCGAAACCCTAAGCTAAGTACCTAACCTTTTGTGGCAAAATAAATTTGAATTTCTTACTTGAGCGTTTGTTTTAAACCCACAGATTTGCTGTGTGTGGTTGCCTAT
This sequence comes from Ophraella communa, assembly GCA_035357415.1. Lineage (NCBI taxonomy): Eukaryota > Metazoa > Arthropoda > Insecta > Coleoptera > Chrysomelidae > Ophraella > Ophraella communa. The sequence continues at coordinate 31,382,857 of CM068979.1, forward strand.
CGGTATCAGTATTTTAGTTTTTTATTGTTGTGTTAAAGTAGTCAAAATATTTTTAATATTCATTTTTTCTTTCTAGTTAAACTTTAAAGTAAATAAGGTGTTCTGCTTTACACCTAGTTATTAAATTTTGTCGAATTTAAAGCAGTGGCGCCCTCACCCATCAATCATATCCTATATACAGAGTGTCGCTAAGCTGGAGCGTACCCACTCCTGAGTTAAAAGGTCTCATAAGCCGGGACAGCTCTCTCGAGAGTAATTAGTGTTACAAATTGGCTTCCTGCCTTTTTGGGACATATATTGCTACAAATTGGCGCCCTGCCTTTTTGAAGGAATATGGTCACAAATCGGCTTCCTGCCTTTTTGGGACCAATTATGGTTACAACCTAATTATAATCTAGACGTTCAAAATTCTTTCAAATCTTATTTACAAAAACGGCAAGAAGAATATAAAAATTATCATGATAAAAAAATATCATGCTAAGCCTAAAGAGTTTGAGAACGGTAAAGTTGTACATGTAAGAGACTCAGTACATAATATGGTTACAGAAAAAGTTATGAGCCCTAGTAAAAGACCTAGAGCATATAGAGTTCAAATGCCCAGAGGCAATTTAGTTAAAAGGAATCGTTCTAATATATACAAAGCTTCACCTAACAAACTTTTAAGAAATAGTCAACTGGATTACCAGATATGTCTAGTAAAGAGTTACCAAATGTTCAGTAACCATTTAAGTCTGAACCTGATCTCAATGTTCCAGAAGACATCAAAAAATAAACCAATAGTTTCTCTGAAATATTTGTAAACCTTAATATTTATCAGATTACATTTTAGTATGGTTAATTATATTTTGAACTTAGAAAAAAGGGGATGTTAGGATATTTAGCACTGCTTGGAGTATCGTTCATGAACGCACCCTTATCGGAGAGAGAGAGTATCACTTGTATATATAGCTTTGGGGGTTATATAGTTAGTTATCATGTATTGTATGTTTTTGTATTTACTGATACTAAGAATCAATTGTTTAATAAATACATTGTTATTAATAACTATTTGACACTTATAAGCAGGCAATAGGTAGTTTATTGTAAAATGGCTTCATTTTCCAGAAGTGAATGTAATTTTATTAATGATAAGGAAATTGTTGAAGCGAGCGAAGAATTTGATAACAGCAACTAACTGTAATGTAAAAAATTATCTTCCTGACAAATTGTAACAATCTAAATTTTAGCCCCAAAGAAGGAAGTGATATGATATCTGTCAGTATATAAGATTATAACTTACCTTAATGTTTACATTTCTTTGTTGTATTATTTAAAGTATTTCATTTTAATATAGTTATTTCACCCATCTATTAACTTGGGTTATCAAGTTTTCTTTGTTCTTCAATGTATTTCATATTAAAAGAACTAGTTTTTCAACCTATCAACTTGAGCTATCAACTTTGTTTTGTTCTTTAAGGTATTTCATATTAATATAATTAACATGAGGAGTAAGAGAATAAAAAAACTCTTTGTTTTAAGGCAACTTTCACGTTTAATTAAAAAATTATGTTTTTAATTACAATGACGTCCGTTTCGCTAAGAAGCATCGTCAGATTGACATACTGAAGTAACATTTTGTTTGTTTGAAGCTAGATACCTGATGTTGATTGGGTGGTATTAAGGCTAGACCAAGTATGGAAGAGTATGGAAGTAATACGACATAACAATATTAAAGCCTAGATGTTATTAGCCCTCTAATATCAGGATAACTGTGCAATGATAAAGAAAAACTAGGAAAAAACTATAAAATGCCGATCTTTACCATAACTTAATATTTTTGTGTTACAATTACGTCTTATCTATGTATAAAATAAAGACTCAATCAAAATAAACTGTAAGGATTCAGTGTTTTATTTTCATAGGTCTTAGTACAGTTTAAATACCATTAATTCGTCATCAAGATTTGTAAACATTCTATATGTGTTGGTATAGTTATAAACTGCTGTTTACTGGTATATACAATATTCCTCGAAATCTGCTTACCTTAGTACTCTCATTAATTATATCTCTTTTGACTTGGTTTTCCATATTTGAATTGATTTATAAAGATATTAATATATAACCTATTGATTTTTTTTTATATAGGTTCGTTTTGTTTGGTTAGGATGTGGTTGGAATTGTTTTGAGCTCGAAAGTTTCTTAGTGCTACGTTGCCGTTTTTTTATTCAGGGTAAAAGTAAGATTGGTTGGAATGCGGTTAAATGTAAATGTGGTTCGTCTTGTGGTATTGGGTACAATTAGATTCATATGTATTATATGTATAAGGTTTAGGTATTATAGGGCTTTGGGGAGAATGGGTCATCGCATCGATCGATGAAATCGATCGAGGCCGCGAAATAGGTTAATTCGCGATCGCTATTTGAAAACAGAAAGCTATTTATTATAAAATAATATTTTTATCTCCTAAATGAATTTTTTTTTCTATATCAATTTTTTTAAATATATTTACCTAACGATACACTTACGTTTTTATAATTATAATTATATAATTAATTATATAATTATATAATTAATTATATAATTATATAATTAATTAATTTAAAATTATTTATTTCAATTACTAATTTCTTAACGACAATTTCTTTATTTTAAATTTCTTCATTCTAAAATTATTAACTTCAATTACATTCGATAAAAGTATTAAAATTACGCCCTAGGATAATTTTTGTTATCTGAGGGCCCTCTTTTTAAAATTGTTTAATAAAAACTGATGCTCGTTCCTTCTTTTCGTATTCTTAAGGTTTAATCTGAGAAGATTTGAACTACTAGAGGTATTTTCCTTCAACTGCCAGACCTGCCAACCTCGTAGACAGCTTCAGCTTCTCCTTCTGCTTGCTACTAAGCTTTACTGCTTGCTATTAGGCTTAGTGCTTAGAATATATCATCCTGCTTTGCAAGCAAGTATTACTAGTTCAACCAGCTTCCATAATAAAGTACTGGGCTTGTTCTGCTGCTTCCTTCTGAGAAATCGTCACTTCTGAAAGAAAAAGTCATTGTGGAATCATCATCGGTACCTTTACCATATGGAAGAAACCTCACTGTTGATCGAACCATCCCAACCTAGATAAGTTAATTTATATTTCTTATTTTTGTAACTTGAGGCTTAATTTTTTTTTTATAAATTTCAAACTTTTAAAGTAAATTAACTTTTAGTGTTATAAATGATTTAATCTTTAATCTAAAATTTTAGGCCTTCAGCCGAGAATCAATTTTAAAAAAATGTTAACAATAACAGGTTTTGATCTTATCTTATTTTGATCTCCATTCACATTCACAAATAATAATTTTTCATTATGTTAATTTTTCCACTCATTACTATGTGTAAATAGTAAATTTATTCGTTAATAAAGTGTTAATATATTGAATTTTCTATTTCTTTATTTTATCTATTCAAATACCAAACTTCTTTCTATTTTTTTTGTTTGAATATTGGTCTTTTTAGTAAAAAAGAAATCAGATATGATGACGCCCAAAATAAACATATTTTGAGCATCATAACATCTGAAAATAATTAGTTGAAAATCTGAATTTCTAATTATTTTCCAAAATAAATCTATCCTTACTCACTCCCAACTGAGCTAATCGAGCAACACTGTCCTCCATCTCTCCTGTGGAATTTCCAAATCGAGGAGGAAGGTGACAATGTATGACGGTAAACCTCTACGTGAAATAAAACGCCGAAATGTGGCCAGAACAGCTTCTGTCGTTAAGTTTGATACCAACTCTAAATGAATACATTTTGAACCCAAGAGACATTCAGAAGACCACCATGACCACAACTTTTACCCTCTACGAATTCCTACGCATGCCCTTCGGCCTGCGAAATATGGGTCAGACGCTACAGCGGTACCTAGACCATCTGCTGTGGGGGTGTCCGTTCGTCTACATCTACATCGATAATATTCTTGTGGCCTCAACTACAAGAGATGAGCACGAGCAGCACCTATCCAGATTCTAGTAGTAAATGACTTTTTTTTAGCTTTTTGGGTGTAACAGTCTCTTTAACGGGCATTCGGGAATTTCCAGAGCCAAAGATGTACCAACAGCTCCGTCGTGTCATGGGAATGGTCAACTTTTATGGTGACGTTGGTCACCAGGAGCCGCAACCGAACTCATACCACTAACAGAGCTTCTATCCAATCAAAAAAGGGAAAGCAACATTTGAAACTACCTGAAAAAGCAGTTAACGCCTTCACCAATGTCAAAGAACTTTTAACCAACACTGCAGGGCTGGTTTTCCCCGTACTCCTGAACATGTCAGCTGACGCCTTAGATACCGCTATTGGAGATGTTTTGCAGCAACTGGTAGATGAACACCTGCAGCCCATAGATTATTTCCACGCAAGTTATTTAAGACGGATCGTACTTACAGCACTTACGATCGTGAGTTCCTACCCGTGTCCTGCGTCATTCACCACTTTCGTCACTTACTTGAGGGCGTACAGCTTATAGCATCTCAGCAGGATTATAAACTCACTATACATTTTTTTCAACCTTTCATTCTTCCGTAATTTCCACTCTATAGATCTAAACTTCCTTATAGCTCTATCTTTGGAATTACCTAGTAACGATATAGGTTGTTTAAATGGAATTTTCACAAAATATTCCTCACACTTCTTTTCCATGACGGTTTGGAATTATAAGATTCCTCAATTTCCCAAAACTTGGCAAATTGAACATGAATATTGTCAACAGTGCTGATATGGCACCTACTGAATGCAGCCAAATTGCTAAAAGAATATTGACCACTTATAACCCAACCAAATCTCGTCTTTTGAAGAATTGGAAGTTTTGGATCCAATGATACTTGGGCAACACACAACTCCTAATATAGTTAAAGGTAGCTTTATTTACACGCTCATTTACATTGCATTGTGCAAATTCTGGACAATTATGTATGGTATGACCTCCCTTACATACGACACACACGGATTCATTTAATACTAATGAATGAGAACTTCGCCATCTTTAATTTGTACTATATCTTTAAAATTCTTGCTTAACTCTAATATCTCTATAAGATTAGCCTTTCTTTTTATAAATATTTTGAAAAAATCTAATGTTAACAAACCCTGTTCACTATGCTCATTCAAATTAGCTTCAGCATCTATTACCTGTCTTTTAGCAAGCTGTTCCTTCCACTCTCTAGTTGTTTTTCTGTCTAACTTTGATTCAAATTTCTCTCGAGCATCTACATACTTCCGTTTCTATTTTTTCAGATAAATTTTCACTTTGACTCTGGATATTGTTAAAGTCTTTCAATAATATTTCACGATATTCCAACCTACTTTGAATTTCTAAAATTAACTGATTCTCATAATTTCTAAACTCTATTTCTCTGTTTTCATTTAAAATGTTATCAACCAATTTTTTTTTTGTACTTGTTTCGGCAGTACATATACTAAACTTGGAACAATACAGAGAAGATTATCATGGCCCCTGCGCAAGGATGACACGCAAAATCGTGAAGCGTTCCACATTTTTTATAGTGATATTAAAGAGGACGAGTTGGTAAATATAATTAAACTAAAGTTTGGTAATAAGTTTGTTGTATCTCAAGATAAAAGAATAATGCGAAAAATAAACGATGAATTAGCTCCCACAACAGGTCAAATGATACCTTCTCAAGTAGTAGTAGAAAAATTTATTTACAATGTAGAAATATATGTTCTAAGAGTAATCCAATGTAGGCAGTGTTTAAGGTATGGTCATATGCAATCTCAATGTAGAGGAAAAATTCGTTTCGTAAAATGCGGCAATGATCATGAAAAACAAAATTGTACATCAGATTTTACTTCTTGTATCTTATGCAAAGGAAATAATGAAGTTACTGATAAAAAAAAAATGTGAGGAATTTATTAGACAAAAATCTATAAAAACTTATATGGTAGTTGAAAACTAATCATACAGTAAGGCTAAAAATAAATATGATAATAGCTAGACGTGTTTAAGTTCCTATCGGTTTTGTGAATGATTTTAACTGGTAAAAGTTCGTTTTTTTTGGGGGATTTTGATATCAAAGTGAAACAGTTACAGTAAGCTGAATATTTATGCAAATATTTATATTCCATCAATTGTGTAATTGCTACTAACAACAATTGTTTGGATTCTTAAAACAATTGTTAATGTTCTTATCTAAATATTCTAATAGCCCAGAAAAAAATTAATAGCCCAAAAAAAAATTCCAATTGATACATTGTTGAAATTCTTTGATACCAGTGGCAGGACAGTTTTATTTCGACTGGTTTTCTTTCGTTAAATATTTTCTGAAAATTATCATGCCTTCTTCAGATACAGAAACAATAGATGTTTTAAAAGCAATTAATAAACTAGGAGAAGACGTGAAACAGGAAGTTGAAAAAATAAAAAGCGAAATCAGAAATTATTTAGCCGCGAGCGAGGCAAACATTTTACTAAAAATAGAAAACTTAACAAAAAGGTTGAAAGAAACAGAAGCAGTCAATGATAAAGTATTAGAAAAATTGGAGCATATAGAAAGAACAACAAAAAAGAATAATATATTAATATTTGGACTTGACATTGATATTCCTGAACTGGATGGTATTCTACAAAAAATTAAAAATCTACTGAACGTCCAAATTGAATATAGAGATATAAATAATTATTATAAACTAGGAAAACATAGAACCAGTCCTTTGAAGATTGAATTTATTTCTTACCTCAAAAAATTAGAGGTTCTGAAAAACTGTAAAAAATTAAAAGGTACAAACATACGTATTGTAAACGACTTAACTGAAATAGAAAGGGAAGATAATAGAATACTAAACGAGCATTTAAAACTAGCCCGTATCAACTCAAATGAAAAGTCTTTCATCAAGGGTAATAGATTGTATGTTAATGATAAATCTTATAAAGCAAGTGACTTACGAAACACTAACCAAGAACAACAACAAAGTCCAAAAAGCAACAGCAGTCCGGAAACACCAACTGTAGCAGTTTTTCCAAAAAAGGGGTCATTGGTTTTTGATGAAGTTCAAGATTTTTTTAAGAATAGATTATTAAAGGAAACTCACTTGGAAGATATTAATAGCACCGAACAAAAAGATAACAAAGCCACAGAAAAAAGTAAAAATAAAGAAGAAAATAAATTAAAGAAAGAAGCCACAAATAACGATACACCTAGCAGAATAGTAGAAAAAGCCAAACCATCAAGAACAAGACTGGGGAGCAAGAAATAGATTTTTAAAGAAAGTTTATTGTGAGGACATTTTATTTATTTTTTCTTTAAATTTAATTAATGCTTGTTAAAAAAATATTATTTTTTTATTAGCCACTTTGCCAATGGATCCATATATTAGGGATGTTAATTATGAACCTTATCCAACAATCGAATTTGCAGAAATAAATGATATTAATGAACACTATCAAAATTTAAAAAATAGTCACTTTAAAGTAATTCAACAAAATATACGTAGTTTAAACAAAAACCTAGAAGAATTAAAAATATTTTTATCACAGCTAAATCACGCATTTGATCTTATTGTTCTTACAGAAACGCTAATTATTCCTGATTTAAGTTTGTTTCAATTACCGAATTATAACATAATTTATAATGAAGGAAATATTAACCGTAACGATGGAGTTGTAATTTATATTAAAAGCAACTTAACTTATGAATATAATATAGTACAAATAGGATTGTGTAAAGCGGTAAAAATTAATATCACTTTATATAACAAAAATAGGCTTTTAGTTACATCTCTGTATAAACCACCACCGATAAAGGAAGAGGAATTTGTCGACAATTTGTGGACATATCTTGAAGAAACAAAAGAAAATTCAAAAACTACTAAACACTTAATTTTAGGAGATTTCAATATTAATATTAAACATCAAACTGATCTAGTCTCTACATATCTTGACATATTAGGAGAGTATAACTTCGTATCGCTAATAAATAATTATACAAGAGTTCAGGGAACCTCTAAAAGTTGCATAGACCACATATTTTATAGTTCTGATACGTTAGACCAACATGTTATAGCCGCTACATATGATACCAATATTACAGACCATAAAGCTACAATGGCATATCTTCCATTACAAGCTGAGATAACCCAAAAAAACTCATTTTTTAAGAAAATTAACTATAAAAAATTGTATGAAAATATTAAAAATCATGCATGGGAAGAATTTTATAGTAAACATAATTTAAATGAAAAGGTTGGCTACTTAGTAAAAACGTTGAATACATATATAAACAAAAATAGCTAAGTTGTTAGAGAAAATAAGCAATTCATTAAAAGACAGCAGTGGGTAACGAAGGGTATTATTAACTCTATTACAGAAAGAAACAGACTACATCATATTTATAAAAAAGATTTGGGTAACATAGAAAAAAAAGAAGCATATTTAAATTATAGAACATTAACGGATAGAGTCATAAAAAAAGTAAAAAAAGAATTTTATGCTAAACAAATAAATGAAAATAAACAAAATTCAATGGAATTATGGAAAATTATTAATCAGCTACATAATAAATCAAAAACCAATAACAATAATGAAATAAGGGAAATACACACTGATGATGGTCACAAAATAACAGAGGCAAAACACTTAGCGGAAACGTTCAACAGTTATTTTACAGAAATAGGTAAAACTCTTGCAAAAAGGATAAGCCCACCCAACACTCCTCAACCTAGACGAATTATACAGAAGAATTCAATTGTTTTACTGCCACTATCCAATATAGAAATTAAAACTATAATAAATTCACTAGCAAACAAAAAAACGCCCGGAATAGATAATATACAGTCAGAATTAATAAAAGACATATTTACCCCACTCTTGACCCATTTGGTTAACAGAATAATGCAACAAGGGGAGTTTCCCACTGAACTAAAAAAATCATTAGTAATACCAATATTCAAAAAGGGCAATAAGACAATGGTATCAAACTATAGAACGATTTCCATAATCACCACTATTGCAAAAGTTGTGGAGAAAGCAATAAATTTAAGGTTACAAGAATACCTAAATAAATATAAAATAATATCTGAAAAACAATTTGGATTTAGAGAGGGACTCTCTACATCTGATGCAATTGCCGAGTTGACCAAAGGGATTTATCAAGCAGTGGACAATAATAAACCAAATTTAACTATTTTCCTGGATTTAGCGAAGGCGTTTGATACTGTAGATCACGAACAGTTATTGCTGGCCTTGGAAGATGCAGGAATACGGGGAATTGCCTTGAAACTTTTTGAAGACTATTTAAATAATAGATACCAACAAGTGAAAGTAAAAGACGAAGTTAGTGAAAGTAAATTAATTACATCCGGTGTACCACAAGGAACAGTCCTTGGACCTACACTCTTCTCAATCTATGTCAATAATTTGTTTATTCAACAGACTACAGGTCAAATTGTAAGTTTTGCTGATGACACGGCTATTTTTTATGAAGCGGAAACCTGGGAAGAATTAAAAAACCTAACAGAAAGTGATCTAGTAAAAGTTATTAATTGGTGCGATCATAAAAAGCTAACTATAAATTTTAATAAATCATTTTTTTGCCTTTTGCAAGCTACAGTAATGGATTGCCAGATTTTAATGAACTTATCATCAGGTATAACAATCAGGAAATTACGCTGCAAAAACAAAACGAAATCAAATATCTAGGTGTTACCCTAGACTCCCACTTACGATGGAATAAACATATAGATAATTTAACCAACACTTTAAGAATGTTACTTTTTAAATTTAAAATTCTCAAAAATATATTAAGCGTCACTCATCTTAGAACTATTTACTATGCACTTGTTCAAAGCAGACTTCAATACTCTGTTATTTGTTGGGGGGCTACCACTAAGAACCATTTACATAAACTGGAAATTCTTCAAAAGAGATTACTTAAAATTATATACAGTAAAAATATTAGATATTCAACGGATTCACTATATGATGAAATTAAAATTATGCACATCAGACAGTTATATATTTATGCAGTTTTAATGTACACTTACAAACATAAAGATATCCTACAAAGAAAGACATTTAACTATGAAGCAAGACTTAAAAAAACAGGCATAGTATATACTAAATTAGCAAGTAAATCAATATTACAAAGATATTATTTATATATAAGTGGGAAAATATTTAATCACCTCCCAGAAATGTACAAGATATATTTAAATGTAATAAATTCATTTTCCCTCTTTAAAACATTAATGAAAAATTATGTTATAAATAACAGAATAATCTTAAGAACATTGATTGAATAGCGTGTGAGAAACTTAATGATAATATGTGATGAAAATATGCATACCTACTTGATATTTTATTATAAAAAAGAAAAATGTAGATGTTAGACTTATTTATTCATATCTATAGCCATTGTTTTATATTATGTTAATTGTATTAATTATATTAATTTTTGTAATTGAGTAAGTGCGAAAATAATTATACCTATGCGTAAACAAATAATGCATTCTATTTACAAAATTTTAAAATTAGTTAGAAATGTTACAGTGGCTAGATTTTAATTTAAACATGTTTATTAACAGTAAGTAATTCAGCAGCCTATGCGCAACCGTTAGGTCATCAATGGGCTACCAAGTTACCTACATATTTAAAGTTTAATATTGTGCTAATAATATTGTGTGTATACGTGTACCTACTTTATACAGCTGAATAAAGATTATTATTATTATTATTATGTAACTATAACTAAAATTTTAAATGTAGGTTCACGGTATACAATTACGGCCAAACGCAAAATAAACGATGATCTTTCAAATGTAAGTAGTAGTTCAGGGTATTCCCAAGAACATAAAAATATAATGAGTACTCCCAAGTCACTCGTATTTAAAACGGTATACGAAGATTTTAAAAATAATCCAAATTATAATTTACAACAAACAATGGTTAAGTAACAAAAAAGGACAAAAAACCAATACGAAGTTATGACTACGGCTTAGCAGTAAACCGATGAAGTTGCAGAAATCGCCCACAACGTTCTTAGAACTTTTATCTTGTTGCAGGTATTCATTTTTGTTAGTTGTAAAATTATAATATATAAAATTTTACTCTTTCTTCAGCTCTCATCCAATAAAGTTGTAGTTAAGTTAATTCTGTAGTTTTTTTAAAAGCAATATTTCCTAAAGAAAATTATAATCGGCGCAGACAGTAGGATTCCCGCAAGTCGTGGAAAAATCTAGCTTTATTAATAAAAGCAAAAAAGTATACAGTGCGTACCGTTGTTTCGGTTTCTCGAGTATATGTGTAGAAACTTTCATGACTTTAACGTTTTAAGTGCGAATTCCAATGAACAATAGTTTTACCCTTGTGTGGTCAAAAATTAACAGCTGTAACGTTCTTTCCGTGAAAATTGGAGAAGCAGTCAAGGAGTCGGAGAAGAAGAACTTTGAAGCCAGTTATTTTGCAACGTAAGTGCCAAATTTTCCTTTTTCTCGCCTTTCCTAAACCCTTTGTTGGCATTTGGAAATATAGTATTTATTAAGCTTAACAGAAAATTTATTGTCATTGATGACTGAATTTGAAAATAGTTTTAATAATATATTGAATTCATAGTAACATTTCACTTGACGATAGCGAAACTTTAAATTTAATTGAAAATAACGAAATGGCATCCCCTAAAATTAATTGGGATCTTTTTAGATAAAAACTAGCTAATATCAAACCATTTAATGGAGAAAGTGATTATTTAAATAAATTTATTACAAGATGTGAACATTTAATAGATTCTTATAAAAATTTAAATGATGCTGATTTAAATTTCCATATCATTGAATGTATTCAGGAGAAATTAAAAGGTAGACCTTCATTTATGATAGGTAATAGAGTATAATTAAATTCTTGGGAAACATTAAAAACTGCCTTATTACAATGTTTTGCCGACAGAAGAGATTTAGATTGTCTTGTTCAGGAGTTAATCAGAGCTAGACCATTTAAAAATGAACATTTAATAGATTTCGGGAGTAGGTTACAATTAATCCGTAGTAGTGTAATTCAAAGGATAAGTATTGATCCAAATATTAATGTGCATGAAAGAAATGGTAAAATTAATCAATATGATAAAACTGCCCTTAACACATTTATCGCAGGTTGTAGTGGAAGTTTAAAAAATAATAATATGCATTTAAGAAAACCATCGTTCTTAGAAGATGCAATGGCTTATGTAGCAGAATTTGAAAACTTAGTAGACTGTATGGTTCTTTACAAGACAGAAATTTTCAACCTAATATATTTATTCAAAATTATAAAAATAATAATAATACGAAACAATATACGCAACCTCAAAATTTTAATAACAGATCTAAACAAAACTTTAATCAAATTCGAAGTAACTTTCATAACAATTATTCAAACAATAGCTATCAAAATAATTACCCAGTTAATAATAATTATCCACGTAATAATTATCAAACTAATAATCCCAATATGCAAAATAGAGAATATTGGCCTAACCAACCAATACCAATTCAATCTGTTCCTTAAACCAAAAAATATTTTACAAATGGACAAGTATTTGGTCCACCCAAAAATGTGTTTAGACCAAATAAAATTCCGGAAAACCAGTTACCAAGACCTTTACCGATGTCAACATCATCGCGAAAGTTTACAGAAAATAGGCAAAGAATAAATCAAAATAATAATTTCTTTAAACCAAATCAAAACCAAAAACCGAATTTTATTTCCGAAGAGTTGTACTCAACCCATCAAAATCCTAATCAGTATGAAAATTATGATGAAATAGTCTATAACAATTCTAACAGAAAGCCGGGCCATCCAACCAGAAAACTTAGTAGTTCAAATAAACAATGTTGTTTCAGCTAATCCATTACCATATATCGAAATTAAAAATCCTAAAGTTAAATTATTAATTGATACCGGAAGTTCTAAGTCAATTATAAAACCTTCCGTAATAGAACAATATTTTCCTAATACAATTTATCATTCTAATACTATCATTCTAATATCATTCTAATACTATCATTCTAATACTATATCAACTAGTCTTGGAAGCAAAAAAATAAGATACCAAGCACGTGTACCCGCATTTGACGAATTTAAATGTAAACATTATTTTATCGATTTTATTCTTTATGATTTTCATGATTAGTTTGACGGAATCCTGGAATTAAAGATTTGTTAGGTATGAACTTAAATATTGATTTAATAAATAAAAAATTAATTGGTCCTAATACAGAATTATCTTTTAAATATAGTCAAACGAACAATGTTGCATTCTCATTTTCAATAGATCCTGGAGAAAAATGTTTAAAAAATCTACCAATAAATATTTATAATGGCAAAGTAATTCACAAAATATAAAAAATATATTTATACCACAAAATTTTAAAAATGAAGTAAATAAAAACAATTTAGTTAAAAATAAAGACATTGGAAATCTTAAAAATATAATTAGGCCATCTCGCTCCCCTTGGAGTTCTCCCATTTGGATAGTTAAAAAGAAGATGGATGCATCTAATACCCAAAAGTGGAGATTGGTAGATGTTTATAAAAAATAAACGAAAAAGCTATTGACGACAGATACCCCCTTCCAAATATAACCGATATATTAGATAAACTATTTAATAATATCCCAATATGTACAAAACATAAAGAAACCAGTAAAAAATTATATCAAAAAATAAAAGAAAAAAATGAAGAAGTAAAACAAAAGAAAAACTAAATATAAATAGGTCCGAACCAATAGATTACTCGAATGAAAAAATTGCGTACGTAAAAACAAAATTAAGAAATAAAAGACTTCCAAAATTTAAACTAATACAAATAATCAAAAACAAAACCATTCTACTTAAAACAGACAAAGGTACTTATCACAAAAGTATATTACGAAAACCAAAAGGTAAACATTAAAAATTGTTACAGGATGTCGACAGGATGTCCTAACCATGTTCCTAGCACTTCAAATATGTCTCACAAAAAGTAGCGAAGAAGATATACAAGTTACAAAAATAAAATATCTTCTACTACCTATTCAATTAGGAAATGCTAGATTAGTTTATAATAAACATACATTTTTACACTATTTAGATTTAAGTCAACTAATTAGGCAAATAGATAGTGTTTAAATTGTAAAGGATAATTTAAACTGACTTATTTCGCCAATTCATTTACACGCCACCACTGCCCAGTCCGGTCTTTTTGAATTTGGTTTTCAAAAAGAATTTTTTAAAAAACAACTTTTATTTAAATTACAATTACAAAATATTATTAGGTTATTACAGTTAAAAGTCTATAATCATTCTGAATAAAAAGTATACAAACATTTACCATGTTAACATTGCTGACTATGAAATAAATATTGTTATTGTTTTAATTTTATTAATTAATAATCATTTTTACATTTTATAACTCCTCCCTTCCCAGAATGAACTCAAGGGTGTAACCTGGGTGGAGCAACTTGAGCTTCATCATGTTCTATCTTCTGTTCTTCAGGACTTCTCATCTTTTTGTATAAATTGACTAGCTTCTTCCTGTTTACGACAATAAAAAATATTATAATTGTAATTATTAAGATAAAGATTGCACTAATAGTCCAGTCGAATCTTCTCTTTAAATAAATCTCTGGTAGTTCGTCTGCTTCTTCTTGAAGTTGTAATTTATGGATTTCATCGAGATGTACTTTTTCTATTTTTAACATTTCTACGGGAATTTCATGAATAGCTATTTCTGCAATATCTTGAAAAGCTATAGGGTGACCAGTAATAAGCCCTTTTTCGTTGCTGTAGGTGAATTTTTTTGTACTAAAGGAACATTGAGAAGGAACTTTGATAAGATAGGTGCCTTTTATGGAAACAACATCGTTTTCATTGCAAGTTAGCTGAATTTTCTGGCTTTCAGGAAAAACACCAATATAATGGCCACTGTTAATTTCTTCTATGATTTGACTACTAATTTTAACAGGTACTTGTTGGCACTTTTCTGATGTGGGGTTGACTGATAATAGTGACGTTATACAGTCCGAATTTTCTTTCAGAGGAATTAACTGCTTTTGAATACACAGGAAGTTGGGATCTAAACTAAAGCATTCTTCTTCTTGGTACTGATAATATTCATTGCTTAATAATAGGTAAGTAGAAGGAGGGATTATGACACTTTGATTAATGTTGGGTATGGCGTAAAGGTGATAAAGGTTAAAAACATTTTGATTCACTCTAGAGAAAACATTAATTTTTCTTTAAAATAATATACTTTTGTTTTAACTACTCTATAATATTTTAATATCTCATTATCTAAAAATAACATTTGTGAACTTGAATGAATTTTAGACATTTCTAAAACTATTTCCCTTAAATCTATTATATTAACTATACTATGATGAAGTATATTTAAATTTGCAAAGCTAATCGCATTTTCTATATCCGTTAGATATGCAGACAAATAATCTAAACTTATTTTTACCTGATTAAACATTACTTGAAATTCTATATAATGATTTTCTGTATATTCCGTGTCATTTAATATTGACGACAATGTATTAATTTTATTAACTATGCGGTTTTGATTTTCTGTTACTATGTCTAATGTTTTATGTACAGTTTGCATTAATTTTGAGTTCAATGAAATGTGACTATTTACTTTTCTTATTATTTTATTTTCATTATTTTCGAGTAGAAAAATATAATTATAAATATCTTTTGCATCTTCCTGGTCCATATTGCCAGTGATGCTTTTAATTAAAGTTCCTAAAGAGTTTAATATTGCTCTTTTGGTTTTAGTTTGTGGAAATATAGCATTTAATTTATTGTTAATGTAAATAACCTCATATTCTAAATGTATATATGTTTCAAAAAATGCTTTTAATATTACAGAGTGATTCGTTTCTAAATGTTTCTTAAATTCATAAAATTTATTTGTTATAGAAGCTACTTGCATTTTAATTGGTTGTATAAGAATGTAGTGTATGAAGGTGTGGGAGGCTGTTTTAACTTTTGCTGTGCCTATATTAAAAGGAAGAACTCCCGGATTGTTGTTCAAATTCTGGATCTCTATTTTCTGACTCCATGTTAGAGTAAAGATTGTTAACCTGTGAAAAATCGGTAGTAAGTTTTCTGGGAGGTTTAAATATTTGTTTATGATAAGTATTGTGAGGTGTACTAGCTGTAATATCTTGGGTTTTGATAATATGTTCTGGTTTATACAATGGTTTCGTTTTTTATTGTCTTTCAGTTTGCTTTTTAAAGGCGATTGTACCTGGCTTAACGTCTGGTGGGTCTTTTCTCTTTTCGTTTAATTTTTCAATAATCTTTGAGTTATTATAGCCTATTACAGCATACATTAGTTTTTCAAACGGATTTAATTTGGGACGAGTTAACGAAAGTGTTCTCATATGTTCCAGTAGGGTAGAGTGAAATCTTTCAACTATAGCGTTGCTATTTGGATTGAGAGGTAAAGTGTAATGCCAATTAATTTTATAAAGTTTTGCAAAGTCTTTTAAAAGATTTTGGGAGAATTCTGAACCGTTATCTGAAATTATGTTTTCTGGAATTTTATAGGATGATATGAATTGTACTAAGCCTTGATATACGTGTAAAGGTGTTATACTTGGTATTATGTAAGCTTGACCAAATTTTGAAAAACTGTCACAAATTGTTAAAGCTATAGAATTTTCAAATTTAAATGTGTCTACATGTATGGTTTCAAATGGTTTTTTGGGTGTTGGTGTTAATTGAAGTTTAACAAGTTTCATATTTTACCTGTTGGCAAATTGAACAGTTGTTTATAAAATTTTTAACATTTTCGTGTAATTTGGGCCAATAAAATTTACTTTTAAGTTGATTTATAGTTTCTGTGATACCACGATGATTAGTTATACCTTCGTGTTGTTCTTTAATCAATTCTTGTTGTCTTTTTTCTTTCGTTACATCTACTAATAATTTATTTGTTTTTAAAATTTTAAATGCTGAATGTTTAAATATTTGAGGAATAAAGTTACACATTTTTTTATATAAACTATCATTTTCGTCATTTTGAAAATAGAAAGTATACTGTTTCTTTGGTATGCCATATTCTTTTAAAAATTTTATTACTTGAGATTGAAATGATTCTGTAGTTACATAAAGTTTCCATCTAGTTCTAACATGACTTTCGAAAAGTTTTTTGATTTCTTGTCTAGGATTTGTATCAACTTTAATTACTATAATTTGATTAAGGAAGTTATTAAGAGGTGTTTCAGTAATATTAATTTCTAAAATAGGATTTTCTAAACTTGTATGTATTGTTGCAATGTCGTCATTTTCATCTGTGGGATCAAATTCTGCGAGAACAGATTGAATGTCAAGGTCAGTTATCTCAGTAGTTTTGTTTATTTCTTGATCTAGGTTAGTTTTATTTTGTATGTTATCGGATTCTTCAGGAAGTATTTCGTTAAGTTCTGTCATGAAATCTATTATAGGTAAAACAGGAGTATTGGATTCTATGGGATGTATTTCAATTTCATTACTATTGGAAGTTCCTTTAGCTTCGTAATGACTTAATGGTAACTTTGCGGTTGGAGTTTTTAGGAGAGATTTGTTTAAATCGAGTTCTACGCATAAATCTTTTAATGTTTCGTATCCGATCAAACCGTCAAAGAAATGATGGAATTTAAATAAATAAAATTTAATCTTTTTATTAGAGTTGATTTCAGGAAAAGCAGGAATGTTTGCGCACTGATCATGAGAAGTTGTTTGAAATATTGAGCTTACTGTGAAAGGTTCATTTTCAATCAAATTGTCAAAATGTTTATAGGCTATTTCAGGATTTAAAAAGGATTTAGTAGCACCGGTATCAATTAGTAGTTTAAGAGGAGGATCTGTGATTATTATATATGGAAGGTCTTTACTGTCAAAAAGTGAATTTAACTCTATCTGTTGTTTTCTTTTCGGCGGACTTGATGAAAATTTTCAGTAGGTAATTCTGTGTCAATATTATCATATGAATAATTATTTTCGTAAGATGTGTTCTCGTTGTAATTATCATTGTAGTTTTGCATGTCTGTATTATAGTCATTTTCAGGATAGTCGGGATTTTGTTCCATATTATATAATTGTTGGGACGTAAAAGTAGCTCGAGATTGAGGTTTAAAGAAATTTGTATTTTGCGGTGGTGGAACTTGTCTGCTTGTGGCTGTAGATATACCACTTATTGGAACGGGACGTGATTGATTTTGATTTGGATTTGATCTCCAAACATTTGTGGACTGTTTTGGGGGAGGAATTTGATAATTATGGTTGTATTGATAATTCTGTGGAGTTTTAACTGGATAATTATTACTAACGGTATGAAAGTTTGAACGAGGTTGAAAGTTTTGATAGTTTCTGGAATTTGTATTAAATTTAGACCTATTATGATTTGAACTTTTTTGTAAATATCTAATATTATTTTCAGCAACTATAAATTGCCTAGCCTCAGCTATTGTGAATGGTCTCATTGCACGAATAGTTGAGCCTAATGGTTCTTTTAACCCAGCAAGGAAAATTTTTAAAGCATGAATATTATAAAATTCTTTTTTAACTATATTAACATTATTATCTCCATGTGTATCTAAATAATTATGAAGCGCACTTAAATTACTCATTACTCTAGTATAAAAATGCAAAGCGTCTTCTGTATTTGTTTGTCTTAGTTGATCTAAATCGAATAAAAGGCCATTTTCGTCACGCTGGTCTCCAAAATGAGATATTAACGCGGTTTTAACTGATTTCCAATCTTTATTAATGCATATACTGTACACTTCCCTAGCACTACCTACTAACTTAGAATAAATACCGTAAATTATACTAATATTTTGAACACAATTTTCACTACCTGGTGTTTTATCCCAGTAAGTACTTATAATTGTATTTGCCGTTTCTAAAAATGATGATAATTCTAATGGATTGCCATCAAATTTTGGCACTATTTCTAATAATTTAGGTTCAAATTTTGGAGGAGGTAAAGCCATATTTTCAATAAATGTATCAAATGTGTTTGATGAGTCACTTAATGATAAATTATTAAATAAATTTGAAACTTCTAATTCTAATTCGTTTTCAATACTAAAACTATACACACAATCGTTATTTTCCTCTATGGAATCAAATGAATGTGAGGAGAATGACATAGACCGGATAAAATAAAAAGGAATAAAAGGATGAGCAACTTACAGTATTGTAGCTGTCTTCACCATAACTTAGCTTCTACTTCTATCTGGAGCTTCTTCGTACGGAGCGACGAAATTCTTCCACTGAATAAACGATTGAAACCGAAGGACTATTCACTATGAAATTCCTTTCAGTATCCTACTGACTGCGCCACTTTTTGAATTTGGTTTTCAAAAAGAATTTTTTAAAAAACAACTTTTATTTAAATTACAATTACAAAATATTATTAGGTTATTACAGTTAAAAGTCTATAATCATTCTGAATAAAAAGTATACAAACATTTACCATGTTAACATTGCTGACTATGAAATAAATATTGTTATTGTTTTAATTTTATTAATTAATAATCATTTTTACATTTTATAACTCGGTTTCCTAATCGCTTCAATCCTTCTGCTAAAGCCCTAGTTCCAGACTGTCCCGAAATTCATACCGAGCCGATATACGATATACAGGGCGCAAAGTGGGCGTTGGGTGGGTGCAGGTGTTCAAGTAGTGGTAAACAACATCGGCCGTCAGCCAACGATGGTTGATTCTCGCTCCCTCTTTGGTTCAACGTTACCAAAAAAAAAACATAAGAAATAAATTGCGCTCCGAAACGGCTTCTTTTTCACTGACGGTAAGGTTTTTGTGTATCGGTGTATTCTTCGTCACTAGTTACTTCATTTCCGACCACCGAACCAGAAATAGCGTTGCTGTACATGTTCATCAAAAAATTGTGTAGCGATCTGGAGCTATCTCATGTGACAAATAATAAAGTGTTTGTTATTTTTAAGAATTTTATTTTAAGAATGGAACCCCAATTTAAGTGTCCCGACTAAGGCCTAGTCGGCCCCAAACAAAAATTTTCCCATTTTCGTTCATGGTCCTTCGAGCCGAATGAAAAACCCTATGAACAAGTAAAGATTTTTAGTGGCTCTTTTTGAAAGTGTAAATAGACTAGTAAAAGGTTAATTTTAAACACCTAAGTGAATTTTTATTAGAAAGTCCCTTTTAAAACTCTGAAAATTGTGTTGGACTGTCCGTATCGGTTCAAAAGCGGTGGATTAAGTACATTTTGAAATCGATCTCAACATAATGAGAAAATAAAAGTATGAACTTTTTCAACGACTCTCCGATGATGAAGATAAAGCCTAAAAGTGTGTATAAACTGACGTAAACTGTAAGTTTTAATTATTTTTTATTTATGTAATGTTCTCTGTTCCTCAAGTAAGGTTATTTGGAGTAAGAAGTATTTTATATTATTTTTGTTGCAATTAAGAGCAATTTGCAATCATTCCTCGTCAAAGAATATTAGCGTTTGAATTTATTTTATTGAGTATTAAGGATTGCTGTATAGGAGAAAATCGAGAAAATTTTTTAATTTGTTTACAGGACGTCCCAAGACATGATCTATCTTCGCTCTTCTTAACAAATGTATTAAAATAAAGTTATAAACCCATTTGTTTTATTATTAATTTATTAAAGTGTTACTTTGTTTAAAAGTGCATCGCCACGCCACTAACCCATTTTTACTGTAAGCATTTATTAGCTAATATTGTAATTTAGTTTAAATAACAATGAAAATATTAAAAAAGCAGAGAAGCGTTTACAAATATTTAATTACTAAAGTAGTAAGTAACATGGTATGAATCCAACCCCAACGTAACAGATAAGTATCAATTGAAGAATAGGCTAGCAAGTTTAGAAAGTTATTTTTCAAAATATTGCAAATTTCAATCAGCTATTGAAGTTGAATCAGAAAACTTAGAAACAGAATTTATGGACAGGACCTCGATAGAAGAGAAGTATATCGATATTAAGTGTAAACTCCAGAACTCCTTAGAGAAATTAAATGCGCCGCCTCCTGTTGTCAATCCCCAACCTTCTCAAAGCAATGTTGGACGCAACATAAAATTGCCTAACATTAAAATTCCTATTTTTGATAAAAATAGTTTGAATTATAGAACATTTAGAGAGCTTTTTGAATCATTAATAATAAACAATAGCAGACTATCGTCCAATACAGAACGTTTATTTTATCTGAAATCGTTTTTGCGAAACGAACCACTTTCATTGGTCTTCCAACTAGAGGTCAAAGACTCTAATTTGCAAATTGCTCTAAATTTACTAGATCAAAGGTATAACAATCCACGACAGGTTGTGTCTGCTCATTTGTTAAAATTATTTAGTATTAATTCTGTTCAAAAAAACGCTAACCAATTAAGAACATTTACAGCAGACGCGAAATCAATTATTAATTCTCTTTTAAATTTGAATCTCGACAAGTCTGAACTGTTTGACGCGTTAATTATTTATTTGTTATTAAGTAAATTAGATTTTTAAACTAAGAAAACCATCGAAGAAAGAAAGATACACAAAGCCTTTTCTCATGCGATAAATTATTTGACCTTCTTGATAAAAAAAGTAATGTGTTAGAAAATTTATTTTTTCAAGACAGTCACCCCGAACCTTCAAAGAGCTCATCTCGCGGATATCCAGTGGCCTCTTTCACCCCTCGTTCAAATAGAGTAACATTGGTTTTAACTCAAGAATTATCAAATAAAGACTCCTTACCTAATTTAAGCAGAATACATTGTTTATCCAGCACTAACTCTTCAGTATTGCATACCTCAGTGGGAACCGAAAATTTTGGTACAACAAATCGCGGTTGTTCGGTCTGCAATGACCCTAATCATAAAATTTACTCGTGTCTGGAGTTCGGTGCACTTGCTGTATCAGATCGCTATAATATTGTCAAATCTAAAAAATTATGCTTTGGATGCCAGGGTTACAAGCATTTATTACCAGAATGCACTTCTTCTAAATTGTTTTCTATTTGCAACTGTAAACATCACACTTTATTGCATTCGCAATCACCCTCTCATAAAAACAATGTGGCAATTCAGTCTCTCAACCGCTCAAAATCTAAACCATAATGCAGCTAACTCTTCATCATTCTTAAGTGCTCAAAACACTTCAACCACACAACTTCAAAACACACATACCACAAACAACTCCAATAATACTCCTGTTTATCACCAACCAACACAGAATTAAAATAATTTCTCTCACTCTCATGTGACCATGCTAAATGTGAACGGCGGGCACGTATTACTAGCCACTGCTAAAGTCAAATTGTACCCAAAGGATGGCCCTCCTCTCATCGACCCAGAAAGTCAAAATTCTTTTATATGCAAATCACTAGCTGAGATTCTGGGCTATGACACCTATCATCAACCACTGATGGTATCAGGCATTATTATAGGCCACTAAACAATTAATTCAATGACTAATTTAACTCTTCATTCGTTGGTAAATAGAAGTTTTAATTGTGACGTAAGCTGTGGAGTTGTTGAAGTAATCACTGAACCCTTACCCCAGGTGCAAATTAACGTGACCGCCCATACCTCCTCAGATTGTCAAACATTCTTTAGCCGACTATGACTTTGATAAGCCTTCTCCAATTGACTTATTACTCAGTACCGACGTTTACTATTCTCAAACCAGGTTTCCGTAATTTAGGTAAAAAATTTCCGTCCTTGATTTCTACTCAGCTTGGATGGGTAGTGTCCGGAGTAGTCCCTCCCCAATGCTTAGAGATGACGAATTTATGACTATCGAAGTCATTTCATGTATCTTCACATGAATCCTATCCCAAAAACCACTTAGAAATCCTTTTAGAAAAATTCTGGGTCCAAGAAGAGGTCTTAAATAGTAACCCATTGTCTGAAGATGACATAAAAGCCGAAGAAAGTTTTAAATTATCCTGTCAAACGCAAGTTCCAAGTTGATCTTCCATTAGTTAGTGCTGATTCCCACAAGCTCCTCGGTGACTCCTTCATGGCAGCCAAACATCGATTTCTTTCTCTCGAACGAAGACTTTCCAAGGACCCTCATATTAAAAACGAATACAGAAAATTATTGTTCGAGTATGCAGAACTAGGGCATTTATTTATTTATTTATTTATTTATTTATTTATTTATTTATTTATTTATTTATTTATTTATTTATTTATTTATTTATTTATTTATTTATTTATTTATTTATTTATTTATTTATTTATTTATTTATTTATTTATTTATTTATTTATTTATTTATTTATTTATTTATTTATTTATTTATTTATTTATTTATTTATTTATTTATTTATTTATTTATTTATTTATTTATTTATTTATTTATTTATTTATTTATTTATTATCCAAACAGACCATTAAGGTCTAATTACATGGATAAATAAGAAAAAAAATACAATTTAAATTATACAAAGTATTCGATCCTCAAAGCTGACATTATGGACATCATTATCTCATTATTAAAGCTCACCAGCACTTACCCTGCTATGGATAAAATTTGGTTCAATACCAAGCGACGAAAAACAGATAAAGAGTAATTCCACTCTAATTCCATTAAAGAGTTAAAATAGTTCGCCAACTGACACATAGCCACAAGAGGTGCTTTTGAAGAAGACAGAGTGAGAATGCTGAACATAAGGCAGTTGCGAGTTCTTCTAGGCGGGACGTTAAATTTTAATAACGCGAGAATTTCAGGGCAATTAATTTTATTATTTATAATTTTATAAAGAAATATTAGTATAGCTAGCTTTCTTCTATCCTCCAAGGATAATACTCGTATCTTGAAATCAGATATAAGTTGACTGCTTCTAACCTTATTATAGTCTGGATACACACCATACCTCTTGTAATATATATGCCTTAAAAATCTATTTTGTATTTTTTCTAGGATTTACAATGTTGTTGGGTACTCTGTAAACCAAACACTACACGCAAACTCTAATTTGGACCTAACTAAACTAAAGTAAAGAATTCTAATGGCCTCTATATCATTAAAATTATATGTTTGCCTAATAACATAACCCAACATCCTAGTGGCAGAATTTGCGACATTTCTTATATGATTAGCAAACGACAGTGTAGTATTATAAGTAAAACCTAAATCTTTTATCTCATGTCTACGTTGTAATGGCTGTCTATTAATTCTATACTCAAATATGATAGGCTCTTTTAAAGGCGTGATTGTTAAGGAATAGCATTTATTAGTATTAAAATATAACTTATTGATTAAACTCCATTAATAAATATTATTTAAATCCTTTTGTAGTTGTACATAATCCCTAACATTACAGATTTTTTAAAAATATTTTGAAGTCATCTGCTAACCCAAGGCTTTCTGAATGGTGTATAACCAAAGGTAAGTCATTAACAAACAGAATAAATAAAAGCGAACCTAAGTTAGAACCTTGGGACACTCCCGAGTTGGCTTCAAATTTTTCTGAAGTATTTCCATTGTGTTTAACTATTATATATCTATCCTCTATATAGCTTTTTAATAAGGAAATTAATTTAAAAGACATACCCATTCCATGTATTTTATATAACAACCTATCAGCATCCACACTGTCAAAGGCTTTTCTAAAATCCAAATATATAGCATCTAATTGAGTTTTATTCTGAAAGGTCTCATAAGCGCTATTGCTAAACAAAAATAAATTAGTGTTTATTGATTTATTAGATACAAAACCGTGTTGTTGAGGAGCTATATGTTTTTCTGCATATAAATAAAGATCGAGGTAAACAATTTGCTCAAACACTTTGGCTGGTGCGCACATTATAGAAATTGGTGGGTAATTTTCAATATCCATTTTATAACCATTTTTATATATAGGAGCTACCACTCCAGTTTTCCATGCAGTTGGATATACATTAGTTGCAAGAATAAGATTAAATATATGATTTAAAGGTTCTTTCAACCAGTCACTACAAGCTTTAATTATATATGGGGGAATGCCATCAGTTCCTACAGCTTTTTTTGGCTTTAACTTTTTTATAGCATTATTGTATTGTAATTCGGTTATAGAAGTTATTTAAAAAAAATCATTATTGAAAGAGTGTTCGGATAAAGAATTCAGGTCATAAGATGCTTTGTTATTAGAAAATACCGAAGCAAAAAAATCAGCAAACTTTTCCGCAGTCTCAGCTTCTCCAACTTGCTCCCCCTTCCAGACCAAAACTTACATTATTATTCCTTTTATGACTGTAATATTCTGAATTTATTTTTTTCCTTAAGCATGTCCCTAATTTCTTTTGAAAACCAAATTGGAAAATTTTTGCTATCACTATAAAATTTAAACTTCGGTACACATTTATCAAAAATTGAATTAAGTATATTATAAAAAAGTTGCATTGCTACATTAACATCAACTTTTTCATCCAAAATAGGTTGCCAATTTGCGTTCCTAATGCTTTCACTCAATTTAAGAAAATCTGCTTTTTTAAAATTGTATCTCGGTTCTTTTAATTGAGTCGTTTTTGTGGTTTTATTACCAAAAATTTTTATACGAATATCTAATGCAGGATGATACAGATCCTCTGTAATAAATGGAAGGCAATCTTTACTTACCACACAGTTGTTCCAATTGTCTACAGAGCTAATAACTAAATCAAGTGTTTTTCCTAAAATATTTTTAATATCGTTGTATAATTTAAATCCATTATATTCAATAAAATCCATAAGGTTCTCTAAAATATTATTATTAGGACTATTGATATCATTCTTAGTTCCTGTTAAATAAGGAATATTAAAATCACCAATAATAAAAGTTTTTCCATTATCTATAATATTAGTTTGCAAAAATTCAAAAGCATCTACGTAAACAGATAAATCTTTGGAGGAATATATATCCCACAAAAAGTATACTTGTAACCATTTATTTTAATATCTAAAACAACTGCTTCAAATTGCTCAGTATATTTGATTACATTAACTATTTTAAATTTCTTTTTTATTGCAATCAAAACACCCCCACCAGTAGTTTTTTTTGTGAGATGTAAATTCCTGTCAGACCTTATTAACTATAAATGTCCATATTAACTATTTCAGCATCCTCAACACCCTCCTGCAACCATGTTTCAACGCAACAATAATGTTAAAATCAACATTTAAGGAATTAGTATAGAATTTATTGCACTTAGTATTTAAACCACGACAGTTCTGATAATAAATATTAAGTTCCATAATGTCATGATGCGAGTTGCGAGTCCTTTCAATAAAAAAATAAAATAATAATATAAAAAAAAATAATAAAATTATTATATAAGTCCTTCAATGCATATAAAATTATAAAGGAAACAAGAATATTTGTATTAATAGAATTATTTAAATATTAAGTTAATAGAATGAAAATGAAAAAAAAAAAACAAAAGCAAGTTTGAAAGCAAAAAGTTTTTCCCCAATCAATAATATCTTAAAAACAAATATTTCGGAAATTTAATTTACTTACGAAAATAATATAAAGAAATAAAATAAGAGGTCGTATTCATTATCTATCAGGTAAAATAAAATAACTAAAAAGAAAAGGAATAATAATGATAAAAAAAAACAGTAATTATATCTTATCTCTTATTAAGTTGAACCAAGCAGTAAACCAGGGCCACAAGTTTTAGTTAAGGAAAGTCACTTGTTTCTTAAATTATTCTTACACTGTTGTCATGTCTAACAAAAATTCTTCCATTGGAGATCCACACATTTTCTATCCCATATTTTGCTCTAGCTTCTCGGAACAAGTTATACGAATATTTGCTTAGATTCTCATTAATGAATATCCCAGAACTTTTTAAATTGTTGCGAAATTTTAATTTTTTTTTTAGAATTGACGTAAATTAAACAATAACAGGTCTATGTTTGATTGTAGGTGAAGGGTTGGATTTATATAATTTTCCTATTCTGTAAATGTTATAAATATCCCATTGGGAAGTTTTAACTTTTAAGATATCGTTAAAAACTGCTAGTACCTTTGTCAAGATACTTTCGTTCATTTCATCTTAAATCCTTACCACACTTATCGAGATCGCTCTCAGATTTTGATCCCTTTTTTTCACTGTTCTTTGAATTGAAATTACCTCGGTCATGTTGGAATTTACTTGATCCTCTAGTATCGTGTATTTTGAGATAACATTATTCAATTTGTCTTCCGTTCAATTTTTTTACTATTAGTCACTACAAAACTACTAAAAAAAAGTTAACTCTTAATATAGCAAAGAATGAAAGAAATCAAACAAATTGTAAAATATAAAACCTGTATGGTTGAGATGGCAGTGTTGTTTATATCTGGTTTTTAGTACCTATGCTTTGTAATTTCGTTTCCTAAAAACAATGTTTATATAGACTAATAAGTGTTCAATACCATGGAAACGAACCAACAGGGAATTTTTTTGACGTTATTGACACAAGTTTTATTGACATTGATATTTTTTGTAATTCAACAGTAATTGGAAATAAAGTTTTGATTTGACACGTGAAATTCTAATAATATTGAACAATTACAAACACAAACATTTTTGTCCTTCGAATACGGATTGAATTGGTTTTATTACCATTTTGAACATCGAAGACTGGGCAAGTAGACGAGTCACCGGCCAACATCACACGCGTTGAATTGAGATACAGGTTAGTGCGCTCCTTACCCCCTTTCCTTATTCCTTACACAGAGTTCTATTTGTAAGAATTTTGATTATCTACTTAATTTATACGTAGATTGATAACGGTATTTTACAGGTTTAATATCTAAAAAAATTAGTTTTAAACTTTGACGTTTCTCACTGTATATTACGCATTTTGTACACATCCCTGTCTTCAATTTCCTACTGCCCACTTATTTGTTTTAACACATACTATATATACATATACTACGTACATACGTATACGCACATTAAACACTTTGATAGTAGACACAGATTCATTGTTAATTTATTTCTTTTTATATTACATCGTATTTGATTAAATATATTTATATTGTCCGATATGGCTGAAGTTACTAAATATAAAAATAAAAGAAAGGCCATTAGAAGTACTCTCACACGTTTTAATAACTGTTTTGAAAATCTTACATCAAAAGAGATTATTTCTTCTGTTGACTTAGTTGAATTAGAAGCAAGAATACTTAAAACAGATAATCTTTTAGACGAATTTGTCGCTATTCAACTAAACATTGCCTCTGCTGAAACAGATATTGACCAACAGGATATAGAGACTGAGGAATTTGAAAACAAATTTTATAATTTAATATCCACAGCGAAGAAATTTTTAGCTAACCAAATACAAGTACAAACGCCAAACGTGGGAAATCTTATAACTTCGACTACTACCTTCAATTAATCTTCCCACTTTTGACGGCTCGTACGATCAATGGTTATTTTTTCGTGACACGTTTAATTCACTGATACATAGTAACGCAAAATTAACACCTGCAAAAAAGTTTCACTATTTACGTCTTTCGTTAAAATCTATAGCAGCTGATACTATTTCTTCTCTTGAAATTTCTGACGCCAATTACACAGCTGCTTGGCGCATCTTAAACGAAAGGTTCGAAAACAAACAAATCTTAGTTAAAAACCATTTAAATGCTATTTTTAATTTGCCCTCTTTAACACAAGAATCTCATAAAGGTCTTAGAGACTTACTTGACGGGATACAAAAACATATTGATGCGTTGAAAGTATTAAAATTGCCAACTGAACATTCGAATGTTTTAATATGTCATATTGTAACTAATAAATTAGATAACATTACCAGGTGTGCTTGGGAATCGCAAGTATTTTCTAATGATTTACCCACATGCAGAATTAATCGATTTCTTAAAAAATAGATGCCGCATTCTGGAATCCTTTGAGTATAATTCTACAAAAACTTATCATAAACAAACTACTCAACCATCACGTACTAGTAAAGGCAATACACATTCGCTGGTTACCATTAACAATAAAAAATGTTCATTCTGCCACCACGAGCACCTTATTTACGCATATCCCAAATTTTTAAAACTTACTGCCATTGAGAGGCATAATACAGCAAAGCGCATAAAATTATGTAATAACTGCTTGTCTTCGAGTCATTCTACAAAGTCATGTCGTTCTTCTGGTTGCAGAAAATGTGGAAATTTTCATCACACGCTTTTACATTTCTCTAAAATGACACTGATAATCAGTCTGCATCAACAGAAATTGCTAACAACATAGACAGTTCTTCCTTAGCTTCACAAGCATCTCAAACTAACATGTCACAAGCACCTTGTAGTTTAATAGTTAATGATCAACTTGTTTCAAATACTACATTATTATCCACCGCAGTAGTTAAGGCTTTTGATATATCAGGTAAACCCAATTCCTGTAGAGTTCTTTTAGATAGTGGAAGTCATTCTAACTTCATTTCCCAAAGAATGTGAGACATTTTGCAGTTACCTTTAAAAAATATAAAATACTCTGTTACCGGTATCAGTCAGAAATCTGAAATAATAGATTCTAGAGTTACAGTCAAATTTCAATCAAACGCTTCTAATTTCGATATTAAATTATCATGCCTTGTACTGCAGACAATAACTGGAAATATTCCTGCCACTTCTTTTGATTTTATTTCACTTTGCATTTCTACAAACATTGTATTAGCTGATCCAGACTTTAGCGCTTCCAAATCTATCGATTTATTAATTGGAGCTAATGTTTTTTGGGAATTAATTAACATTGGTCAAATCAAGCTTGGCCAAGGTCTTCCTATCCTCCAAAAGACAAAATTTGGTTGGATCATATCAGGACCTTTAAATAACTATTTTAATGAAATTGATTGTGTTAACCTTTACTTTGTGGAAGTTCATCTTACAAAGAACAATAAATTACTGAACGGTTAAACTAAACTTCCACTATTTATTTTAATTTTAATACTCCTTCCAAGTCGAAATGCTTTTTTAGTAGTACCATTAACAGCCAACTTGCCAACTTCCTCTAAAACAACCTACCCATTTACTTGGAGATTCCAAAACAATCGCAACAAATAGATTCTTAAATTTAGAAAGGAAACTTGCAAAAAATACCGATCTAAAACATTCATACGATAGCTTCATTTCTGAATATGTAAAACTTGGCCATATGTCTACGTAACACTATTTCTGTTCATGTATCCACTAATAAACGCTCAGTCAATGAAGTATTAGAATTGATTGACAAATTTTCAAACCTAACACGGCTTATACGTTCATTCGCCTACGTTTTACGCTTTAAAAATATTTTTAAATTTAAATGCATCGATAATAATAAAGAACTTTCATCTAAGGAAATACAACATTCCTTAAATATTCTTATTAGCTTAGTACAAGCTAAAATACTTTATAAAGAATTTATAGCAGTGCGTGAAGGTAGTAAGATTGCATCTACATCAAAACTTCTAAATCTTAATCCATTTTTTGATCATAAAACTAACTTAATACGAGTAGGATGACGTCTTCAGCAGTCTGAGTACGAATATGATAAAAAACATCCAATTGTACTGCCTTCTAAACATAGACTTTCCCTTTTAATTGCTCAAAATGAGCACATTAAATTGTTACACGCAGGACCTCAATTGATGCTTGGCTCATTACGCGAGACTTTCTGGCCAATTAATGAAGAAATTTGGTAAAAAAGGTTTACCATGATTGTTTGACTTGTTTTCGCTTTACCGCGAAATCTACCCAGTATTTAATGGGCAACTTACCCAAATCAAGAATAACACCTTCTAGACCATTTTCAGTAGTAGGTGTGGATTATGCGGGACCCTTTGTTCTTAGAGATCGAAAAACCAGAAATTTTAGGACTACCAAGGCCTACATAGCATTATTTGTTTGTTTTGCCACCAAGGCTTTACACTTAGAGCTTGTTAGCGACTTAACGAGTGATTGCTTTTTAGCAGCTTTATATAGATTCATATCTAGACGTGGTAAATGTGTGCAAATATACTCTGATCAGGGTACCACCTTTGTTGGTGCTCACAACGAATTGGCCAATTTCTTTAATAAACAAGCTTCAACCATTTCGGCCAATTTAGCTAATCGATCTATACAGTGGAATTTTATCCCACCTAGAGCTCCTCATTTTGGAGTACTTTGGGAATCAAGTGTTAAATCGGTAAAATACCATATTAAACGTGTAGTAATTAACTTATGTGTGACTTTTAAAGAATTTACAACGATTCTCTGTTAAATAGAAGCCTGTTTAAATTCCCGACCACTCTGTCCTCTGTCCAATAACCCCGACGATCCTAATTACCTTACACCTGCGCACTTCCTTGTTGGAGAGCCACTTACATCAATACCTCAAATTGATTTATTGGGAACTGCAGATAACAAGTTGTCCAAATACCAGCGCCAAAAAAAAAATACTTCAACACTTTTGGACCCGCTGAACTAAGGAGTACGTCACTGCAAGTGGAAGCAACAATATCCACAATTGTTAGAAGTAGGTAGACTTGTTATCATCAAGGAAGATGGATTGCCACCATTAAAATGGCGAACCGGTAGAGTAATCAGCGTTCACCCTGGGATGGATGGAGTAGTTCGTGCAGCATCAGTGCAAACCATATCTGGGATTTATAGTCGTCCCGTCACGAAGTTGGCCCCTTTGCCAATCGCCTAAAGGCATAAAGGTTATCTATGCTAAAGGCTTTCAAGGGGGGCGGTATGTTCAATACCATGGAAACGAACCAACAAGGAAATTTTTTGACGTTATTGACACAAGTTTTATTGACATTGATATTTTTTGTAATTCAAGAGTAATTGGAAATAAAGTTTTAATTTGAAACGTGAAATTCTAATAATATTGAACAACAATTACAAACACAAACAATAAGAAATAAAAATAATATATATCAACTTACCATTTTAAGTCAAATTGGATAAATACTTTCTTTTACAATGTGAAATATTGTTAAGCTATTGTTTACATATTTAATCAAACCTGAAAACAACATAATATGTTAGTATTTAAAAAATTTATATTTTAATAGATATAATATCAAAACTACTTGTACTTACTTTTCATGTTTGAATATTCGGTTAATGTTATTGTACTCATGTTTAATCGTATTATTTAAAGGTTATGACTTTAATGCCAAATCAAGTCTTCTTTATTTTTCAATTCCATAAAACTATATATAAACTTCCTAATTAAATATCTGGTTATAAAAATTTTAAGCAGGTGTAATTTTTGAGGTGAGATCGTTTACGGTAATATTGGCGGAAGTAGGAAGGGACAATTAATGTGATGGAGGTGTGGTAAAAAATTAAGAACATGATTTATCAAAAATTGGTATGGCGATATTCATCAATTATTCCTTTATAAATATTTTCGATTAGGAAATCGATATTATTTCTACACACTAATATATACGAGTATGTATAGAATTTCAAACTAATAGATCCAACAATAAAAGAGATATACAGGAAAAGAAATTCAGCACGTGATCTTTTATGTAGATAAAAAAAACCCTCTATATATCAGAGGTGAGCATCGAAACAAAATATTCTTTTATTAAATTAGTAGAATTATTACTGAAATCAATTATGTATTTTAGTGTTTTTTTTTTCTCCTTCAAAATGTTTCTTAGTCGTCACCATCGGACACTTGTACCATCTATTTTTCAAGCTTCCAGCACAGCGTGCCCAATATTCCAGAGACATTTATCCAGTGCTAATATGGAAATCGGTTTATTTTTTAATTATTTTTTTTAAACAATTCTTACAAGCGAAAATAATAAGACATGCAAACAAAAGTTCTCCTCTTACATACACCATATATACATCGATTTGATTAAGTACAATTAATAATAGTAATTATGTAAATAGATATAAATAGTAAGATTAATAGTAACTGCACATAAAAAGTTAAGATTAGTTAAGATTATTGAGTGTATAGTTATGAATAGAAAAGGGTTATGAATTTATAGAATTGTTATGGTTTCAAATTGTAGATAGCTAACTTAAATGAATTAAATATCTATTTTTTGCTTTTTTTTTTCTATTGAATAAATCATCTCTCTCTTTATTATTACTTTAGGTTTTTGATTCTCCCAGCAAAATATCTATCCAAAAGAATCAGTGGCACCCAGGAAATAGCTCTGATTTTATGTGTTAAATTAAAATAATAATTAAGAATAATTTTTGATTTTGGACAAATATTTAGATATATTTTAAAGACTTACGCACTAATGCAACTGACGAAGAGCTGCCGTAAGCATTGGTAACTTTTACGTTATAGCCCCTCTTAACTTAATTAGTAATGTAAACCAGTAAATTTTCTTGCTTAACACCTTTTATTGTGTAGATACAACATTGTACAATTTTTATTGAAATTGATAGTGAATGACATTTTATATTTTTGTCTTATGTTAAAACAAGTACTGTCAAATATATTATAAACAAAAACAACAGAAAATAAATAGATTTCGCGTACAGCTCGATTAAAACCAGACCAAGTCCTCATGATAACACCACACCGCACGGTGGCAAGTCGTTAACAGTATGCGTCAACCGTTACTCAGAGGCGAATAACAAATACATGGACGAATTTAATACATCTAATACTATAAAATATCTACTCTATACTGATGTGAATAACCTTTATGTCAGATGATTTTCCTTATTCAAAATTTGAGTGGGTTGATATTAATCTAAATGTGAAAACTGTCCCAGATGATGGTTACATTGGTTATGTTTTTATGGTTGATTTAGAATACCCACAAAACTTGCTAGATTATCATAAAGATTTTTCATTTTGTGCTGAACATCACATTCCAGCAAATTCCAAATATAAAAAATAATTAGCAACATTATAATATGATAAAAAAGAGTATGTTATCCATTACCGTGCGTTAAAACAAGCTCTCGCCCATGGTTTAGTAATTAAAAAATTCATAAAATTTTAAAATTCAACCAATCTAAATGGTTAAAATCATATATTGAATATAACAATCATTATAGAACTTTAGCTAAAAACACTTTTGAAAAAAATCATTATAAGTTGATGAACAATGTTGTGTGATAAAACAATGGAAAAT
This sequence comes from Ophraella communa, assembly GCA_035357415.1. Classification (NCBI taxonomy): domain Eukaryota; kingdom Metazoa; phylum Arthropoda; class Insecta; order Coleoptera; family Chrysomelidae; genus Ophraella; species Ophraella communa. The sequence continues at coordinate 31,416,891 of CM068979.1, forward strand.
ATTCTAAAACATAGAACTGTCAAATTATTACGAACTTGGGAGGAAAGATATGGCGCAAAAATTTTATTGCTAATCCAGCATTTCATAGTCGAAAAATTTTTTCTAAAGACTTAATTGCGGTAGAGTTAAAAAAACTTGAAATAGAATTTAATAAACCACTTTATATCGGTATGCTGCGTATTTTAGACCTTTCCAAAACATTATGATTTTCATTACAATTTCATGTTACCCTGTGTGGGTGAAAAACATTGTAAATGAATGTACACTGACACAGATAGGTATAATTATAAGAAATTTTTTGTAATGATATGTATAGAGAAATAATATTACCAAACACCAATAAATTTGATACAAGTGATTATCCGATAAATAATTCCTATAATATTTCTTTTGTAAATAAAAAAGTACTGTGTAAAATGAAAGATGAAACTAATTCTCAAATTATTACATATTTTGTTGGACTTAGAACAGATCGAAGTTGTACCCAATTAAAATTCAAGTTAGTAAGAATAAAAGGGAGAAATTTATTGGAAATAAAAATGAATTATCAAATTTGGGTATTACTAAAAAGTCAAAAGGGGTAAAAAACATGTGAAAAACAAAATTACTTTTAAAGATTATGTTAAATGTTTGAAAAGGAAAGGTTCAAATATTTGCATATGGAGTATACGCAAGTAAAATAAGAAAGTTTCAGATATTTGTATACGGGGTATACGCGAGTAAAATATAATTGCCCAAAGGAGGCGAATAAAAGAAAAAAAAAAGGTTTAGAAAGGTGTATACCGGGTATACGCGATTATTTGGGCGAATAGGTCCTACATGAGAAAGGATCGTGTCACGTGCGGGACACCAAGATTAATAGTGGAACAAAAAAGAGAATTGCGAGATTAATAAAGAAGTAAATACTTAAAAATAGGGAAAAATAGGTCGCAAATAGGGATATGATATATATAGAAATGTGCCAGACAAGGCGAAAAAAAAGGTAAGAATTTATAGTGGAAAATAAATAGGTAGGATATAAGGCGCAAATGAATTGTACAAGAAAGTATACAGATGGTAAAATGGAAAATCGAGGGCAATAACCGCGAGATAAATATGAGTTGCAATATGAGCACAAAAATACGCGGTGAACTAGGTCAAACAGGACCGGACTGCGAAAATTTATATTAATAATAAAGTATTGAGAGAAAAGTTTGGTCCCTAATATATCAGAACCACATTAATTATTTAGAATCAGTACAGAGACGGTTTCTAAAAAGTATGTACTTTAAATCCACTGGTATTTATCCTGCCAGGGTATTTCCAGACGAGATGCTTCTCGATAGATTTAAGATGCAAAGACTTCAACTCCGCAGAATAACTCAATCTCTCTCTATATTTTGCTAACATAGTTTCGTAATATGGTACAATATCACCGTAATCTATTAAATATTAATTATTTTTCCTTTTTTTTCTCTCTTCTTTGTAGCATTTAAAATTGCTTACCTGATGTTTTTAATAAAACAACCAAGATATTTAATATTATTTTATTCACTTTAATAGCTTGTACACGATATGATACATTAAATCAATTGATCAACTCAAGATCTGTATTAGTCTGAAAATAAAATAAATATCAATTATTATATATGAAATATATTAAAGAAAAACTTACCTTTCGCTTCTCTCTTGTAGATATTGTAAATTTTATAAGAATAACATCTAATATTCTCAACTTCTTGTTTATATTATAAATCAGCTGTTTATGTATTGAAGGTTACCTTTCGAATTGTCATTCAACAGTCCGAAATACGTTTTGTTTGATGTACTAGAGTAGCACTGTTCTATTCTATAATTACAATTGTAGTCTTGTGTTATCTGTCGCATAGAACTCCGAGTTGATCAGTCATTGGAATATTTCATGTAGGGAATTTTATGTCGTTGTAACGAAGTCCGTCAAAAATTGTACTTCCTATATAAAAAAAAAAAACTTTGGTGTTTGTCTCGATATTTATGAGTACTAATTGTTTGGTAAGTTTCTATCATTAGTTAACAGGCTTCATATTTCTTTATTTAGAAAAGTATCATCTATCTGTATAAATAAAGTGGCGCCCAAGGCAAGACTATTCATTATTCAATAATATTGTAGTTCACAATCATTTTATTAATATATATATTTCATTATAAAATACAGCAACGGTTCCTACGCCTAATGCTCTCCAATGAAAAGGTGCCGTTCTCATTTTGTAGCAAACTATAAAGTTGCTGACCTTTCATCTGTTTAAAATAATATTTTTATACAAAATAGGCTACATATTTTGGCGCCCAACGTGGGGCCCAAAAAAATCAATTTTCAGTCTTTTTATTGAATTAATAGAATAGTCAACAAACAAAGTTGTATACCAGAGTTGGACATAGTAATTAAATATTTGAACATGTTGTAAAGAGTGGTAAAAGGTATATCATTGCAAATTTTTGTTTTATTACAATCATAGTAAGCATACTGGTGGTTGAAGTGAATAAAATAATCTTGGTTGACTAATCATATTATATGTTTAGCAAGTATAAAAAATACTTGGATTTTGGTAAAATTTAGAAAATTTATGAGTATATTGAGTTTCAGGTGTATCTAAATGATTTATATCTGTGTTAGAATAACTTTTTGAGATAATTTATGAATAGTTAGAAAATTTTGAGCACTTATTTGCATTAATTTGTGTCATTTTTTTTAATTAGGTAAACTTTTACTAACTTAATTTTGTCTGTTCACCTAAAATGGATCCCATTTGTAAACCAGTACATTTACTTTCTACAGAACTAGATTATGAGTTAAAATTAAGGGGTGTAATTACAAATAGGCCTGTAGCTGATAAACGAAGGATGCTTTCTAAAATTTTTGAAAAAGAAAGACAAAAAGGTTTAGATATTTTAACTTTAGAAGATCCTGATTTTGATTTTGAAACTAAAAAATCTGAAATAGAAACAATTATTAGTTCAATAAAATCTTTGATAAGTGAATTTGAAGGTCCTGACACTGATTCGGTTTATAAAAGAATAGATTCCAGAATGATCCATCTTGCTAATAGAATAAAACGTTTAAAAATTGATGTTAATGATGTTGATGTTTTAGCTAAAACACAATTTAAAAATGAATATTATGCTACAATTTTAGTTATGGAGGAAGATCTCCAAGAAAAAGTTACTAATGTAGAGCTTAATGCTAATAACTATGCGGTGTTAGATTCAACTCACATTAATACTACACCATCTAATGTAAATAACACTATGTTTCATTTATCACAACCTAAAAATGTACCTGTTTATAAGTTAGGACTTAGTTTTGATGGTAATCCTAAAACCTTGTTATCATTTTTAGAAAATGTAGAAGAAATGGCTCACTCTAGGGATATTAGTAAACAACAGTTATTTGAATCTGCTAGTGATTTATTTTCTAATAAGGCCAAATATTGGTTTAGGCATATTAAAAGTTTTGTTAATGATTGGGATAGTTTAGTAGGTAGATTAAAGCAGGATTTTTTGAAATCAGATATTGATGATGATCTTTGTGAATCCATTAAGAAACGCGTTCAAGTCAGAAATGAACCTGTTGTATTGTATATTGCCTTTATGGAAACATTATAGTCCAGACTTTCTCGTAAACCTTGTGATTCAACTAAAATTAAACATATTCGAAATGGCCTTCAGCCTGAATACAGAAAAAGATTAGCACTTCATGAAATACAGACTGTAGAAGAATTAAGTTTATTATGTAAAAAACTTGAAGAGGCAGATATTTTGAGTTTATGTTCAAGTAGTAAAACCGATAATTATTTTTTAGAGTCAGAGTTAGCATTTGTTTCAGAGTCTCATTCTTCAGAAACTCCATCTTCAGTCAGTTATGATAATAATAATAAATTTCAGAACAAACATAATCAAAACTACAAAGGTAAAAATAATTTAGGCAAAAATAACTTTAAGGGTAAAAATAAAAACAGTGATTCTCATTCAAATACAGCTAAAATTATTATTTGTTGGAAATGTAATTTACCTAATCATACTCATGTCAATTTTAGGGCTCCTGTTAAAGGGAAATTTTGTTATAAATGTGGTAAAAATAATGTTACAGTTAAAGAATGTCCTGATTGTACAAAAAACGTAAAATAAGTGTTCCAGTAGTTGGCTCACGAGCACTTAAACGTTTTAATTTTAAAACCAACAATAATTTTAAATTTAGTGATGTTAGGAAACCATTAGCCTCAATTAATTACAATAAACCTGTAGTTTCATTTTTTGATCAAAAAGATTGGAATTCTTGGAAAGTTCAAGTTAGGGATTTTTACAAAAATCAATGTAATAATAAAGAAATTTTACCCTTATGTGTTAAAAAAGAAAGAAATAATCGCCCTTATACTCAAGTGAAATTGTTGGAAATGCCTATAACAGCTTTACTAGATACTGGTGCAAATATTTCAGTAGTAGGAAGCCAAGGTATTGTGCTCTTAGAAAATTTAAGGATTGTAACTGATAGTGTAGGTGAAATAATAAATGTTTCCACAGCAGATGGAAGTTCTCAAGTTGTTTCAGGTAAAGTTGGTTTGCCAATTGTAATTAATAATATTTATAAAATAGTACCAGCTGTGGTTGTTCCTTCTATAAATCATTCAATCATTTTTGGTATGAACTTTTGTGAAATATTTCAAGTAAGAGTAGATTTCCAAAACTTTCAATGGGATATTCAATGTAATTTAACTGAGTCTGTAATATGTACCGTTTCAGATGAAGATTTGACTAAGTCTTCAGAAGGAATCAAAGATTTGAATCATTTAACCCAAACTCAAAAAACAGTTGCACTAAAGGTTGTAAATTCATTTAAAGAAATAAGTAACGAAAATAAATTAGGAAGAACAGATAAAATTAAGTTAAGTATTGAAACAGGTGATACAAAACCATTTACGGTACCCCAATATTTAATGTCACCCTATATGCTAGATATGAAGATGAAGCATCTAAAGAAAAAACCGCGTTTAGTGTACCAGGTAGAGGGTTATTTCAATTTTCAGTAATGCCACTTAGTCTATGCAATTCTGCTCAGACACAACGATTGTGCGATTCTATCTTTGGTCCAAAGTATGAACCTTATCTTTTTTGTTACCTTGATGATATCATAATTGTTTCAGAAACGTTTGAAGAACATGTTAACATATTAAATGAGGTAAAAGCAAAATTATTAGAGGCTAATTTAACAATAAACTTAAAAAAATGTGAATTTTTAAAGACATCATTAAAGTATCTTGGTTTTGTAATTGATAGAGAAGGATTACGCACTGATCCTGATAAAATTTCAGTAATGATCAATTATCCACGTCCAAAAACGTATACAGAGGTAAAAAGATTTCTAGGTTTATGTTCCTGGTATAGGCGATTCATCAATAATTTTTCCGCTTTAGTATCTCCTCTTAACGATCTTTTAAAAGGTAAAAGGAAAAGTCAGGGTATAGTTTGTCAGTGCACCTATTTTAGTTTCACCTGATTTTACTATTTGCTTTACAATTTACAATTTGCTTTAGGGGGAGCATTAACTCAAGAATTTGATGGCCATGAACGTGTCATAGCCTACGCTTCTAGAACTCTGTCTAGAGCAGAAAGACATTATACAGTAACCGAAAAAGAGTTACTAGCGTTAATGTTTTTAATCAAAAAATTTAGAGGTTATATAGAGGGTACGAAATTTCGTTGTATTACAGATCATTCCGCACTTTTGTTCATTAATAATTTAAAGGAACCGCAAGGCAGATTAGCCAGGTGGGCTATAACTCTCAGACAGTATGATTTTGAGCTAATACATAAGAAAGGTAAATTAAATGTTTTACCAGATGTGTTAAGTAGAATATCTTAAAATGCAAATTTTGATCAACCAGTAGAAATAACAATTTTAAGCATCCAACCTAAAGATTCAGACAATTGGTATATTTCATAAAAAATAAGATTCTAGAAAAACCCGACTCCTATCCACAGTGGAAAATAATTGACGAACTTATCTATAAATATGTTCCTAATACTTCGCCAGTATCTTCTAACTGTCAAGAATGGAAACGTTTAGTTCCACGGTCTCAAATTAAAGATGTTATTGCTAGTTGTCATAATCCGTCGACAACAGGTCACTTTGGTTTTTACAAAACCCTCGGTAGAGTTCAAGAGTTGTATTATTGGCCAAAACAAAGGGTAGATGTAAAATTTGTAAAATGTTGTGATGTCTGTCAATCTCAGAAGATGCCAAACACTTCTAAAGTAGGACTAATGGGAGCTCAAAAATCTGTTAATTTTCCTTTTGAAATTTTGTCTTTAGATCTTCAAGGCCCTTTTCCAAGGAGTATTAAAGGAAATTGTTATCTGTTAGTTATAGGTGATTGGTTTTCTAAATACACTCTTTTGTTTCCACTTAAAGCAGCTGTAGCTTCTACTATAACAAAGTTGGAAGAAAATCAAGTATTTTTAAAGTTTGGTGTTCCTAGGGTAATAATGTGTGATAACGGTACTCAATTTGCAGGAAAACTATTTAAGAAACTTATTGACAAATATGAAATTCAAAAGCTTTGGTTTACTCCTCGATACAGTCCACACTGTAACTTTGTTGAACGTAACAACAAAACTGTTGGTACAGTTATTCGTAGTTATTTTCAAGAACATAAATTTTGGGATACAGAAATTAATCAATTTCAGTTAGCAATAAATTCAGCTAAGCATGAAGTGCATGGCTATACTCCAAATTTCCTTGTTTTTGGTAAAAATATTCCTACTTCAGGAAAGTATTATGGAGAGCTAAAAAGCACTCAAAATTTTGAATTATCTCCTGGAGATAGAAATAATTCTGTAAATGACTTAGAGGGTTTAAGACATATTTTTGAAGATGTTAAGAAAAGGCTTGACATTGCTCATAAAAAATATGAGAAGAATTATAATTTAAGGAGAAGAGATCATTTCTACAATGTTGGAGATAAGGTTTGGAAGAGGAATAAAGTCCTTTCCAATGCAGCTATGAAATTTTCTGCAAAACTTGCACCCAAATTCATTTTGTGTACTGTTAGAAAAAGAATTTCGAGATTGGTATATGCTTTAGACCATATCGATGGATCTTTTGCAGGTCACTGGCATATATCCGATTTGAAACCTTATTTTGGTTCGAATTCTGATGTTTCAGTAGGGTAAGGGTAACAGAAATTTATTTGTCAAATAATATTGAAAGTTAGTCTTTAATTGATTTTGAATTAAGATATTCTAGTATTTTGAATTACTCTTTGTAATATACAGTTAGCTGATCAGTTTGAATATTTGTAAATATTTTATGGTACCATAAATTTTATATAGTAATGTATAATTTTGTATAGTCTTTGTATAATTTGTATAGATTTCAGTAATTTTCTATAACTTTGTGGTATACTATTAGAAATTCTCAATAGAACTACATACTACATTTATAAAAATGTTTTAAATTTTGAAGTTTCACATAGATAACTTCTTTAAATGGTATTAATTTATATACACAATATTCTTGTGAGTTTTATTGAAAGACATATCCTGATATTGACTTCACCTATTGTGACCTATAAATTATGTCTCCTTTTAGGACGTTTGGTACGCGTAGATACCCCTTCAATAAACTCACATCACATAAAGTACTTTCACATGATTTATGATACTTTAACTCTTGAGTTAATAATTCTACTTATAGTTTAAAGTATATAACAGGCATCACATCTTTGATTAATTTTTTATGTCTACAAGTAACCTTTTACTTTAACTGCTGATTTAAAAAATATGTTTTAGTTTTATATTCAATGGTAATAATTTTTTTTAAATAATTTTTGTAGACATAAAAAATTAATCAAAGAGTTGGTGATCAGCATTATACATTCTCACCCACATATCAGGAACTTTTTAATTCCAACATGGTGTCCTCAGGATGTTACTGAAGTGGTATCTACTATAGGATGGATCTCGAGTGATGAGGGAAAAATGTCTGGTTGCTGAAGAATGGACTTCTAGTGATTTCAAGCATTTCAAACAGTTCAAACGGCCCCAAAATGGTCCGGTTTTCATCCATTGAATCGAAATAAAAATTGATACAGCTTTCTGAATGGCTGTAGTTGGAAGTGTCTGTGACGGTCTAGGTAGGTGTAGGTCCCTAATAAACATTTAAATGCTATAACCCCCATAGGAGATAAAAAAATAGCTTACCTTCTCAAATTGAAGGGAAACACACAAAGAAAGACCGAACAAAGAGCTTTTAAGCTCGCAACAAAATCACCAAACCAAAAAGGAAAAAGCATGGTCATGTCGAACTATTTATGGAGACAAACACCAAAGTTTTTTTTTTTTAAATAGGAAGTACAATTTTTGACGGACTTCGTTACAACGACATAAAATTCCCTACATGAAATATTCAAATTAGTTAAATCGGGAGACCGGGCTGGCAAATCATTTGGGACCCCTCTTCCAATCCATCTGTTATAGAATTCGGTATTGATTAAATAGTTAAAAGTAGTTTATAAAATGTATCCGCCTAAAACATCTAATAGTAGTAAATATACCTTTACGAGTAGAAATTTTTCCTTAATTTACTTAGCATCTCGAACTTTTGGCTTCGACCTTTTGACCGACTCCTACCACCTTATCCCGAGTATTTCTTTCCTCTTTTCTTTTCCCACCCTATTCAATATTGGTGAGATACGTGCCGATGGATGAATGGCAAGAGGGTGGCTAAATATATCATGTCGTTAGCGTTCAATTTCAACCTAAGGACACCAGACACACCCTGTTGTATCAGAGCCTTACTTTTGTCTTCCCTTCCGCTTTCTTAGTTTCTTAGTAATTGTTTTAGCTCATCTTCCCACCCAATCCAATATTGGTGAGATACGTGCCGATGGATGAATGGCAAGAGGGTGGCTAAAGATATTATGTCGTTAGCGTTCAATTTCAACCTCAGGGCACCAGGCATACCCTGTTGTACCAGAGTCTTACTTTTTATTTTTCAATTTTTAATCATTATTTTAGTTCTTTTCAGTTGATGATTTTAGCTTTATATTTTAGATGAGTTCTCAGATGAGAGAAACGAATTAACAGAGCTGCAACTAAACAGGAAGATTATACAGTAATTGTACCCCTTGAGCAAGCAAATATTTTGCTAAACGGTAATAGAAGACATCTAGAATTAAATAATATCTATTATTAAATGAATATCTTACCCTGTAATATTTTTTGGATCCAGATGAAGTTGAACGTTTTATTAAAGATTTTTTAACAAAAAGTGAGTACACAGATGCTGACGATTCAATCGATGAACATACGCAACTGGAAGCATCTGCCTCTGACAAAAACGTATGGGTTGGTAAGAAAAGAAACTTTCATGGAGAGATCGTGAGGCAACTGAATTGTTTTTGATATTTAGAAGAGAGTTAAGTGACAAATTTGATGACAAGTAGATGAGTTCAGTCCTCTTTCATTTTTTTCCGTTCATTATTATGACAGTGTTCGTTTCTTTCCTTTTCCTTGTCCTCAGTGATGATAAATTCTTAATTAGTAGTTTTTTCCTCTTATCCGCTCAATTATTTGAAAACATGTTTTCTTTTTGTCGTACCGCCACAAATTATTACCTTATTCTTGAATTATTTACCTTTTACAGATTAATTTTTACCGTTAAAAATTTCTATCTAGGTTGTAACATGATATGTTAACTAAAAACGTAGTATTTTTAAATTAATTATATGGCTAACGCTAACACCATCTATTGTATAGATTCCTGTCAGTAATTCCAACTTTATACACGATCTTTAATGTGGCATAGTCTAATACCTTCAAACACGATTCCTTCTCTTATTGTCATTAGTGTTATACACAGCATTGGAATATAAAATACCAAAGACATTACAAATTTCAATTTCAAAGAGAATACCAATTTCAAAGACATTACTGAGTTACTATCGAATTACCGCTGATTGGTTCTACATTGGTGGACTGTTCACCAGACCAACCCTTCACTGGACCAGCCCAACGTCATAATATGGTTACAATGTATTATTTTTACCTATCTTTTTTATTGTTTTCATATGTTCAGTGTGGAACATTGTAAGTGTTGTCGCCCTGCCGAACAATTGTTGGCTGGTGAAATAGTAACTCACCCATGGTGACGTCATTATGACAAATCTGTACTTTTTACTCAGTAACAATTGGGCTCATTCTTTGTAAATTTTAGGCTCACAGTATTTATCTTGTTTCAAATTGGTCTCTTCTTCGAATTATTTTTTCCTTAGTTTACCGTCCCCTCGAACCCTAAAATCAACCACGACTCACCATATATTAGACACAACTTATCACCACGAACAAACCTACCCCTAAAATAAGAACACACCCGAAACAGAATCCGTACAAAACAGAGCCCTTACAAAACGACCCTTCACAAAAGAACTGTTATAAATTAGGGCAAACACCTCGTTTCATTCCTTTCTTCAACCAAAATCCTGAGCGGCAAGTTGTCTGCAGAATTTAGACAATCCCTTTCTCTGGTTGTATCACAGTAAGTACTTCATTTTTTAGTCTTTTCATTTCACAATTATTTTAAACCTTTTTAGAAGTAATTGTGCATATCATTTCTTTTTATTTCACTATTTTTTAAGGCCAAAATTAACAATTTGTGTATTAAAACCTTAGTGCGTGGACCCTGTAAAAGTGTTATTAGATACTATTTCCAGGTAAAAATCATTCAATTTTACTAATAAATACAAAATGTATATTATTGCTTATAACAATATCATTCTTTTGTTGTCAATTTATCCATTTTCAAAGCTTATTCAGAGAAACACGTTTTCTGAGTCTATGTAAAAAATAATAAATCAGCATCAATTTTTTAGAACTCTTTGAGAATAATTAAAAACCCTTTTTTAATAACTATAACAATCACTTCTTTATTTTACTTACAAAAAACTAATTATATCAGCTTATAACTTCTTGATTTGTGCTAACAATAAAACTCGTAAATAATCAATCACACAGAGCCGTCTTCACCGCTCTGAATTTCATTAAACCATAAATTTATTATTTTTATTTCATTTTTGTTACTAAATATGGGACATTAATGTTGAAAAGCTTTTAAAAAATAAGTAACTTTTGATGTAAAGTATTTGCCGTCCTTTTTGACCTAAAAGCTAACCAACATCAACACCCATAACAATTTAACTCCTTGTGATCAACTTTACGACTTTTAGGAAGATACAGCCCCCTAGTATGGAGACATAACTGCTAGTACGGGGAGATAATCCGCTAGTAGGGAGAGGCATACCTCTAATACAGTTCCTTTTTGACGAAAAAGCAAGTTCCTGTACTATAGCCGTTCCTTTTTGACGAAAAAGCAAGTTCCAGTACTATAGCCGTTCCTTAACCAAAAGAGGTTTTACATATCCTTGTTTAGATTTTGAACAGTTGTTTACAAAACACAAACAAAATTCTATGGTTCTTTAAAGCCTAAAAAAACTCGAGAACCTTGAGAATATTTTTAGTTAACAATCAGGAAATAATTTCTACAGGGTGCAGTCAATAAAAAAACTGAAAAAGTAGAAAATTGTTTCCACCTGCACCCAGGGTTATATGCCCCAACGGACATTGAGTTACATTCCAAAGAAATCGTGACGAAGACCGACTTCGTCGATACTTAAAACCATCTCTATCGATTTGCAAATCAACGGGAAGAACACTACTCGTAGACCAGTTTCGACATTATTGTGTCTCATCAGTACGTGGTAAGTAGTTCTTCACATCCCGCAGAGCAGGATGCAGAATGATTCTTTTACGCCAATACATAAACCGTGAATCCTCGATTCAATGATAAAGTCGCAAAAGCGCCATCCTACGCTCATGTAGAGAATATATGCAGTAAAGCAAAGCTATCCCTCTGGACATGTCGTAGAGTATGCGGTAAGTCATGGGGAATGAAACCCAAACAATTGTATTGCTATATCTAACAGTAATAAGGCCTACGATTACGTATGGTGCTCCGGTCTGGTGGGCTAAATTTTAGCAAAAGACCACCAGGGAGAAGCTGAATAAGCTTCATTGGCAAGCATGCTTAATCATAACGGGAGCTATGTCTACCACTCCCACCGCTGCCATCGAAATTTTAATAGATCTTCCTTCACTACTCATCTGAATGGAAAGGGAGGCGATAGCTGACGCATACAGAAGACTAGTGAATTGTCAGGATGCAGGGCAGAGTGTCAGAGCCTGGGCCGGAGAAATAATAAAAAATCATCCGATACTGGAGATGCTACCAGATGGAATTGAACCTAAATACAACTACCACTAGCCATTTACCGTCCTATTAAATAGATCGAATCTTATAATGGCTGACCAGTGTTGGTACACGGACGGTTCTAAGACCGAGAGAGGTGTTGGAGCTGCGGTACATGGATGGAAACCAAAGGACCCGAGCCAGAACTTGGGTAAACTATCCACAATTTTCCAAGCGGAGGTTTTTGCAATGGAGATGTGCTTACAGGAGATGCTTTAGTGTGACTGCAGGAAGATCATTTCCGATAGTCAGGCGGCACTAAAGTCACTAAGATCAAATCGGATCGACTCTAAGTTAGTTTGGAAGTGCTTTCAGGATTTAGTACGTCTAGGGGAAAACAACAAAGTAACCTTACTCTGGGCACCTGGAAATACCGGCATTGAAGGTAACGAAAAAGCGGACCTTCTAGCCAGGAAAGGTGCTGAAGGAATATTTATAGGCCCGAAGCTATTCCTAGGCTTAGCGAATAGTGTAGCCAGAGGAACAATATCGAACTGGTTTTATCGGAGAAGACGTTCTTACTGGTTCAAGCTAGAGGGTTTAAGACACTCAAAGGCATTTGTAGACGTTAAAAGAAGGGGCGTTAAACGACCACTCACATAGAACCCAACCTAACCTAACCTAACCTAAGCATCCACACAGCTCTAGTCCAGGAAGTGTGACTACCTTTTGAACAGATCAATCTGCAAGTTACTTCATAGTTGAAGTAGATAGTGCGCAAATAAAAACAAGTTCCATAGGCTTTCAGGGATGCATCTAAGAATCCATGCAGTTCGAATATTTTAACTGCATGGGAAGGATCGAATAATAACCTTGAAATTTGGAGATAATTGAGAAGGAAGACATATTTTCTAAACATTTCCCATTCGACTTGAATTTTCTCCCAATCCGCTTTAGTTTTTTAAATTGTTTGCCTTACAATTTTACCATTGATTATTATTGGACCTATGAATCCCATAGGATCGAAAAGGCGTGCTATATGAGATAGTACATTCCTTTTGATGGGTGCATCCTTATTATTAATCAAAAATTCATAAATTCTACATTCGTCAGAAAGAGGGGTCCATGAGATTCTTAAAACTTTGTTAAAAGATTTGCTAACGTGCGGATTTATATTTAAGGAGCTATGATTATTAAACTCTACTTTACCTTAAATAGAAAAGTTTTGTGCATTTGACATCCACTTATGTAAACTAAAGCCATATGATTTTAACAAATCAACAAGTTGAAAATATCAATTATTTAAATCTTCCAAAGTATCAGCGCCTGCAAGAATATCATCCAGGTAACACTGTTCTAAAAGACTTTTCGAGGCAAGCGAATGAGTTAATGACCCCCGTTGGCTATCCCGACTAGACATCTGGTTGCAAAAAACGGTGTACAGTTTGTGCCGTATGCCACTGTCTATAATTCGATACATTTTAGTTCATCACAAGGATGGTCCCGCCATAATATATTTTGTAAATTTCTATGTACAGAATTTATTTGGATTTGGCGATAGATCTTAACAATTTCAGACGTAAGAACATATCTAAATACCCGAAGCCTACAAACAATATCAAATAAATCTGCCTGTCCATAACAGAATTCAACTATTTGCGTGTATTAGTTTGAAATGACCTGTAAAATACAAGCCTTAATTTTGTACTAACACTTTCTTCTTTAATTACACAGTGATGTGGAAGAAAATGCCTTCTCGGTGAGGTTTTTATCTCTCCTTCTAAAGGAACATAATTTGCGTGACCTAACAAAAGATATTTTCGATGTTGCGAATATAGTTGTTCATTTCGAATCAGTCTTTTTTCCAATGAAAGAAGTCTGCGTTTGGCCAAGTCAAACGAATCACCCAAGTCAAGATTATCAAGGTAATTTTTTAATGGCAAATTTTTTATTTTTTTTATTTTAAATTGCTTTAACCACGAAGGGTTATTAGCAAGGTACAGCACAATTCAATATAGATTAAACAAAGAGTAAGGTAATATAAAGTTACTAGTGTACAATTGATTAAATTTTGTAAATCATTCCAATGGCTACCAAAAATTAAAAAATTGGAACTAGGTCGGAATGATCGTCAAGGCACTTCCTTATAGTTCTGGGTAGTTGGTGTTGTGTTCGTTACAGTTCATATAAAGAACAGGCTATAAGAACGTGGTTCACAGTTAACTCACTATCACAAGCAAAACACATTGGTTTGGGATCCCTCTTTAACAGATAGTCATGAGTTAGTTTGATGTGTCCTATTCGTAGTCTGGAGATGATCACTTGTTCTCTTCTGTTTGCAGGAAGGTTCCAAGGCCATACGGTTTGCTTAATGGATTTTAGTTTCGAGTTTGAATTTTCCCATTTTTTTTGCCATTTATCTGTTGTTATCTTTTGAAATACTTTTTAAGGTCGAGATGGACGTAATTACAAGTGGTCGATGCTGTTGGATTTTCAATGGCTTGTTTTGCCAAACAATCAGCTTTTTCATTTCCTGGTATTCCACAATGTGCTGGAACCCAAAGAAACTGGATTGATCGGTCATTATGTTTACATATCCTGAGTTTAGACTTAATAAATGATACAATAGGGTGGTTGGAGTATAGTTTATGTAAAGCATTTAGAGAGCTAAAGGAGTCGCTGATTATAATGGTGTCGTTTAAGTTGTTTTTGTCTGTGAACTTTATTGCTTGAAGAATCGCAAACAGTTCTGCCGAGAAAATAGTACAATGCTTAGTGAGTTGGAAAGAAAGATCTGCGCCGTTTGTTGTAAAAGCAGCGCCTACTCCAATTTCGGATTTAGAAGCATCGGTGTAGATGTGGATGGGCTCACTAAAACTATTTAGTTTCTCGAGAACTTTTAGTTTGAAAATAGTAGATGGTGTTTCTGATTTCCTTAAAAACGAGAGGTTTGTGTCACATTTAGGGAGATGCAAATTGACTCTAAATCGACCTTCAGCAGTGCGTTCAGTACTGTTAGAAAAAATTGACTGACATATTTCGTCTTCATGAGATAATTCTTTTGTGTGCTATTTCCTCGAGCTGCCAGAATTCGGTAATTAGATCATTGATTTTATTGCTTATGTTTTAAATAAATAAACTGATACTTAGATTCGAAATACTCTCAAACTGAGTTCCTAATTTACCTCCCAATATCCAACCAAATTTACTATTTAAGAGAACAGGTAGGTTCAGTCCTAGAGATATAATCCCTGTTTTAATTACATTACATTACATTACAATAGCATGTAATGAACAAATAAATCTTGGAAGTTGTCCACTTTTAAACTGTTTACTTTCATTGAGTTTACATTTTATACATAGATAAGATGTAATTGTAAAACACAAATATACTAAGTTATTGTAAAGATCAGCATGATATAGTTTTTTCCTGGTTTTTCTATATCATTGCACAGTTATACTGATCTTAGAGGGAAGTACATCCAGGATAATCCCTTAGGGCTATTAACATCTAGGCTTTAATATTCTTATATCTTATTACTTCCATTCTTGGTCTAGCCTTAATACTACCTAAACAACATCATGTTACAACCAAACAAAATGTAACTTAAATGTCAATCTGACGATGCTTCTTAGCGAAAGGGTTGCCATTGTAATTGAAAACATAATTTTTTCAAATAAACTTGGAAGTTACGTTCAAGCGAAGAGTTTTTTATTATCCTTAATAATTTTAAAGGTCAAATTGTTTGTTACGCTGATGATACAGCTTTAATATTTTCTGAAAAAAGCTGGGCTAAAAAATAGGTCAGAAACAGATTTAAGAAAACTTTACTTGTGGCTTAATAGCAATCTAGTAACATTAAATGTTTAAAAAACTAAATATATTACTTTTTTGCCCACAATAGTAGATCAACCCAATATAGACGTCTCTTGTTCTCAACTAAACTGTAAATGTAGTATCTTAGAAAAACCATGTTTATTTAGGAATGGAGTAATAGTAGACGAACACTTAAAATGGACAGAATATGTAGCTAAAAGAATGAGATGACTCATTCATAAATTTTATATACTTCGAGGAATACTATAAAAAAATTAATTTTATTTTACAATTTCCTGGCAGACTCTATAAGATATTGTATACCAGCTTGGTGATGAGCAACAACACTGAGTACTTTACAAACGGCACAAAATATGCTGCTGAAAGTGATTTTTAAGAAGGAGAGGTTATTTTATACTGGTTTAATTTATAAAAAAAGTAAAATTTTAAATATACGAGCAATTTATGCAAATCACTGTCTACTTCGCCTATTTTACGAACACCAAAATATACCCGCCACTTATACAGGAAATAGATCCACAACGAATTTGGATTTAAGAACAGAATTATTTAAAAAACTGCTACAAAAAATTCTTATTTCTATTACGTTACAAGATTCTATAACTTATTACCTACTAAACTAAAACAAATTAAGTATATAATAAGTATATAATACTTACAAAAAACAAGTGAAATCTTATCTCGTAGATCATCCATGTTCTAAAAGTACTATACACTTTATTATTCACAAAAATAGTGATTGTTATATTTATATATATATTTATTTATAAAACTCTTCTAAAAGGAATAAAATAATTTTAAGTTTTCAATTGAATTAAATTTTGAAAATCGTTTTATGGGAAGGTACCGCTGTAAAAAAAGCAATAAATAAAAAATTATTAGATACGAAATCGGCAGTTGATGTTCACCACCTTGCTCTTATGTAATTTGTATATTGAAAAATAACAATTTGCGTCATTCTTGATTTTTTTGGCATGCTTAATTTATTTTACTTGCTTTGGTATAAAGAAAGAAGAAAAACATTTTTGTAAAAGTGGAGAGGGGATGTAACCACAAAACAAGTATCTAGTTACTTAGTGTGGTTGCTGACCTTCTCTACTTCATAACTCAGCAATGTATAAAAATTAATATATGTATACTAATGTGATAAATAAATAATTGATTTAAAAAAAATTGATTATTCTTTGGCCTGGTTCGAAGACTGATAAAGCCATTTCGAGACAATCAGGATGGAAAATATTGAAAAATAAAAACCAAACACTAGATTTATGTTTCTGGCTGAAGAAACTTATAGAGGTTTCAAGTTTGAGACGAAACAGTGTTAAAGGGCTTTGTTCTTCTTTATTTCGCACACTCTTTACAAAAGGAAATTGAAAGGTAATCTCAAATGAGTGAAGCTTCACCAAGACCAAAAATAAGCGTTTTTAACTCTTCAAGGCGAAAAGCTTATATTTTTAATTATCTTCTTCCTGGTGCATTACAATTTATACAAAAGCTAATAATTACTGCAATTTCTGCTAATCTAGCAATTAGCAGTTTTTATGCAATTAATTATAAATTTTTCTTAGCACAGCAGTATATTAGTAGATCTGACCTTAATTTTCCAATGTTATTGTAAATACAATCACAGCACTATTTTAACCTTTTTGGAGAATATTTCCTTTTCTATGGGTCGATGTGAGGTACCTTTTCAAACCATGGGGTCTTCCTTTTAAACCTTGTTCGCAAAAATTCACTCGATAGAGGATCCGGCTCGAAGGACCAATGTGCCGGTATTTGAGAATTACTAAGTTCTCTTTAATTTATCTTCCAGTATGTGGACTGTATTTTATTTAAATTATATTAACTCGTATTCAATATAATTTATTACAAATTGACTTTACAAAAACTCGATTGACAGTGACATGAATATTGTAACCGTAACAACTAATAGTAACGAAAACAACTATTTTATGATATATACACTCTTAACCTAATTAGGTGCGCTATACTACCATAACTCGCATGTTTTTCAAATTGCAACAATTACAATAAGATTATTGTTCGGTAAAAAACGAAAGAGATTTTAAAAAATTTTAAACATTTCTGCAGCAAATACTAAAAACGAAATTAGCAAGCAAAGTAGATAAAGGATAAAAGTTGTCCTTAAAGTATCTAAACTAAGATCAGCATATTTTACGGCACTTTTTAAATCTGTAGAAGCAATCGCTTTTTTGTAGGGTTTTTCAATTTTGTCATTAATATAATTAATTATTCCGTTTTCTTTTAAAATCATAAGTTTTCTGTTAAATCGTTGGAACAAGGGATGGCCTTTTTGAAAAGCCATACTGAAATAATAAATATAGTCATTTTCCCTTGGTATAATACCAAATAAAGATCTACCATCCTCATCTAAATACATTTTGATAATAATGGATAAAAGACTTTTCTTAAACCTCAAAAATTATCATATCTTTTTGATATGCTGATCTATTAGCGCAAAGGAGAGAACTGCCGCATATGATAAGCCGATTATTTTTATATAAAGAGCTAATGACAAAACTGTTGTAATCACGTACAGTAATATTCAGTATCTCTTGGTTATCAAATCCTAATTTAAAATTATTAATCACCAAATCCTCTGTTTTCGATAATAATTGAGAAGATAGATCGCTGCGCATCAAATCAAACATTTTAGATCTATAAACTATGGTCAATAAAAAACTAAATATAGTTAAATAAAAAATCATGACTTTTAGTGATATGCTTTTCACTTTAATTGGTGTACATCCTTCAAATATTATGCTCGTTATAACGGTTAAAACAGAAAAATTTTGGTCGATAACTGTAAGATGTATAATTAATTTACAAATACTCCAATATATTAAGATTGTTCCGAAAAAATAGTACCAGACCTTTGTTTCAAATTCTTGATAAAATACTTTCCATTGATTGGTTATCATTATAATGGGAACACCATAAACTAAAGTTTCTTCTGAAAATCGAGTTGTTATATCAAATTGTCTGGACGCTATAGCAATTGGCATTGCATGTAAATCAGTCCAATTTGTTATAAAGGTTGGATTGATTTTAAAAACGTTAAAATTTGTTGTACATTGTACATATTTTGGTAACACATTCATGTTCGATAATATTATTTTAATAATTTCCATATGAATACCCTCATTTTCGTTAACAATGAAAGGGTTATAATTAGCCCACAATACTTTAATTTCTTTAAATTCTCTCTTACTTATTTTTACCATGTGATTTATGCAAGTTTCCTTAGATATATTTATAATAAGTGCTGAGTATATAAAATATTTACTCAAAATTTCAGTATTAAAGCCGTTGGAAATTAAAATAAATTTTGATTTGTAATTAAGTAAAGAGATTTCAAAAAGTGTGTTTAGCACTTTTGAGATATTTCCCGAAATCACGTATATACTGGGATAGTTAGTGTTAATAACCCTAAGTTTAAAAAGAGTATTATAATAAATCGCAGGATGTTGTACAATTATTTGCGTGTTGATTAAATATACTGTTTCATTATTCGCAGTGGCAGTTTCTAATAAAGCTTCATTTACACATTTTTCGATATGCTTATTCGTAGCACTTGGAGCTAGTATAAAACATTTAGTTAATAGAATTTTTATAATAATTGTCATTATAACTAAACTATTCATCTTTATAGGACGTTATTTCAGCTAAGAATGTGAGAAACACGTATAAAAATAACCACTCAGGCTTATAATGTACAATCAATATACAAATATTTTAGAGTGAATTTTATGAACATTTACTTAACGGGAATAATGGACTATTGGTGGGTAACAAAATGTTTTATAACCATAATATCAATATGTTTTATTTTAAATTACGGGGAATGTATAACTAATGTAGCAATAAACATCGGAAGAATAACTATTTTTTTTATTTTAATATCAAACTGCATCAACCACTAAGGGTTATTAGCAGTGGGACGATAATACAAGTGACAAGGTATTAGTTTACAATAAAATACGATATTCGCCAAAATAAACAGTACCGAAAAAGAGAGTGCTGTGGAGTTGTTTATGTAATATGGATTTGTCATATTTGACTTAATTGTCATTAGTTGATATATTAATAGTACGCTGCAGTTAAATTTGATTTAAAAATGGTTCTAACAACGGAAGAAAAAGTGTTTTTGGTAGAGCATTATTTTCGTTCATACGGAAAAGGTCGTAATGATGGTCCAAGCTTATAACAGGTGTCAATAAAATATCAACAAAAATTTAATAAAGCAGCTCCTAGTCAGTAGTATATTGTGTCAACGTAAAGGTTCTTCAGGTCGTCGAAAAACAGTATGCACTAACAAAAATAAAGGACGTGTTTTTAACCATGTTCTGCAATCACCTCAAAGAAGTCTTGTAGGAACTGCATGTAAACTTAACATTAGTGAAACGTCTTAACGTCGCATGTTCAAATCAATTGGTGGTTATCCATACCGTATTCAAGTTGGACAACGACTAAATGCTGCGGACAAACGTGCAAGAGAAATTTACTGTGGTCGCATGTTGAGTTTAATTTACGAGGATCCCGAATTTTTGAAAAACATATGGTTTTCAGACAATAGTCACGTTCATCTTAGCGGCTATATTAATCGACAAACAACCAGATTCCTTGGATTTAAACGTCCTGATGTAATTGTAGAGAAACCACTCCACAGTCTTCGAGTTACCGTTTGGTAACTCGAAGCGGTAATTGGTAATGGAACGATTGGTCCTTATTTCGTTGAAGATGATAATCAGAATCCACAACTAAGAACGTTGAATAAAGTTGTTTTCAAATCTGAGCTGAGAATTGAGGATTCTGGGAGTGGGAAGAAGTTTTTAGTGGCTGTCTGCTTAGCGGCGGCATCGACAAGTTCATTTCCATCGATTTCGATATGTGAAGGGACCCAAAGTATTTCTATTATTTTATTTAAACTAAGGATGGTATGTATTCGCTCTTTAATTCGCATAACTAAGTGATTGGTTGGATACATTTGTTTGATGTTCTCGATAATGCTTAGTGAGTCAGTGATTATGAGGAAGGATTTCGAAATATGATTGATGCAGTACTGTGTCGCCTTATAAAGAGCATAAGTAGTTCTCTGCGTAAGTTTAGTGGCATTTCTCATGACTCCACAAGAATGCTTTCTCTTGGACTAGTGTAAAATGCTCCTGTTGCTAACCGTAATGCTGAGCGTTAGATCACATCAAGTTTTGTTAATGCTTTTTGTTTGCCGTTTGAGTTCGAATGTAATATTTATAAATATTTAGGAGAGTATTTCGATCGCTTCCCCAACTGACGTTTAATAATAGTTTTAGCATATTGATACCTGGGAGACTAGATTTCTTAAGTTGTTCGCAATGTGAATTCCAATTAAGTTTCTGATCAAATATCATTCCCAAATGTTGACAACCGTTAATTGCTGATTATTAATTGTGAGGGCAATAGATCAGTGTTCCGACAAACGAATAGGTTTTTTGTATGGATAGCTGTCATTCATACATCTTAAGCTTTAAAAGTATTCCGGAGAGCCGCTTGCAAATTGGTTTGAATTGTTTTTGCTCTTACCTCTCGTGTAAATTACAAGATCAGCAGCGTATAGGCTGGCATGCACTGGTGCTGCTATCGTTGAACCTATATCAGTAATAGCCCTTAGGAATAAGGTTGCACTTAATGTAGATTCCTGAGGTGTTCCGTTTATTTGGACATCGTCTTCCAAAAATGTTCCATTGACTTTAACATTGAAATTTCTATCGTTTAGGAAATTATGGATAAAATTGAATATATTGCTTTGCAAACCTTTTGATGCAAACCATTCAAGTATTCCATGTTTCCAAACAACATCGTACGCCTTATTAATATCGAAAAAACTTGCCATGCATAATTGTTTATTTGCAAAACTTTCATGAACAAAATATTCAAGTTAAAATAAATTATCCGTTGTGGAACGATTTTTTCTGAAACCATTTTGTATATTGGTGAGAGTTCAATTTTTCCAACAACCACATATTTTTTTATTTATTATTTTTTTCAGTAACTTACACATTGTACATATTAAGCTATAGGTCGGTAGGAATTGGGATCTGATTTTGGAATTAACGGTTTTAGTATTGGGATAATTTTTGCTCTAGACCATATAGATGGGAAGGTACTTTTAGGTATATTTAATTGTATATGTGCAAGAGACATTGTTTTCCCTGATAAAGTAGATTATATATGATAGCAAACGGTATATCGTCAGGCCAAGGTGAAGAATTCTTACAAATTAACAAGGCATCACAACTTCTATTGATGCTTAACACCCAAATTTCCTAATAATATAAAAAAATTTAGCCACAGATTCTAAAATAGCTTTGAGAACTAATTAAAATTTTTTTTATTTATGAAAAAATGCAAATAGCAAATCTTATTAGAGACATAAAACCAGATAAATTACAAAAGTCAAATGATTAAAAGTGACATTTTAGTTTTAAAATAAATTAAAAATAAAGTAGATCAAAATAATCTAATCATTACATAATCAGATAAAGGTAACTCAAAAGGAATTTAAAAAAAAAGATTAAAAATCTAAAGTGATTTCGTAATGTCAAAATTCTAAAGAACGATCCCACTCAAAAATTTTCTAAACAAAGAGAACAAGTAAATTATCTATTAAAAATTCTCAATGTCCAAAATTATATGGAACTATTAAATTACATAAAGAGTCAAAACCGATTAGACCTGTAATTTCTAAGTATTTGTTACAATTATTTAAAAATATTTTCAATATCTGTATTTAAATAAACAATTAGTACTGTAATATGGGAAGGTGTCCCCACATTAGTGGAACCAGATGAAAAAATTAATTAATTTAAAGAAAAGGTCATAGAGGGATAAATGAAGTCAAAACATCACTTAGCTCTTGATATTATGATATGAAAAATTTATAAATAATTGTAAAGTTTGTCTTCGAAAGAAATACAATCGAAATTCTCCCATTATAAAATTTAATCACAACAACTTTATCACAACCATTTGAACATATACATATAAGATTTCATTTTTTAAATTAACCCTATTTAACTTTTCTAGATATGGACAATCTTATCCACTATCAAGTATCAATGGTACATCAGGAGGAAGCCCTTAACATTTAGGGGAATAAAAAATAGATGTCTGATTCTCCACCCTAGCCGATATGCACGATTCATGAAAATCGGTGAAGCCGTTTCAGAGGAGTTCACTTACTTTCATGGAAATTTCCAGAATTGCTGGGAATTGAATAAAAATCGATAGAATTTTATAAAATATTTCACAAGGTAATTATGACATAATCATTGTAGCCGAAACATGGCTTCATGGCTGATCGTAATATCACTGGTAAGTCTAGGGATGGTAGGGTGTTAATGGCCATAAAAAGACAACATAAGGTTCCAAATTGCATTCAGTACAAAACATTCTGTGAGATTTTGTTGGTAGATGTTAAAATAAATAGTAAATTTAATGTTTAAATTATGGGAGAGTATATTCCTCCGCATCCTAGTTAGATGATTATATTAAATGCTTTGAATTTCTATAAGAAGCTATCACAAATATTAATCGCACATTTATTTTTGGAGATTTTAACTTATCTGAAGTTGACTGTTTAAATTATAAATTATTTAATAATGCTAACCCTAAATTAAATTCTTTAGTTATTTTTTTAAGCTTTAATTTGTTTGTGTTATATAACTATTTCAAAGATGTCCAACTTAGAGCTATAGATTTAGTAATTGCAAAGTATCCCATTACCAATGGTAACTGAAGACAATTATCACCTATCTTTAGAAATTAGACTTTCATTTAATAAATCTCCTGTAGTAAAAAAAATTGAATACTAAAATTACGTTTCCACGATGGAAATATTTATATTATAACATCGATTAACATAGATTTTAGCAATCTGAATATAATATAATTATTATTATTCCAACAATTGCATTAAGCAGAAATTTTGAAAGACAAAATGTACAAACCAATGAGACAGAAATCCACAATATTTTAGCCATTTTTGAAGATGATTACCTCCGCGAAACGATATGATATTTTAAAAATTATTATCAGAGGACAAAACAAATCATGAAGATATTTTTCGAAATTATGAATTAAGAGGAAATAAGGTCTATAGAGCTACAGTTTATGGTCGAAGATGGGTAGTTCCAAAAAATGCAGGTGGTAAATAGTCAGAGCAAACCATGATGATATTGGCCACTTCGCTTTAGATAAAACTCTTGAAAGGATCAAAGAACGCTATTGGTTTTCGAAAATGCGCCGATTTATATAGAAATACATTCAAGCTTGTCTCCACTGCCTATACCACAAACACCCAGGTGGCAAAAAGCCTGGATATCTCCACTCCATACCAAAATTTTCTAGACCCCATCATACTTTACACATAGACCATCATGGACCTTTTGTTACTACAAAAAATAATAATAAATATTTATTTGTTATAATGGACGCATATACAAAATGTATTTGAAGAAAGGAAAAACCAATATCAATGTCACCAATAAATTTATTAATAAAATATAGTACCGCTGTTACATAGCTACTAGTTTCGGTCTAATTTAAAGACCATCATCAGGCTAAAAAGAATACAATGGGAAAACATCAGAATTAACATTACATAAATTTGAGCACTCTTACCTGTGCTCAAATTTATGTAATGTTCATTCTGATGTTTTCCCATTGTAATTTTTGGGTAAATTAAGATAACATTTTAATATTTAAAGATAGAAATTGTTAAGGAATTATTAGCATAATTATATTGTATTCAGATGCTAAAATCTTTGTAAGTCATTGCTGTAAATTATTATTTTTTTAAAAATACAAAGTTCCATCGTGGAAACGTAATTCGAATACTCTGTTAGGTGTCGATTGTCCATTTAATAGATATAAAAATACATTTTTCTAGTGATACTTTTAGTTTTATTATTTAATTAAATATCAAGACTACACTTATGTTTACTACTCATTTAAAAAAGCTAACAGGCCTGTTTCATTTTTAATAAAATATATAAATTAATAAATTTTGGCATATAAAACAATGAAGTAATATGAGGAATCATAATTACGGGGCGCCAAAAATTTAAAAATATTGCCAAATTAAAAACTTTCTTTTATTATGAAATCTTATAGCCTTTTCTGTGATTTATTATTGTATCGTGATATATGCACGTTTCCACTGCCAAAAACATTCCATTTTATTAATAACGATTTTAAAAAACGCGGTGGTCTTTATACTCATTAATGGGGTTGAGAACCACTGGACTCTGTTATAGATACATAATAATTTGAAAAGAGTAATGGATTTTTAGGTAAGTCTGACATAATTTGATGTATAATATTGTTTTTTTGAAAACCACTACAAATAATTAATAAAAAATACATGTACATTCATGCTATTAAGTTTTCATTATTAAATGAATGTATCCAAAACGATTAAGGAGTAATAATCCATACCCACATTAACCAAAATACGATTTGAAATAAACTCAAATAGAACACACTATTAAAAATTTTTAGTGACCTTCCATACTTATTATATAATAAGTATAAAATAAATAACTACGAAGCACCAAGTCTAAAGAAAATAGTAATAAAGTTTATTATTATAAAGTAATGAGATTTATTTTATTTGGCATGTAACTAATTTATTTGTTAGTGAAATTTAATGAAATTATCTTGATCGTTATAATATTATATAATAATATATAAAATATTATATATACAATATAATACGCTTGCTAGACGCGTTTATATCACACTAAATAGCTGTTGGTATAACAAGGGAGTGCGTCTTTTCTTCACGAGGATTTACTACCATAATAATTTTCTTCAAATTATCATTTATTTATAATAAAAGTATGCGTCTACCACCTAAAATAAAACCAACTATATACCCCTTTTTCATAAAAAAATATTGTGTTTAAATAGAAAATTTTGAATAAAATGGCGACATCTCTTGACATTTGCTAAGTGGTTACTAGAGAAAGCATGCGATTTACTTTACAGCTGTGCGTTTTTTATCATGTGTTAAAAAACATCTTACATTTATATCTCACCTTATATCTCACTGGATATTCATATTCATACACTGGGTTTGTTTGAGTGGTTTGGATTTTGGTTAGTTTGACTAAATATAGTTATATAAGAGAGACAATTAAAGAAAGGCCATCACCAGATGGAAAAGAAGAAAATAAAAAAGAAATTACAAATATGAGTCAACATTTTTATAATCCTACCTGTAACAGATGTTAATAATATTTTGGTTTTAATAGAAAAAGTAGTCATGGCTTTGACTTGGAATTTTATTGTATTTACCATTGAAAATTTGAACGAGCCTTCCAATTTCAAAAATTTTTTGGTCCAGCGATCCTGGATTTTGCAGTTTCGAAACAATTCTGGTCGTTCTGTATTCCGAAGTTTAAACCTATTGGCAGACGATTGAGGTACCACAGACAATTTGGTCTATTTCCTAAAGTTTGGGAAGCCCATGTCTCCAAGTTGAAAAATCGGTAAACATAAGGTTTGGAACTTTCTACTTACTAGTTTTTATAAATTGTTGGAATTGATTGATATTTGGTATCAGTTTATTTAGGATTTTTAATATTTACTATTAATACATTAATTACTTTCTAGTTTTCCTAT
This sequence comes from Ophraella communa, assembly GCA_035357415.1. Taxonomy (NCBI): domain Eukaryota; kingdom Metazoa; phylum Arthropoda; class Insecta; order Coleoptera; family Chrysomelidae; genus Ophraella; species Ophraella communa. Next base: position 31,443,671 of record CM068979.1, read on the forward strand.
TATTTTCTTTGTGATTCGGTTTGACCTAACCTAATTTGAAAACCTTAGTACGAAATCGTAGCACACTCAAACATAAGCTAACATTAATTCAATTATATCGTTGTTGTATGAAAAAAAACCTTCTTTAACCGATGTTGAGTTAAGGACATATCCTTTAACTTTATTGTCAGATTTTGATAAGGTTTGACCTATTATCGAATCTTTATGTACAGAAGCAAATTTAAAAACTTTCAGGAAAGTTTTTTTACTATTCAAAATTCATTATTGGAAATTATAAATCAATATAATAACAATGTATCTGCGAATCAACCGTAGTTAGTTTCAAATGATCCACTAGACAATATTTTACTTCCTAAACTCAAGTTATTAAGGTAATTTTGATCAGTGGCTCAGCTTCAAGTTTAATTTCATGTCGGTAATTTTTAATAATAGCCTCCTTGATGATCTACAGAAGTTTCAGTTTCTTAAAGCTTCGTTAAATGGTTATGCTTTAAGGTTTATTGAAGGTCTAAGTAATATCGAGAAACCTTTAAAAAGGCATGGCAGTTCTTGTTTGCTAAATTTATGTTAGACAACAGTTATTAACGATACAGCAGATAAACAAAGAAACTATTGGCCAATTTAGCATAATCTCATCAAAGCTCCATAGGTCTAGTTTACAAGAATGGAAGGAATGTCAATACGCGTAGGAGTTGCCCAATTTAACTGAATTTTTGAATTTTTTCAAAAATAAAGTTGATCTCCTTAAGTCATTAGAACACCAGTCATCGATGGTAAAAGAAGCTCATCAACTATTAGATGCAATTATGGCAAAAAGAATCAGACCATTTTCTTGCTTTGTCACCTCCAGATAGACTTTAAAATGTAAAACGTCTTAATTTATTTCAATATTGGGTCATAAAGCTGAATAGTGTTCCTTGCACCCTTACAAATTTTGCAAATAACAAAAAAATTAAGCACAATACGTTACTTCATTTTGATAGAATTCCGAACTCTCGAATGGAACCTGAGCAGGGTACCAATAGGAAACTTGCAGAAAATGTTAGGGCGGCAAATATCATTGGATGACAATTTTTCTTCTTTCAAAAATACGCGTTTCGGGTACATTGCAACTGGTGTTGCTCCAATTTTTAAATTTTCAGTTATAATAAATCTGCCTGCAACTTTTCAAAAATTCATATTCCAGAAGATGACCAATTAAGAAAGTTTTGGGAACTGGAAGAAGTTCACTTTACCAAGCCTCTTTCCAAAGATGAGAATTGTGAAGAATTATTTTTGAAAACCACCTTCAGAAACGAGCAAGTTATTTTTGTAGTTAAGTTTCCCTCAAAACAATCTCCTGATGTATTAAGCGATTCCAAAGAGACTACAAGACGACAATTTTTGTCCCTCTAACAAATATTCAAGATTTTAGCATTTAAACAAATGTTATTTTGATTTTATACACGAATATGAGCTATTTAGGCATAGCAAGGTTGGATGCGAAGTCAACTAATTCGCTTCCTATTGAATACTTTTTACCGCGTCATGGTGATTTAAAAGAGGACAGTCGAGCTACCAAATTAAGAAGTGGTAGTGTAAATATGGTAGTAAATATCGTTGCAATTTACAGCTCATGTTTTGGTTGTGTCGGCTGATATCTCCAAAATACATTGTTGTATTTTAATGCACCCTGGCCATAGATCTTTACAACATAAATTATGACGTAAAAATATTGACAAGGAGCTTTCAACTTACCAATTTAACCATAATTATCTCATATGGCGCAAGTTCGGCTCCATACTTAGCAATAAAATGTTTTTCTACCCTGAAGCATGTAGAACAATTCTGTTGATGATTTGCTATCTGGAGCTAACATCATTTCGGAGTTGAGCATAAAATGCTATCAAATAGATTCAATTTTAAAGTCCGCCAATTTTATCCTTCAAAAATAGGTCTTTAATAATCCAAAGGTAGTATTGAGGTCAACTCAGTTACTAATTCTACTTTAACATTTGGCAATTGATTCATCTACTTTTGTTACCAAACGATACATATTACCATTACCCAAATATAATATCGTGGGAGTAGAACTACAAGTAGATATCTCAAAAAGCGACATTATTGAGAATAATAATTTTTAATAACGCAAAATTTTTTTGTGTATTGATGGTTAAAATTTTATTTGGCTGTGGAAAATTGAATGTTTTATGAAAATTAAAGGTTTTTTTCTCGAAAATTTCTTTTGGTTTATAAATAAACAAGTTATCTGGTTGTGTTATTGATATTCTAATTACCAATTTATTTAGTTATCTAGTTGTGAATAAAACAATTTAAAGGAAATATTTAAAGTTATTTATTAATAAATTGGTAAAATACAAACTAATTATTAATATTAGCAACAAAATTAAGTTACTTAATTTTAAACCAGCTAATCATTGTCAGATCCAGACCCGTGGAAATTATTTTTTTTTATTTTTTAGCTTTTATTTGTGTGGCAGATTTTCATAAAATAATTTGTATTCTATTCCAATTGCGGATGGAGCCTGTTTGAACAGGGAGTTCAAGTCGTCATTCTTTTGATATTGGTAAGACAGACGCATATAAAGGCTTGCGTTCTACTAATATCAAAGTACCCTTGCTTCTTGTTCGTTTGGTACAATCAAGAATTCTAAACTCTTCTTCTTCGAATGATTCTTTAAACTTTATAATAAATGGATTTTCTTTAGGAAAGCCAACAGATTTTTTGCCAGCTTGCTGGTTCACCGTCTGCTTTACGAATGTTACTATCCACGTAAGATTTTCAATCTATGAACTTATCGTGCGACATTTCGTGGACAACGTAGGGTCTGTCGCCTTTTCTTCTTGCACTACGAGAGATTGTTTTCCAGTACGCTGGCCAATTAACTTTTTCCACTCGTTGCTGCTCTGTTGTTATTGCTGAATGCATGACCGACAACCATAAATTTTAAATCTATGGTATGTAAATTAGGTAAATCTTGTACTGCAGTCAAGCAAGCACATTCCTGCTGTAAATTTTAGTCAGATTTTGACCGCCACAACGGTCATTAAAGCACGAAATATGCTTAATTTGTGCAGGAAGAGAAGAGACAACCATAAATTTTAAATCTATGGTATGTAAATTAGGTAAATCTTGTACTGCAGTCAAGCAAGCACATTCCTGCTGTAAATTTTAGTCAGATTTTGACCGCCACAACGGTCATTAAAGCACCAAATATGCTTAATTTGTGCAGGAAGAGACTGGAAATATCTGTATAAACATGTTGCAATTTCACAGCTTTCTCTCTTGTCCTCAATTTCAGACCAGACAAAACAATCACCTTGATGTGAAGCCACATTGTAAATGGTAAAATTAAAAGACGAAACGTTGTTTATTAAATGGGGCATTATTTGTTGGATTAGTAGCAAAACCTGCTGAAGATCAAAATTATAGCTGACAAAATTTTGACCTGCGACTGCATCCTGGGCACGTTCCTTATCATTTCTTTTCTCCTGTCGTGCTTGATTTTTTGCTAACAGATGACTTTGGTACTTTTCTTGCAATTAAACTTGACTTCTGACATTATTTACAATATTTTCAGCAGTTTGCTTTTTTATGTGCCTGCCTCTCCTGTCGGGCTCACTGGTATTTTCTTAAGTCCTTTTTGTCACAGCTATATAAACAACACCATTTCGTATGCCAAGAGTATTAAGAAACATAGTCTTACAAACTTTAACTTTTGCATTAGTTTCTTTTGGCAAATAAAAGTTAACGGAATAATATCATCTAGATCTTATAGTTTTCTTTTCCAATTTATCTGTATTACTATGAATAAAATTTCGCTTTCTTTCGTAAGTCTCCATGTTATAATATCTTCTAATGATACTAAGTCTTTCTTTATTAGAAAAATTTGAATAACATTTTTTTCGACATGTTATTTAACAAGGATCACACATGCAAACCCCCGGGACAAATATTTTTCGAGACGATTTATAGGCTTCTTCATGTTGTCTTTTTATTTTAGATACATTTCTCGTCCATTTTTCGGGTTGCCTAATTCGTTTACTTGGTTTTGAGGTTTTTTAGGGTCTCTTGCATTCCATCAAAGTATTTTTTGGTTTAATTGTCCATCAGGCTATGTTGTTTGTTCCGCTAGTGACACTGAATTTCTAATTATATTTTTCTTTTATATCCTTTTCGTTACTGTTAACAAAGGAGTATCATTATTTGATTCAAGAATAATAAAAACTCTTCGTTTTAACAAAACTTCCACTATTTATTTAAAAATTGCTTTTTTAAAACTCAATGACAGCCGTTTCGCTATACAACTAGCATCGTCAGATTGACATATTGAAGTTGCATTTTGTTTGTTTGTTGCTAGGTACCTGATGTTTATTAGGTAGTTATAAGGCTAGACCAATTATGGAAGTAATAAGACAACAATATTATTATTCTTAATAAGATGAACTTTTAGAAAGTAAGGGTTAGTACAATCAATTTAATTATTTGAGTCGTCGTCAGTGTCATCATTTTCTGAAGAAGGGGAATACTCTGAAACCTCGGCCAAAAAAGGTTCAGCGTCTGATGCACTGTCAGCGTACTGACTTATCCCTGATGTGAAAGGCATTGCATCCATGCCTGAAATAAATAAAATCGCGATGGTTTTTATACATCCCCTCTATAAGCCAAATAGTAAGTTGCGCAAACAAAAAAAAACAAAAATAATTCTTAAATATTGGCTACATGTGCAGTCAACCAGTAATATTTAACATACAATACACGAATTAGAGAGAGAGATATCTTTATTGGTTACCCAAAAGGCTATCGACCGTAGTCTTTCTGCCTAAGTTTACAATAAATGTTAATAGTAATTATTACATTCTAAAATTAAACATAAAAAAAGTGAAAGAAGAAAAAAAAAATACACATACATATTGGAAATTTGACTTACATTTTAAAATTAAATGTGAAAAAAAGAAAAGAAAAATATAAAAAATACTTATACATAATGAATATGTGACATAGTTCATATATTGTTCATTAAACACTCATAAACAGTATTTATAGGGAACTTTTTCCTTCTTCTGAAATCTTCTGGTCTAGCTTGTATGATAAATTCTAGCTCATTGTCTTGGATTTTTTCCCGTGTTTTGTTGGAAATATGTATTAACCTTTCTTTAATTGGAGTTACTTTTGTTTTTAGGTAAAGCAGTTGATTGGATGGGTTATAAAGTGGATTTTCGGGATGTCGTATTTTTGTTATTATTCTGAGGCAGCTAGTTTTGGCAGTTTGTAAATTTTTAATTGTAGGATTACTGGAACTTAGAAAAAGTGGATGAATACACGAATTATTTAATCAAAGAAGCTGCATTTATAGATACGTGTTATAAGGGAAAAGTTCTATTTTGATCCTAAAAATACGCATTTTCAATATCTGTATTAAATATTGTTAGACCCTGTATATAGGTATCATACCGTCACTTAAACTTAATTAATAAACAATTAGAACTTTAAAAAAATTTAAATTAAAACAACTGATGCAATCCTCCCTAGATTGTATTGTATTGCAATAAAGAATATCATGAACATAACCTCAAAAGCTAGACTCCATTTATTTTTGCTAATTAATGAAAAGTTAAGGATTAAAAAAATTACCTCTCTCTTCACTAAAATTCTTAAGAGCGGCTGCAACTATTCTTTTGCTTCTGGAACACATATTTTTGGCAATACAATATAAAATTTTACGAGCACTTAAAACACGTATTGCTCCAAAGACTAAAGCAACAACTATATAAGTAGAGAAGCCTAATTTTATTTCGCTGATATAACTAGGTAACTACAGATACCTAGTTTTAGTATAAAATATTATGTGTATTAAAAAAATACCTATTTTCAACAACTACGTCTGCGCAGAAACGAACTATTTTATGAATTATCTAGTTATTGCATTAAATAGAGCTTTATAGCAGATCAATTACTGGTGGATAACTCGTTTCCAAAAAAAAACGAGTTACCTAGTTGTAGTACTAAGCCACGATACTATGATCCGTTAGGACTTTTATCTCCAACAGTTATAGTTTCCAAATTATTATTCAACGTCTATGCTCACTCAACTATGTTGGGATACTTATGTCCCTTCAGATTTTCTTTCAAGGAATTTTGTTACAATTAAATTTATTGTATTAACCCTTACTTTTTGGAAGTTCATCTTACTAAGAATGATAAAAACTCTTCGGTTTATCATAAAACAAATAGCTACATCTAATGGCTATCCAATTCATTTGATAAATACATTAATTATTAATAAGAAAGAACATAAAGTGTCACTACAACTAATATTTCCTAAACAAACTAAAGAAATTAAAAGTTATAAAAATATTATATATTGTGGAAGTATTTCCAATAAAATTTAAAAAATAATATCTTCAGCAGCATCATCATTAATATCATTTAAAACATAAAATAATGTTGGTACAAAATTATTAAATGTAAAAACAAAATTACCCAAATTAAAAAAATCTGATGTTTACAAAATTAGTTGTCCAAAATGTAATGCTGTATATATAGGTCAAACACAAAGAAATTTTGTAGTAAGATTTAATGAACATTTAAGAGAATATAGAACATCCAACCTCACTCTTAAACACCAATGACATCCAAATACTACACACTTGTCATAAAAAACAAAATTTAGATTTCCTTGAAGAACTTGAAATAAAAAGACATCTAGCAGATCCACAATTTAAAGTTGTTAATGAACAAACAAATCTTCACTATTAAACTGTTTGCTGTGATAAAGTCTTAATTTTATACATAGATAAGACGTAATTGTAACACAAATACATTAAGTTATTGTAATGTTCAGCATGATATAGTTTTTTCATGGTTTTTCTATATCATTGCACAGTTATACTGATCTTAGAGGGAAGTACATCCAGGATAATCCCTTAGGACTAATAACATCTAGTCTTTAATATTGTTATGTCATATTACTTCCATACTTGGTCAAGCCTTAATACTACCTAATCAACATCAGGTACCTAGCTACAAACAAACAAAATGTTACTTAAATATGTCAATCTGACGATGCTAATTCCAGTGAAATGGCTGTCATGGAGTTTAAAAAAGCAATTTTTTAATAAATAGTGAAAGTTTTGTTAAAACGAAGGGTTTTATTAATCTTAATTTTGTTATAATTAAAAATTTGAAATTTGTTAGTTCCCTAAATATTATCTCTTCTTTAGCACTAAGGCGTGTAACAGTATCTGTTAACATTTTAAGCATCCGGTATCCTAAATATGTAGGTAATTAAATTAGTACTGTGAGCTCCATCTTTGCGAAAGAATTCTTAATAATAAAATAATGAATACGGTCTCTATAGTTGGAAGTTCAAAGTAGCTACGCTACGAGGTGTGATAATGAGTTGCCATTATCGGGTTCAAGGGTTTTAATTATCTCCAGTCTCATTTCTTCGATTGGTTTGCTGTCATATACAGGCAGGTTTTCTTTTCCAATTTTATAATTCCATTTTGTTAAAATATTTATAAAACATCGAAAGTTAGATTATATTTTATTATATAAGATGATAAGTATTTCTAACATTCAAAAAATACTGATGGATCAGAATAATAAAATTGCTTCTTGTATTACAACAATCACCACTCTGCAGAACAAAAATTCGACTTTGCAAGCTCGAATTTCGGTACTAGAAAAACGAGCCAACTCAAATTCAAGGGAAACGTAAAGAGACTTCAGAAATAGAATTGATAGAGAAAAATATAATCGTTTATGGTGTTGATGAAGTACAAAATATGGAAGATATTTTACAACTTTTGGGTGGAATATTTTTAATGTATTAAGCCATATACTGTATGTATTCTGTCACGTACGGGTTTAAGTACCTTTGGCAGTATACAGTGTGAATGTCTACTGGGTTATCTTATCGTATCTGTATATGTATACAGATTACCTGTAGCTGGGTGAAACATATGTGGTTTTGTTTTTTTAGTTCATGTATTTAGTATGAGAATACAGTTCATATACAGCCCTAAAGTGTAGTTTTTTGGTAACTTTTTGGTAATTTCTAAATAGGTATATCTTTCACTGAATATATTATGATGATACGTCTAATGGCTATCCAATTCATTTAATAAATAAATTAATGAATAAAAAATTACAGAAAGTGTCACTACAACTATTTCCTAAACAAACTAAAGAAATTAAAACCTATAAAATTATTACATATTGTGGAAATATTTCCAATGCAATTTCAAAAATAATATCTTCGGCAACATCAGCATTAGTATCATTTAAAACACAAAATAGTATTGGAACAAAATTGTTAAATGTGAAAACAAAATTACCCAATATAAAAAAGCTGGTGTTTACAAAATAAATTGTCCAAAATGTAATGCGGTATATATAGATGGTTGATGAGGAATAAGATAAAATAAAATAATGGGAAAAAGATTAAAAGAAGATGGTGGTAAGGGATGGCATAATGGCGCTTAACTTAAAAGAGGATAAAAATGGCGCCTGCAAAATGGTGTAAATTGAAAAGGGCGATAAACGATGACGCCATCTTAAAAGGGAGATGGCGTGTCCATGTTATCACAACAAGCTGTTGTTGTTGCTGTTGGGCGTATTGCGATAAAATATAATCAATTGCGGTTTGATGATAACGTTTGTTATTAAGATAGAATAATAAATATTTTATTGTAAGGTGTTGTGATAAAGTAAAACCTCAAATGTAGTTTATTATTATTAATTATTTTACTATTGGTACTATATTTAAAAACCATTGTCGTAAACAATTCACATTTTTCTGGGTGCAGTTTCCCTTAATAAAATGGTTTAGACAGGGCTTCATGTCACATGTAAATTTTCCAGAGGCGTGCCGTTCCATCAACTTTAACCACGTCTATAATTACCACATTGAAAACTCCAAATTCTTCACACTTGTTTTGCAAAAAAACAGGTTTGTGTTTACCTATTACATAAACATAATCAACAACATGTAGCAAATGATTTTTTTAAATTTCATCAAGTTTCGAATAGTGAATGTTTCCAGAAACATATTTAATTCCATGCACTTTATTTTCCACAAATTTTGCAGTCTTTCAATCTTCACTACTTAATGATTGATAAGGTTAATAAGTTTTGACAACATTTCACGTGATTGTGTAAGTAGACTTTTATCAGGACATTGTATATTTAGCATGTTACAGTTGAAGGTTCCGGCATCAAGAACTTATCGTTAAAATTCGTTGTACTTGTAAAATATATCATTTTCAAAAAAGTACCTATTACCATCGATATATTAAAAACCTGTGGTAATATCTCCTGGTACGCCTGGAAATTCATAAGCAATAGAGGAATGAGGAAAACCACCTTTATTATTATAAGTTTTAATAACTTATGCAATATTTCTTGTCCTTACATAAATAGATATAGGTAGATAAATAAAAAATAATAATTATAGTAAAAATTATATTTTCAAAAAGGTTATATAACATAAATAAACCAGTGTCGTAGGCGTTCCACATTTTTCTGGGTACACTTGAATGTTCCTAGCGTGAGATGGTTGAGATAAGGCTTCAAGTCGCTTTTAAAATTTTCCATAGCAAAAGACGTACTATAGAATTTAACAATTACAATTATAGTGTTTGCAATTCCAATTTCCTGACATTTACGTATCAAAGAATCGGCTTTCTTTTCTTCTCGCACATAAATGTAGTCGGCTGATGTAGAACAAACGTTTTCAAAATAGTGTCTATTTTCGAATAGGGAACATTTCCGAAATCGTATTTTAATCCATGCACATGATTTTTCAAATATTTCGCAGTCTTTTTATCCTTCAAATTTAAAGATTGATAAGATTTTAAATGCTCGAAGAGTAAATGCTGTTGTTTAAATCCAATTTCAATGCTAAGCTCTATAGGACAAAATTCATCATCGATGATGAAACCTTAAATGTCTACGAAAGTAATCTTCATGGTGAGTGGGTTGGTATTAGACTAAGGAATACTCGAATCAAATCATACTTTTTATAATATATATTTTTATAATATAGGTATCAATATATCAATATAGGTATCTTGTGTGAAGTGGACGTGTATATGTAGTGCTTCTGCTCTTTATATGTAATTATTGGTGTAAAAACTAAAATATATAATAAAATAACAGTTAGTGAGTGAAATATGAAGAAGGTAGATTTTATGTAAAATTTAGTTAAACATAGTTAGTACTTAATATTAATCTTGTGATAACCTTTACAAATTATTTATCCTCACACTGTCATAAAACAACGGCAAATGAATGTTGCTGTTTTTTGCTTCTTAATTATAATTTCAAGTTAACAAGTTTAAGTGACCATACACTGCAAAAATAAAATAATGGAAAGTATTGAAATTTCAAATAGAGATTTACTGGCAGAAATAAAGAAAGTGAGTTTTGAATTAAAAAATTTGATTAATGCTTCAGAAGCAAGATTATTTCTACCAATTGAAGAGATAAAATTTAAGATAAAATATTTGGAAAAGCAAAACGAAGATTTTAAAAAACAGAATATGAACGGAGTAAAAGACAAAATAACATAATTATTTTTGGTATTTGTCGATAAAAACGGGAAGTAAATACTCAAAATATTATAACGCTGCTAAACAATTTATTAAACATAGATATCACTCAATCTGACATAAACAACATCTATAGCTTGGGAAATCAACTAAACAGTCCCATTAAAATAGAATTTTTATCGTTTCTTACAAAATTAAAAATACTGAAACAATTAAAACAGTTAAAGGGAACAAATATAAACATTGCGCAAGATTTTACAAAACAACAGCAAAACGAAAACAAAATTCTTCGTAAGCATATTTTAATTGCTAGACAGGATAAAGATAATATCTGTTATATAAAGAATCAAAAGTTTTTTATTAACGGATATTCGTACACAGCCGCTGAACTACAACAACAAGAAAATATCGATTCAGAAGATAGGTCAATAAATAGTGATCCTGGAACCCCCATAATTAGAAGAGAAACGAATAATACATTGGAAGAAGAAACAGTGGTAATACAAGAAAAAAATTTAATATTGGAGAACGAAGGAGCGGAAGAAAAAAGTATACAGACTAAAAAAGCAGATCAATCGAAGGGAAAAATTACAGAAGCTACTTCTGGCAATAAATATTATTTACCTTCATCAGTTGAGGAAAAAGGAATCCGACCTACTACAAGGGATTTAGCGAATACTCCAAACCAAGATATTGTAAATACAAAGAAAAAACCGGTTTACAAGTTAAGACATAACTCAAATTCAAATAAATAAACCTAAAAATTTTTTTATTATTATCTATTATAACTAATATTGTCTTTTTGTATAACTTTTAACACAAGATCTTATATATATATATATATATATATATATATATATATATATATATATGTATATATAAACTACCTTTACATTTATATATATATATATATATAAATCAATTTTAAAAGTTTAAAAATTATATAATTAATCTCATAGTATGAATCAATTTATAAGAGATGTAGACTTTAAGCCTTTTGATACTCAACAAATAGATGATGTTAGAGATGTAGATGGTTTTATAAACAGCGTAAATATTCAAACTGGCCTAAAAATTATTCATCAAAACATTAGAAGTTTAACAAAAAATATTAATGAATTTAGCACAGTATTGTGTCAAATTAATTCGGATTTTGACCTTTTGGTTTTGACTGAAACCTTCACACTGTGTGATGTATTATATTATAATATTAATAATATAATATTATAATAATAGTGAATACTCATTCATATACAGTAATTTAAATTTCAATAGAAATGATGGGGTGGCAGTGTATATAAAAAAAAAACATTAAATTTTCATATGAAAAGGTTATGATAGGGTGTTCACAGGCAATTGAATTGGTTATTGATATGAAAAATGATAAAAAAATCTTAGTGACTTGTCTTTATCGTTCACCATCAATTGATGTCGAAATATTTCTTGAAAATTTGAAGCAATATCTAAAACAACAAGATCGAAAGCGGTTAGAGTGCCACGTATTACTTGGAGACATAAATATAAATATCAAATATATATCTAATGATAATGTTTCTGAATACCTCAATTTGATGTATGAATATAATTTTGAATCAATGATTAATAAATATACGAGAATACAAGGCCATTCTAAAAGCTGTCTAGATCACATTTTCTTAAAATCGAAGTTTAGTGCACAATGCAAAGCAGCTGTTGTGGAAACTTGTATTACTGATCATAAAGCGACTGTAATTTGTATACCAATAGAACCAAGAACCAATAAAAACAAACCTGATAGACAACAACAAATAATAAATTACAAAGAACTAAATAAAAACTTTGAAAGTTATGACTGGAGTGAATATAACAATTGCCAAAATGTTAATGAAAAGTGCAATTTATTATGTGATAACATTAAAACGCTCATCGATAAAAACACTTATACAAAAAAAATAAAAAAACATGAGATTAAACGTCAATGCTGGATAACTACAGGACTAGTAAAATCTATAAATGAAAAGAATAGATTATATCATGAGTACATTAATGATCTTGACAATATTTCGAAGAAAAATGAATATTTACATTATAGAAAGCATCTAAATATTTTACTTAAAAATGCTAAAAAATATTACTTTAAAAATGAAATACTTAAAAATAATAATGTTACTAAAAATCTGTGGAATATTGTCAACAATTTAACAAAGAAAGAACTTGATAAAAACATTATGGAAATAGCAACACAAGACGGGACTATTACAAAAGATAGTAAGACTGTCTCCAATTCCTTTGCAAATTACTTTGCAGAAGTTGGTCAAGCTTTTGCTAAAAATATAACAGCACCCAATTCTTTTTCCCCTACATACAAGAGTGTAATGCAATCAATATTTTTGACTCCAGTAACTGTAAAAGAAATTGAGGATATTATAAATACACTTAAAATAAAAAAGTCCCCAGGTATAGACAACATAAAAACTAAAACAATAAAAAAAATATCTAATTACATTATTAATCCATTGGTTAACTTAATAAATTTAATATATAAAACTGGGCAGTGTCCCGATAAATTTAAAGAAAGTGTTATAATTCCAGTTTTCAAAAAGGGTGACAAACTAAATTTATCAAATTATAGACCAATTTCGCTAATAACAACTTTCACAAAAATTTTTGAAAAATCACTGAAGACTAGACTTTCAGCTTTCCTTGATAAGCACAACATTTTATCATCATCACAGTTTGGATTCCGGGAGGGTCTTTCAACGAGTGACGCAATTACTGAACTTTCAAATGAAATATACACTAAAATCGACAAAAGTAAACCTACCGCCTGTGTGTTTTTAGACCTAGCAAAAGCATTCGACACTGTTAGTCATTCAAAATTATTAGAAGCACTCGAAAATAATGGAGTTCGCGGTACTGCCCTTGATTTATTTAGATCTTACCTACACGGTAGACAACAGACTGTTAAGATTAATGGTATTTATAGTGATAAACACACCTTAAAATGTGGTGTACCCCAAGGTACAGTATTAGGACCACTTCTATGTAATATCCACATCAATGACTTATATAACATACACACTGAAGGAAAGATAGTCAGCTTTGCAGATGATACTGCAATTTTGTATAGTGCTGATGGCGGATATTTTAAAAAATAAAATAGAGACTGATATGCCTGAGCTTATGGAATGGTTCAACTATAAGGCATTAACCATTAACTTTGAAAAATCATTTTTTGTTCCATTTTGTAGTTATAAGACAACATTACCTTTCTATAAATCTATTACAATAAACCATGAGTTAAATACAATTATAAAATCAAGTTATAAAATAAAATATCTTGGAATAACAATTGACTCCCATTTAAAATGGGACATTCATATGGATGAAATAGCAAAATGTTTAAGAGCTTTAGTCCCAAAGTTTAAATTTTTAAAGAATATAATCGACATAAAATACTTAAAAATATTATATCACTCATTGATCGAATCTAGAATTAGATATGGAATTTTGGGATGGGGAGGTGTTCTAAAAACCTATTTAAAGAAAATTGATACTCTACAAAAAAGGATACTAAAAATTATATTTAACAAAAAGACTACATATTCCACTAATTTGCTATTTTGCGAGGCGAAAGTTATGGACACAAGGCAGCTTTATATGTATTCCATACTACTATACACATATAAGAACAAGCATAGTCTGCAAAAACTAACCCACCAGTACGACACCCGTAATAAAACCAATCAAAATGTTCGATTAGAAATAAGCAAAAAAACAGCGGGTCAGAGATTGACTCTATACCTAGCTCCAAAGATGTTTAATTGCTTGTCTTATACATACAAAACTTACATTACTAGTATTAATTCACCTAATTTGATTAAATCCGTATTAAAAAAATATGTATTAAATCTTGATCGTTTGCTTGTACATGATTTAATCGATTAACTTAAAGGGCTTTAAATATTATAAACATATATTTACATATTCTATAGGCGAATGTCTAATACTTATATTACACTGGCATCTCAGCTTTTCGATTTTGGCGGTACTAATGTGATCATGATGTATATGTATTCGGTTTCCGTACTTATGTTTTGTTTTATTTATTGGTAATACCTTAATAATGAATTACTTACATATACACCAATTTATAGTATTTATAGTATTTATAGAATTTATACACTTTACACTGCATAAACTTTTCCCGTGCTCAACCAATAGGTTTTAACGGGAGTTTTTTTGTAATGTTTTTTGTTTTTCTTAATTCTAAAATGATATTTATGTTAATTAATTTGTATATTTATGAAAACTAATGTAAAAAAATGTATTATGTATTCTTATATGAAATCAATAAACATATTATTATTATTATATTATTATAACTTCACTGAGTGGGTGGTATTCCATAAGAGCATCGTGTTTGATGATGCAATAGGCTCGTGTATTTGCTGGAAATCCCTTGTCTGCTTCTAATTCCAATTTAACGTCAACGGTAGAGGATTTTATCGCCTCTTCCTGCTTCGAACAATTAATAACAAACAATGTGTGTTTCTTAAAGTTTGCGTAGCTTAAAAGAGGGCTATGCTTTTCACCACTGTTAGAATAACTCGGGTAAAATTGAGTATAGTTATAGTGTGCTGTGACATAGTCATTTTTATCGAAGTTTAATTGCATTCTTTCGTTAGGCCACTATTCTCCGTTTAAAGATAGGCGAATATTGAGCAAGTTAATAAAATCAAACGTAGTCGGATCGTTAGATAATTTATTACGTTTATCTATTTGAAAAGATACTTTAATCTAACGACGTTCAACAGCAGCACTTGTTTTCACCACCCAAATTTCTCGTTTTGATTGTTTAGTAAGGGCTGGTAATTCGTTTAATTCCCATTTTCTGAACGGTATAAATAAAAATTTATTGTACTGACCCTTACTTTTTGGAATTCCATCTTATTAAGAATAATAAAAAACTCTTCGTTTTAACGTAACTTTCAAGTTTATTTGAAAAATTAGTTTTTAAATTACAATGACGGCCGTTTCGTTGACGATTCTAATCTTACTTCGTATTAATCATTTATTATTTCGTAATTGTATTTCCAGATGAAGCGTACATTGTTTACCACGAAAATTCACTGGTTTTTGGTTTTGATCCAGTGCCGATACGGTAATATTAGTTATTTCTCTCGTATTACTTATCGGTAAGTATATAGGATTTGTAGGTCGTTCTATAATAGCGTAACCAGGATCTACAATAATCAGAAATTCGTATATAGAATGAACAGGTCTGTTTCCGTAGAATGCTCCTTCAGTAATATTACAATCAAAGCGTATACTCGATACTTTAATAATATTAACGGGTAGATCCGATGTATATGTTTTTCCAGGTTTCAACATACCTTTTGAATTACCTAATATAGTTCCAAGGATATCATCATTTTTAAAGCTTATGGGAAATGTTTTGCTAAATATTTCACACTTGAGCGTATTGTTGTTGGGTTTTAATGAAAAATCTAGTACTTTATAAGACTGGATTGCTAGTTCCCGCTTAATATACGCTTCGATGTTAGTAATTTCGTAGCAATCAGTAGGTATATCTAGGCTTTTTAATTTTAGGTTTATTGAATCTTGTAACAGTACCTGTTAACATTTTAAGCATCTGGTATCCTAAATATTAAATTCAATTAGTACCGCTAGCTCCATCTATCCTAAAACATTTTTAATAATAAAATAATGAATACGGTCTCTATAATTATAATTGGAAGTTCAAAGTAGCTACACTACGAGGTGTACTAATGAGTTGGCATTATCGAGTTCAATAGGTTTTAATAATTATTCCCAGTCTCATTTCTTCTATTGATTTACTGTCATATACAGGTATGTTTTTTTTTCCAATTTTATAATTCCTTTTTGTTAAGATATTTATAAAATATCGAAAGTTATATTATATTTTATTATACCAGATGAGAATTTCAACATATTTCATTTTTATTCAAAGAATCTTTTTATGGTAATTAAAAGTATTAATGATAATTTTTTATAAAAGGCTGGTAAAAGTACATTTCTGGAATTTTGATTAGTGTGTAAGATTATTAAAAAGTAAATTTAATGTAAAAATGTATCTTTTGTAATCTATTAAAATACGTTCTAACTGTAGATTTCGGACTATGCTGATTTGTACTTTTTGTGCCAGAAAAGTAAATGTAACACGTGTTTGACACTGGTAATTTTCAGAAAGTTGGAATATAATACAGTAAACTAGAGGCAACTCTTTAATTGAAGATTCTGTAAACCAGAAGCATCTCTTGCATTTGGAGATTCCGTAAACTTGAACCGCTTGTAAACTTTAAGCTCTCGTATGTACATTCTTAACTGGATTATCTCTACAACTGGGGCAGATCATCCCTCCACTAGTGATCTTCTATAATCATTTGGAACCACCTAGACAGTGCCGTAGCGACCCCAAGGTGCGGCGAAGGATCGTCCACTTTTGTAACAGATAAGTTTATTGTGATCTATCAAGTTTACTGTTCCCATATTTTTTTCTCTTTTATTTCCGTGTATATCTATCTATATCGTCAACTGTATTAGAATAAGTCTTTTTAAAGAACTGTTTGCGGATTATTTTGTTGTAACGTATTCTCTACCTCATTAATTTCAGCACCAAGGAAATCTTATTATCTTTTATATGTTTGTACATTTTCAAATCATTTTTTTATCTTCATAGACAGTTTTTTCTGACATCTTTCTGTCATCTCATGATACTTATTTAAATAACTCAGCTTAAAACAACTTTCTTCAGTAGTATCATAAAAAATAAAAAGATTTCAGTGGCGCCCTTATAATTTCTTAGAGAAACAAATATTGTACAATAGTCAGAGCTAATGAACTTACTCACCCCTAGCCGAGGTATTTAACTATCATAATTTTTGTGTGATAAACATTTATAAATTCTGTTAATTATTGAAGTATCTTTTACAACTAATTAAAGACGAAATTAAGCTTAATGTTTGTTTTATTGCAAATTACATTTTTTCTTTTGGTATATTGTTATTTTTTCAAAAAAGTTAACTAAATATTTTTATAAATTCACCATCAACAGGAAACTCATATTACAAATTGTCGCCCAACGCACAAATAATATTACAATCTTTGTAGTAGTAAAACTTTTCATCATCAATATTAGGTATTGAGTTGTAGGAATGAAAACCCAGCAAATCTAAATAATATGATTTATTAGGATTCAGCATGATGGGAGTTTGAGGATTAAAAGAAAACTCTGATGTCTTACTGTATAAGGTCAAAAGTAGAGACATGACTGATGTAATAAAAAATGTGTCATTACTTTTAAAGCTGTATTTACATATTATTTAAGTACATTTTATTCTATTTCTTAAAAAATATGTGCATGCGTAACAATCTTCTTGCGGACTTGCCGGTCCATCGACATGTGTTCTCGAATCAGGTCTAATATAAATAAATATAATGTATAAAACATAACCGAATTTGCAAATCAATTTTTTTTATAATCTTTAGGCAATTTGTGCCATACATCTAATAAATCACTAGGTCTTAAGCACATTTTTAATTCATTTTCAGAGAAACTTTGTATCGTTTTTTTACCAACGGGATAATCTGTTATGACCACAATTAATTTGTTCTTTCGGTGGTTTTAAATTACCAAATGAATCGAAATACTCGACGTTATCGTTTTTATTTTTATAAGCTACCCAATGAATACCGGGATTTTTTGTAACGTCCAAGTTAACAATAGCTGAATTATTTTTTCGCGGTCCATTGTGAGGTAAAGCGTGTGGCATAAAAACACCTCGAAAATTTAGAATTTTTAACGTTTTAACGTATCTCGATAACTCAATGTTGGTTAACGGTTTATTAGGTAGTGTGATAGGTCGTTTTTTGATGCTTCAAAAACAATAGTCCTCCTTTAGCATTACGTCTTAAGTAAAGACCTTTGCTAATTGATTCCATAGCTTTGTTGTGTCGATGATCTTCTTCCAATTTCTTTTGAGCATTTTTTGCATCGATTACAGTCTTTGCAATGCCAGCAGCTCCACCACTTAATGCACCGAAAGCACTCAGACCTATGAATAGTGGAATTAGTGGTAGAAAACTTCCAGACTTTTGTATTGGTATAATGCGTGGAATTCTAACGATGTTTTTACCGTCTTGCTGCCTTTAATCCAATAACAGCTAATTTTTTTAAAGCGGCTGATGGAGTTTTTAACAAAACTTTACCAATTTTTGTGACAATATTTCATTTAAACACCGCACCCCTTTTTTTTATACTCATACCCAATTCACGTTTCAACTTCATTCCAGTAGTTACGAACCAAGCGGCAGCTTTCTCACCCAATTTAGCGTCTTTTGATTTAACTCTATTTCAAGCAGCGTTTTTCAACTCAAAATATGCTTTATGTCTTTCTTGTAAAGAGTTCTGTTGAGCCTACGCGATGTCGTGAGCAGCATCCAATAGGTTAATGCCTGCATCACCGCGTTGTAAACGCTTATGTAGTTTTGTACCTGGTCCACAATACTGATACCCAGGTAAATGTAATTCGAATGGCAGTTTATTAATAGTAGTATTTCGACGACAAGAGCAAACGATACCAATTGAAAATTTAGACTTCAATCGGATATGGAAGTGGAAAACACGGAAAATTATTACCTCATTCTTTTCGAGCAATTATATGCGGTCCCAGCGGTTGTGGTAAAACCAACGCAATGATGGCATTACTTTACAGCCCCAACGGCGCTAAATTTAAAAACTTTATGTGTATTGAAAGTCGTTATACCAACCAAAATATCGATTATTAGAAGAGGTTTTAAGGGGTGTTAAAGGAATAAGATATTTTCTTTATAAAGAGAATGATAAAGTTATTAATCCTGAACAAGTCAAACCAAATTCTGTTTATCTTTAATGATGTTTCATGCGATAGTCAGCAAAAAATACGTGAATATTTTTCAATGGGGCGGCATAAACATATCAATGCTGCATACTTATGTCAAACTTATTCGAAAATACCCAAACTGCTTATACAAGATAATTGTAATTTGATTGTACTATTTAAGCAAGACGAGGCGAATCTTAAACATGCTTTTGAAGAACACGTTTCGCCAGATATGGAATTTGATGTTTTTAAAAAAATGTGTTCTGAATGTTGGAATTCGAATAAATATGGAACGTTGGTAATTGTAAAGGACTTTGATCTTAACGATGGTAGATATCGTCAGGGCTTCGATACTTATATAAAAATTTAAACTTCTCCTAATTCACAATGCTCCACATTAAAATGTGTGACAATCAAAATGTGAGTAGAAAACAGAAAATTGCTCAGCTCAAATGAGCAATTAGAAAAAAATATTTATTTTTAAAATTAGGTAGATCGGAAGAAGATGAATCTCTAAATAAATTATTTAAGCCTATATCAGAACCATTACAACAAATTATAAAACAGCAACGACACTTGTAGATAAGAAACCATTACTATCGACTCCAAAACAACCACTAATTGCGTTAAAGAAACCCAATCAAAACAACTACTTAAAAATGAAGTAGAAGATTTTCCTCGTTTTTTACTACTACAGGAGATTGCTACCTCTGCTAGTTCAACAGATAGCAACATTTCCTTTGAAGCGATGAAAGAATATTTAGATCAATACCCACCGATGTCTCATCCATATCTTATTAATTATTGGGAAAATAATGAAAATATTAATAAAAAATATGGACCTCATTATGATTCCGAAACATCTAAATGGTCGTTAGGTGGAAAACCTATTGACTTCAATCCTCAAAATGGTTTTATTGTGACACAAGGATAGCAATTTCAGCAATTTAAGGGTACTTCTGGATTGTATGAACTCTTATTTTACGTTGATCCCAAAAATTGCAATAAAGAAGATCAGGAAAATTATAGAAAACTACTAGATTTAACAGAAGCAAATAAAAATAGCCGAGGATATCTTAATCCATCAGCAAAGTACCATATAATAAGTACATATAATAAGACCTATGTTTCGACGTAATACCACCGGTAGTGGCATGCGATTAACCTACAATAATAAACCAATCGAATACGTTTATTGGGATGATCCAAACGAATTGTGTTCTCGTCTTAAATTGTTAATGGCTAGCAAAGATTCTGGAAACACTTCACACGATAACGAAATATATATTATATATCATATATTAGTTAATAGCATATATTATTTCCACATATTCCTGAAATGTCTCTAGACAAGTTTGGACGTAAATCATTGGGGTACACCAAAAATACATTAGTTGGAATTGCTCACATTGAAAATAAGTTTACTAATTTATTTTATGACAATATTAAAGCGTTAAAATCCGAAATATCTTTACTTGTAAGTTGATAAAATTAATACGAATTTGAAAACAGACATTGTTTCGTTAACGGATAAAACATCGGAAATTAATCGAATCATATCTATTAATCCACCCACGACAGCTAAACATTTAGCTACCAAAAATATGTTGATGACGTCATCATAATCCTAAATCATTTTTAAGATCTGATTTAAAGAACACCCAAACTGAGTTGGAGAATCTTATCAACAATAAAATAGCAACATTTGATGAGCACGTAGTAAAGTTATTCGAAAATATTGATGATTTAAGTAAAGATATGGATACCATTAAGCAAAAAATCAAATAATGTCTAGAGAAAAAATTCAACTCGTTGAATTACATAAATCAGCTCGAAAAAATTACCCACGTCGTAGAACGATTATCAAAGGATTAAATGATTTGTGGCAAATAGACTTGGCGGAAATGCGCCCTTATGCGCGCGAGATTAAAGGATTTAAATTTATAATGGTGGTCATAGATTGTTTTTCAAAGTATATGTGGACACGATCTTTAAAAACTAAAACGGGTGATGAAATCGTAAAATCGTTGTTAGAAATTCTAAGAAAAAATCCTACATTTTTTTATGTAAAATTTCAAAATTTAATGAAAAAATATTATATTAATCATTATAACACGTTTACTGTGAAGAAAGCTGCTATTGCGGAAAGAACTATAAGAACTTTAAAACCAAAATTTTATAAATATTTTAGTTTGCATGGTAGTTATAAATGGATAGATGTTTTACCCAAAATTACGCGTGAATATAATAGCACAAAACATCAAACGATCGGATACAAACCTTCCGAAGTTAATGAATCCAATGAGAAAATTATTTTAAATGGAGCATTTAGTCATTTAAAAATTGCCGGACCCAGAAAATTAAAAGTTGGTGATGTTGTTCGTATATCAAAAGTGAAGCAATTATTTGATAAGGGTTACACACTATACTGGACTACGGAGCTCTTTAGAATTGTTAAAATTAATATAACCAATCCTGTTACGTATCTACTGGAAGATATGAAGAGTAATCATTGCATCATTTCCAAATTTAAGAATTATATAGAGTTATCCTCTTGTGTATAAAAATATTAATACTGCGTTTCAAACGCAAAGTAGAAAAAATTATATTTTCTTTGAAAATAAAACTTACATAGAATTTATTACTACGCCTAAAAACGTGGTAAATAGAGGTCGAATTATAGATGTTTTTAAAGACATTTCTCCTGACGTAAACTCAGTCTTTAAGTAAATAGGTGGTCATCTTTACTTTATCAGAGGAAAAGTTTTAGAGGCTGGACCATTTAACTGGAACTTGTTTGATGTGCCATGTCCGAACGTTGATTTACTTACACAATTAAAAACTTTGTTAAGAAAAATTGTTTGATTGTATGAATAAATGATTTTAATTGTATACTGTTAAATAAAACAAATGATTGTTTATTTTTATTAATTGTTACAAAGACTAGTACAATGCAAAATAACTTTTTATTTAAATTTCTAAATCAGTTTAAAGCGATTGTAAAGTGACCCCATGGAAGAGTATCATGACAATCGGGTAATAGGTATCTCAAACGTAATTTTATTTTGTACATGTTTTTTTGATTTTTTAGTTCCTCCTAAATTAAATATTTCACTTTCATTTAAATATTTGGTAATTTTTTTTCTTTCATTCTTACTGACTTGAATTTTAATTGAATACATCTTAGATCTATGTCCAACAAAATGTATAATAATTTTAGATGTAGCTTCATCCTTTATTTAACCTAAAACTTTTTTGTTTACTAGAGAAATATTATAAGGATTATCCTCAGGATTCTCGCTTGTATCAAATTTATCAATGTTTGGTAAAATTACCTCCTTATATGCATCAAAGCAAGTAAGTTCATAAATAAAACTGTCTGTATCAGTATACAGCAATTTACAACGATCTATACCCATGTAAGGTAAAATAAACCCATAGTGGAAATCATACATTACTGTTGTAGAAAGATCTAAAATACTCATACCAATATATAAAGGTTTATTAAAAACAATTTCAATTTTTTTTTTTTAATTCAACCGCAATTAAATCTTCATTAAAAATTTTACGACTATGAAATGCAGAACTAGCAATGTTGTTTTACCGAATACAGCATTATTAATTAATTTATAAAGATTCTTTTCAAAATCGTTTTTAGCTAAAGTTCTGTTATGATTGTTAAGATCGATATAAGATTTTAACCACCTAGATTGTTTGAATTTCCAAACTCTATGGATTTTTTTAATTATTAAACCATGATTTACAACTTGTTTTAAAGCGCGGTTATGTTTTACATATTATTTTTTATCATGTGGTTAAAAGTTTTTTATATTTTGAATTTTGTGGAGTACTGTGGTACTGTGGTGTGAACATCCCGTATATTTCGTATTTTTAATTAAATTGTTTATTAGAAGTATTGTTGGCCTAGACTGCAGTAGTTTGTTTATAGTATGGCACGTTCACGGTCATATCGTGTTGCGAGGAAGGCTGAATAAACAAGAAATAGTAAATAAATACACGGCAAAGAATAGACGAAAGGTTCAATGTATGATATTCATTATCAAGTTCACTATGTTGCTGATGCAGCATTAATATAATTTATTTATAGTAAATAAGAGTTGTACTCTAATCCAGTCATTGTAAATATAATTTAATGTCTTTAGTGTAAAAGTGTTTATTCCAAACAACCCCCAATATTAAATATTACAGTACAATGTTCTGCACAAAATGGGAAATCCTTATGATAATGGTGCAAATGGTGAGGGTATTCCAAATCAACCTCAAATATATAACCAACATCACCATCGTCTGCAATTGTTTCTAAATCTATGTTAGTGTCCACCCATTCAAATCCACCATAAGCAAGTGGCTCACACATATATTTCCCATAAAGGTTATTCACATCTGTGTATAGCAAATATTTTGATAGTATAGAGGAATCGAAATTTTGCATATATTTATTGTTCGCCTCCGAATAACGGTTAACACATACTGATATACCCCCACGAACCCCCTTTTTAATAAATAATATTTGATCAATGTCTTTCATTAATTCTAAATTACATTTACCACGACGGATCAAGTCCATAAGACTCACGACACCTATCCCTAAATATTTCAAAACAATCTGCTAATAACAATATATCTCTTTTCATATAAATATTTGAATATTGAGTATTTAGCTTAAAACTGGACCGTAATCATAGGGATAAACACCTTTTTTGGTTAATAATTTAAACTGATCATCATTTAAGTTCTTATGCTTTGGGCGAAAAGAATCGATAAATCGGAATTTTATAGTTGTACAATCATCAAAACGAACAGTGAACGATATATATCTTTCTTTATTAATAGGAAGTAGGGTGATTTGACCTAGTTTGAATAAATCTCGAATCATAAAATGAGCATCATAACCGGATAAATTATGGAATACAACTGTTACTATAAATTTCTTTTGATAATTTAGATTGCAAACTTGATGAGCAAAGGATCCAACGAAATGTAAATGATCGCGTACGATAATATTCGTATTAGTAAACTTACTAATACGAGGAATTACTGGTTTATTTAGTGGAATTATCTTTTTAATTTCAAATTAACTAAAATGGCGATTTTTTTATTTTATTTGAAAACCATGTCATACGGTCTTCACCCGTATAACTGGTATATTTTGTTATGGAATCATTAAAATAAGACTTGAGATAAAAACATGCACTATAAGCTTTATGATATTGATATTTAATGCTTTTGTGCATTTAGATTAAAGAGTGTCGTAATGTTTAACTAACAAAGACTCCGCATAAACGATTAATGGAACTCTTTGAGTAAATACATGGTTTTCACATTTAATTGAATCGTATTTTGGAAATGAAATTTACAATTGTTAATTTTGTCACAAATTTCTGTAAGGTTATTTATTTTTTCCTCTGTATAAAAATAATTTAAACAAATGTATTTCTTTTTAGTCTTAGACTTAGTTATTTGTGAGGCTACTAATCTATATAAATTTTGAATCCAAACATAATAATACAATATTATATTCCTAACATCATCATTTTGATTTGAAGGAAAATATTAAGTCATTTAATTTGAAATCGTACTTATTTTGAATTAATAATAAATTTACATGTTGATTAACTTTATAATTTGTTAATCGAAGGTACTACAGTAAATGAAGAGGAAGAATTATTTTCTTAATTCCGAACCGTATAAATTTATCGAAATATTATTTATTTTTTCAAATTTAGAAATTTCAGATATTGGCATGGATATATTTAAACCATCAACATTCAAAATATTAGTATAATGTGGATATGATGTTATTCTAGCACTATGCGTTTTACTTGGATATAAAGTGGATGTAACCGCCCAGAAAAAACATGCTTTATCAACATTTTTTACATTAACACAAGCATGTTTTTTATATATCTCATTCGGTAATTCAATAAAAGATGAAGCAGCACCCAAAGCAATGTCAAATTTATTAATATTTATTTCTAGAGAAATAATTTTATTCAATGCCCACCCTGAACCGCGCTCTTGAAATTCTGATTGATTTGATATTATTTTTTCGACAATAATATTTTGAAACCATACTCTTAAGTCTGTACCCATATCAACAATTTCATTTTTTGTTGTAAAGTATTTCAAGTCTTTCTCATCTTCATTAGAATCATTATTGTTTTTTATAAATTCCCCTGAAAATGTCTAATTCACTTTCATCGTTTGATAATTTTTTTAAAAGATACTTGACTTTAAATTGGAAAATTTTAAATTTAAAAAATTTACTAAATTTGTACGTCTTAAATTTATTATAACCCCAGTTAAAATTCTACTTTTAAAAGCAGAAGATACATTGTCCCACAGTACGCGGTCACTCCTGTTACCATTTACCCCTCGACCTAATTTTGTTTTACTTATGCGTTTTATTAAGACACAACATCGTTTTAAATGTCCAATATCTGTCATTATTTTTCTTTGAATTCCAATTGAATGATCTTGTTTTAACAGAGTTCTATTACAAAGACGAATATTTTTATGGAGGTGTTTTAGCCACGTATCATTATAACCCTTATTAATATTACCCTTACTTACTACTTCTAAAGCTCTGTTGCTTATTGAAACCAATGTATCACTTGTCGCTTGAAACTGATTCTTATTTAAATTAAAAAGTTACTTACAATTTATTTTATAGATCCTTAAATCAACGTTTCTTCTATATCTTCTTCTTCTTCTTTTTTTTCAACAGGGTTGCCGCTGTCTTGACTTGCGCTACCTATATCTTCTTGCTCTTCCTTCTAAAATAACAATTTTAAATAATATTAATAATATTCAAAACTGTTTTGATAAAAAATACTAACCTTCAACTCAGTAATTAAAAATAAAGTCCTTGGTTGAGGGAGGTCTGGCAATTTTGTATTCCAGTGAACGTTAGTTGGAATTTACCCGAATTGAATTTCTTTATGTGAGGTTGGCAGACATCCGTTACCCTTTTTGATAAAAATGTTACGTAGTCCTCCAATTCCAGAAACACCGAATCTCCAAATTTTTTATTCACAATTCTCCCTTTCAAAATTTTGTAGGGTACATTTTTTTTTAATTTTCAGACTTTTATTTTCGGTTTATTTTCGACAAGCTAACTACAAGTGTTATTTATATCCTTAAAAAACCATCTATAATTATCAAATTGCTTATGATAATGATTATGATTATGAAAATAAATGTACTTACTTTTGTTTGTTTTCACTAACTTTATCACCAGGGAAACTTTAATTATGAAGATCTAATGTTGTCTGATCACAACTGAGGTTTCACCTTCCGTTTATATCGATTTATTGGAAAATATTTTGCCAAATTTATTCTGTGGTTATTGATATTGAAATCAAAACTTTAACCACCTTCTTAGCAAACACAATATTATTAAATTTTAGTGGTTAACACAAATCGGGAAAAATATTTTTAAAAAAAATTGCTTGTTGATTATTGATAGATGTATAAATTATTTTTATCATAATTAAAACCACTTCTTATATTTTTAATTTAAAATGAAAACTACATTTTTATTCGTTAAATGATATAATACAAATTGATCTAATATTTGGCATAACAATTTTCATTATAACTTTGAATATTCTAACAAATGCTAATATTAAACATGTGACTCTCAATAAAGCATCAATTTCGTTCTTCGCATCGTTTTCGGTGTAAGAGGAGTTACTTGCGTTCATGTTTTGATTTTAAAAGGTTGAATTATTCGCAATGGATACCTATCCTAACGACGCCACCTCTCTTTTAAGTTGGCAATTCAGACGTCATTTTCTATCCACTTTTAAGTAGGTAACATGTTTTATTTATCTTTAAGATGGCGCCATAGTTTATCGCCCTTTTTAATTTACACCATTTTGCAGGCGCCATTTTTATCCCCTTTTAAGTTAGCGCCATTATGCCATCCCCTTAGCACTATCTCCTTTTAATCCTTTCCCATTTTTTATTTTATCTTATTCCTCATCAACCACTTCTTCATTTTCATAGCCAGAGGATCTTAAACGGCCCCTTACACAGTAGCGCCATCACGGCGCGCCATCTAGTGGCAAAAAGTTTAAGTAGTGGTCCAGAACATACTTTGGTTATACTACTGAAGATCTTATCTGATATTAAACAACAACAAAATTTTGCCTTCTGCAAAATTTTTTATATCGAGTAGAGGGGTAACAGTATCTGTTAACATTTTAACCACCTGGTATCCTAAATATGTAGGTAATAAAATTAGTACTGTGAGCTCCATCTTTGCGAAAGAATTGTTAATAATAAAATAATGAATACGGTCTCTATAGTTGGAGGTTCAAAGTAGCTACACTACGAGGTGTGATAATGAGTTGCCATTATCGGGTTCAAGGGTTTTAATTATCTCCAGTCTCATTTCTTCGATTGGTTTGCTGTCATATACAGACAGGTTTTCTTTACCAATTTTATAATTGCTTTTTGTTAAAATATTTATAAAACATTATAAAACATATAACATATAAAACATATTTTATTTTATTAAATCAGATGAGAATTTCAACATATTTCTTTATTATTCGAAGTATCTTTATATGGTAATAACTGGAATTTTAATTAATATGTAAGGTTGTTGTAAAGTAAACTTAATGTAAAAATGTAATTGTAATACGTTATCATCTAACTGTAAATTTCGGACTAACACGTATTTGACACTAGTAATTTTCAGAAAGTTGGAATATCATACAGTAAACTTAAAGATCTCTTAAGCTTGAAAATCTCTTAAACTTGAACATCTCCTTGAACATCTTTAACTTGATCATCTTTTCAACTTGGGCATTATATAAACACGAATATCTGAAAAATTGATCATATCTACAATTTGATCATCTCTAAAAATTGATTATCCTTAGACATTTTGTAATATTAGTTGGTCGTTGGGCGACAATTTGTAACCATTATTATTACGTTGTGCGACAATCTGTAACCGAATTATTACATTTAGCGTCAATTTGTGATATGATTTACATGTTGAGAGTGAATTTATAAAAATATTTAGTTAACTTTTAAAAAATAACAATATACCAAAAGAAAAAAATGTAATTTACAATAAAACAAACATTAATCTTAATTTCGTCTTTAATTAGTTGTAAAAGATATTTCAATAATTAACAAAATTTATAAATGTTTATCACTGCAAAAATTATGATAGTTAAATACCTCGGCTGTGGGTAAGTAAGTTCATTAGCTCTGACTATAGTACAATATTTGTTTCTTTAAGAAATTATAAGGGCGCCACTGAAATCTTTTTATTTTTTATGATACTAATGAAGAAAGTTGTTTTAAGCTGAGTTATTTAAATAAGTATCATAAGATGGCAGAAAGATGTCGGAAAAAACTGTCTATGAAGATGAACAAAAATGATATAAAAATATACCAACAGATAAAAGATAAATAGATTTCCTTGGTGCTAAAATGAATGAAATTGAGAATACGTTACAAAAAAATAATCCGCAAACAGTTCTTTAAAACTACTAATTCTAATACAGTTGACGATACGACAATGATTTTAATATTACGTTTAAGAAATAAAAAAAAACGAGACAGCTGTATAATATTATAAATGCATTTATTTACGTTGGTCGACTTATTTTTTTTTACATCTGATCCATTGGTTGATCCAGGAGAGGGTGGTCCAGTGAAGTGCACCAATGTAGAACCAAGTAATGTCTTTTAAATTGAAATTTGTAACGTCTTTTAACTTGAAATTTGTAACGTCTTTTGACTTGAAAATTTGTAACGTCTTTTTGGTATTGTATATTCCAATGCTGTGTATAACACCAATGACAATAAGAGAATCAATCGTGGTTTAAGGTATTGGACTATGCCACATTAAAGATCGTGTATAAAGTTGGAATTACTGACAGGAATCGTTTATAATAATTAACATGTTAAAAACTCTATACAATAGATGGTGTTAGTGTTAGCCATATAATTAATTTAAAAATACTACGTTTTTAGTTAACATATCATGTTACAATTTTGAACCACCTAGACAGTGCCGTAGCGACCCCAAGGCGAAGGATCTCCCGTCAACTGATAATAAAAGATAAGTTTTATTTTTATATCAAGTTTACTGTTCACGTATTTTTTTTTCTCCCAATTTATATTTATCTATATCGTTACAACTGTATTCGAATAAGTCGTTTTAAAGAACTGTTTGCGGATTATTTTTTTGTAACGTATTCTCAATTTCATTCATTTTAGCACCAAGGAAATCTATTTATCTTTTAGCGGTTGGTACATTTTCATTTCATTTTTTCTTGATAGACAGTTTTTTCTGACATCTTTCTGTCATCTTATGATACTTATTTAAACCACTCAATTTAAAACAACTTTTCTTAGCAGTCTTATGAAAAAAAAAGATTTCTGTGGCGTCCTTATTATTTCCTAGAAAAACAAATATTATACCATAGTCAGAGCTAATGAACTTACTCACCCCTAGCCGAGGTATTTAACTATCATAATATTTGCTGTGATGAACATTTATAAATTTTGTTAATTATTGAAATATCTTTTACACCTAATTAAAAACGAAATTAAGATTAATAGTTGTTTTATTGTAAATTACATTTTTTTGGTATATTGTTATTTATTAAAAGTTTAACTAAATATTTTTATAAATTTACTCTCAATATTTAATTTGTATATTATTACAGGCGATCCATTTAGAGGTTGACCTTGCCTTACTACAGAATATTTTCGTGCATGTTTAAATAGGTTTTGTAGTAGGAGAAGCTTGCCTCACATAATTTATTTTGACAAAGCACTTTTGTAGGGGCTCACAATGAACTAAAAGATCTGGGTAACGTTTTATATACCAACCAAGATTCAATCGTAGATTAAACCAGTTCCAAGTCTATTCGCTGGCATTTTATTCTACCATATACGCCCAATTATGGGGCTGTTATTAATCGAAATGTTACTTATGAAGAATTCAACACTTTAGATATCCAAGAAAAAAAATTTTAAATTCACGACTTATTTTCTTTATCTAGTGATCCTAATGATTTAAATCCTGTCTCTTCATCCCATTTTTAAATTGGGCGTTCATTGAACATCCCTGCTAACTGACACTAGATCCAATCGATTAACACAATTCCAACATATTCAAAAACTAAATCAATGTTTTTGAAACAAATTTTCTAAACATTATATTTCCCAATTTTACAAGTAATACAAATGGAATGACCAAGATTGCTGAAGGTGCTCTTGTATTCGTGAAAAATAAACATTAGTCTCTAATGACATGACCTCTGGGACTAGTTCAATGCTTCCTTCCAATGAAGGATGATATACCTAGAACATCAGAATTTTTGACCAGTGGAGCTACGTATTATTATGTAACACATTTGTTCCTTTCCATCTCAAGAAGAGACAGAAAATGAATCACCACTTTGAAGGTATTCCTCCAAGAGGGAAGTGTGTTAAGAATATGTTGCTGTTTTTTTAAAAATATTTTTCATGGTTTTGACTTTAAAGTATATTGTATTTACTTTTGACAATTAAAGAATTTGAATAGTCAGCGTTCCAATTTCAAACAACAGATATATAAATATAAAACTGAAGTAGTAGCAATGCAACTGAAAGTCAATCGAGTTGAAATTTGAACAAACCGACCTGTTTCGGCCAAAGAATTATCATCAGGATATGAGAAGAGACATAATGGTGAAAGGAGAAATCATAAATTAAATTACAAAGATGGCAAAATCAATCAATATAAAAATGGTTATCAGCGTCGAATACATAGTAAACAAAGATTTAGAATACAAAATTGATAAAAAAACAATGTTACAATTAATATGTTGAATTTAAAAATTATGAAAAATGTATGAATTAATTATTATGAAATTGAGTCAAACTGTGTGTTGGATAAGATTGTCTTAGGCCATATAAGCCAGTTAGATTTCTCTGCACTTCGACCTACGAAGATCTTTTATGCCTATCTTAATCTACTTGAGATCTAGAACGCCAATATTTCTAGTAAAGTTAAGCAGCTTTCTAGAGGGCAAATTTCTAATTTGATAAGGAGTCGGATCAACTTCTTCTAGAAAAATAAGCCGTTTGCAGAATAATGCTATGCATTTGCATGGTATGTGCTCCGCCCTTTCTTTAGCGCATTCGCAGAAAAGACAGTTTTCAGTTTCTGATTTGCCCATTATTTTGAGGTGATACCTCAAAGGGTAGTTGCCAGTTACGAGACGTACGGTCCATTTTATATATTTTGTGCTTATTTAGAGAAGGCATTTGGCTGTTTCAGGTGACATATTTACAAAACCTTTTAGCTCGCCTCAGTCATGGCGTATTCCTTCAGCGAGATCGTAGTCAATCCTCTTCCCAGGAATGGAATTCCTTTTTAATGTGGCTTTTTGTATGACCACATAACTGCCCCGGATCAATGAAAGGTGTATTAGCCCCTTCTTTTGCAGAGTCTTTCAGCTTCCTCATTACTATTATCCTGGCACCCACATTAAGGTGATCTTATTGTTTCTTGACAGTTTCTTAAGGGATTGTTTACATTCCCAGACTAGCTTTGACTCATAAGTAAAAGAACTCAAAGTGAGCCCTCTTCCAGCTCTAGATCGACTTCTTTAACCGTATGGCGCGGCGGTTTCCTATAACCATTTCAAACAGTCTCAAAGTCAAACAACTGGCATGGTATCTAATGGTTGGTTTAAGAATGCTAGTGAATTTTTTTCCAGAATCCTTAGATGACCAACCAAATCACCTGGTTTTATGTTTTGTGTCTGTTGCAGTCGTAAGGAGGGCAATCCCTCTAAGGCAGCTGTGGGACATGTTGCCATTGCCCCTGTTATTCCCAGAAAAGCCACTTTCTGCAACTTTGCACATGCCGTTGATTGTTGGCCACCATACTAAGGAAGCATAGGTGACCATGGGCTTTATATTCGTTTGGTATGACCGGAAGATCATTTTCGGTGTCAAGCCCCATGTCTTCCCAAATGTCCTGCAGTAAGTCCAGTTCGCCACTAAGGCTTTGGATTAGATTTTTTCTAAATTATTGTTCCAAGTTAATTGTTGATCAAGGATCAATATTTAATAAATATTTAACCTGATTGGGACATTACCTGCATCTCATGGTGAATGGTATCAAAATTGTTTTGCCGGGATTGAGCTTAAGGTCTTCCTTCTGGCAACATTTCTCTAAGATGTTTAAGGCAAATTGCATTAAGTTTAAGATAACTGTATCATGCTTGCCTCAAATAGTGACGAATAGGTCATGTGCATAATTCTGAATAGTAAAACCAGAGTTATACAAGCTAGAGCAATTAATGTTCTGGCACAGATCATTGGCATGAAAGAACTCGATGGACAGTTCATCGAGTTTTCATAGTATCAAAAATGACCAGAAGCTAAAAACAATTCTTTGTTTACCATCATCTCATTATACAGAAGCTTATCTTTAGCCATCTCATCTTGCTATCTTAGACCTTTATTTAAATTTAGAAAGTTTTCGTCGTCGGTGAGATTCAAACCCAAGACCTTTCGTTTAATAGGCATGTAGATAACCGTCACCTCTATTACGTGTGGGGTGAGGCGCTGGCAGTGAATACATGTCTCGCTTACGTAAGGTATTTGTTGTTTACTAGAGACCAATAACCATACGGGGCGTGCACTCTAGTTGTTTTTATATAGGGGTAATGGATTTTGAGATGAGCTATGGCCATGAAAAAGGATGGCTGGGAGTTTAACAAAAATAGTTTGGAAGTGTATACTACTATGTCGGTGTTAAAAATGTAGAAAAAAGTATGGCATTCAATTTAAAAAAAATAAGTCAATTGTATAGTTTACTAATGGACCACCCTGTATAAATGAAGATAATTTTAAAATGTTTGTTTTTATTTCCTCTTTAAGTATACCTTACAAATAAATATGTAAGTTATATACCATAAGAGTTGTAGGACTACGACAGAGGTTTGCCGGACCCTGTATATTTCTTCAGCAAATTCAGAATTTAGGTAAGCTGTGACGACATCCATCATTTCTATTTCCAAGTAGAGTTCTGTAGCGAACCCAATCAGTGTTTTGGGATTGATTGTCGAATGACTGGTGAAAAAGTTTCTCCATAATCAACTCCTTTTTCTTAAGAAAATCCTTTAGCTACGAGCCTTTCTTTGTACTTTTATATCTGGCCATTTGACAAGTTTGACAACCCATTTACTTTTAATTGCCTTTCGTCCTTCTAGAACACTTTCAACAAAGCCCCATGTATTATTTTTTACTTCATGAGACTTCAGCTCCTGGACTATAGCTTCCATCCATTTTTCCGAAATGTCACTTTGTATAGCTTTTTATAGGTAATTTGGTTATTTAGTTTCCTCCTGGACTTTTTCTTTTCTTCAACTCATCGCAGTTTACATCTTCTTGCTCCTCCAGAACACTCTTCTTCGCAGTTCATATCTTCTTGAATATGTTGATTCATTTCAGCTATTGAGAATGTGCTTTCATTTTCACTTATTTTATTTATTTTATTTTCAAATTTCTGATTCCTCTTCGACTTTCTTTTCTTTCTTTTGATATACAATCAATTTATCATCATATTTCACACTCTCAGTTTCATTTAAGACTGCATGTGATGAAAATCTATTTTCTAAGAAAATAGCATTTCTTGATATCAATATTTTCTTACTTTCTGTGTCGAATAATCTGTAAGCTTGTAACATGTCTATCGTCATGTCACCTTGCACTTTTATTCGACCGTAAACGATACCGCTATTATTAACGTTTAAACCGACCCCGAATCACTGTTAACGCTACCGTACACGGAGACACCCCTTATCGACGCGTAACTATGTAGTCGTCTGAACGAGGCCAAACAAAAAACTCGTATCCCGCTTGCAATTGAATGTGACGAACGCATCCCTTCTGACAAATGACACAAACACGATTTCCGTCTTGAACGAGACTATAGACGAGTATGATAATTTTATATCCCTTTTCGACTAATATCTTCATTTGAAGAGATAAAAAAGCGTTCTAGTATCTCGTCTTGTGAACTTTCCTTTTTGGTTGTTAGTACGTAGATTTTTTTTCTATTTTTCTATTGTTAGTTACGTAGTTATGATTATAATAAAAATCTTTTCTACACAATTGCACACACAATTTGTACACATACTATTTAAAAATTAATAAAATGTATCAGAAGCGTGCTTTTAAACACGTGGCTTCAATAATTGTTCGGGGTAAGCTATTACTCTGTAATTATATAATATATATTATTTTATAATAATTGATTAGTAAACAGCTAGGCATTATATTTTCTGTAAGTTAAAAACATAATTACTTATTGACAAAGTTCATAAAAATCTTAGAGCGCTATTAAAACTTGCTTTAGAGTCTAATCATTAAACAAAAACCACTTCTGCACTGTAATATATTTATTGTTTTAAAAAATCAATTTTTCACAAACATGCACTTAGCACAAGTATATGATTGTTTCAAAGTTTTACTGAAACTAGTGTTAAAACTGTTACAGACTTTATGAGCTATTGATCTGTAACAAAAACTTTCCAGTAATTTGTTAGAACTAGTTATATACCTTTTTTACTTAAAACACATTAGTCTAATTACAATTTTTTTGCATTATAAAGAACAGGACCGGCTTCACCGTCCTGTGCATTAATAATTTTCAATATTGTTTATTTGATAATTATATTCATGGATGCTGTGTTGGAAAACTTGAAGATAAGACAATTTATTTGTTGAAATTTAGTAAACCAGTAGATAAACACCCAGAAACCTTCACCCCTAATTCTCTACGAAGAAGCTGAAGCCGCCCTTCTAGACAGTACAGAAACCTAAAGTTCAGTCCACTTTTTACATTTCCTTTCTGTTCATTATCGGCAAGTACAGTTTCAATAAATAATCAATATTTTAAAAAAACCGTTTCAATTATATACCTTAGACTATAAGTCTTAAGGGTGTAGCTTGGTCGGTCTTTTGTTTTAGGTAGCTTCCTTATGTGTTTGTTTAATTTAACTAATTACAAGGTGTTTCTATCTTTCTCACCTTAGTTTTTGTGTAGTTTGTTTGCTTAATCGAAAACGTACAAAGAGATAGTGGCGCCCTTATTACTTATACATCCCAATCCTTCCTATAGTAAGCATTAACTTGGAGTTGAACCACCCTCTACAGAGGGTCTCTTAACCGGGATCTCCTTGCCTTTTTGGGAACTGTGAAAGTTTACAAATTGGCGCCCTTGTTATTGCTTTGCTATAGTTTGGATTGAGGGGTATATAATTTTTTTTGATTCATTTTTGACCTCAATATTAACTTTACTATAGATAATAATTTTTTTGTTGCTATAAAACCACATAACTTTCAAATAACTTTTTCCTTTTTGAATCGATTACTTTTTTTGAACATTTTGAGTTTTGCTTATTTAAGTTTTATTGAATCAAATTCTTTTACTGCCGAAAGAAATAAACTTGATATTGCATTCTTAATTATTCAGTAGTATTTAGTATATTGTTTTTTAAATACAAATTTAAAATATTTTTGTGTTGAAGCAGTTACATGTTTGATTTTTTTTAAATAACAATTGAAAACTTTAAGAAGTGATTTTGAAATAATTTTTGAGTACAGTTGTTAAGAATATTATACAATTTTACAATTTTAACTACTATTTCCTCAGATTTGCCATGAATATTTACTGTCAAAAAAATATTTCCTATTCCTTTGGATGAAATCAGGTTACCATCAACAGTTTCGACGTTGATTTTCTGATCGATGGAAATAATATGTTTAAAAAGGTCTTTTTCTGAACTCATACGGCGAATTGCACCTGAATCCAGATACCAATCTCGTTTTCTTGGTGGATTTTAAATATTGCCACGTGCAATATTAAATTGCCTTCTCCGTTTGTTCTTTGCTAGTAAATATCTTACTTCTGCACATTTTTGTAATATGGCCAGTTTTTCCACAATTGAAACATTTTAATGATCATCAATAGTTTTTTAACCAAAAATGTACGTTTAATCCACTAGTTCCCGGGGATCATTCTCTCAATACCTTGGACTTTGACGTTGATATTTCTTTAACACATATACCTACTAGGGTTGGTAACCAATCTCAATGGAACTTTAAGTTGTCAAACTTTATAGAAATTAACCGCCTTTTGAGTGCCGTCAATTGGACTGCTAAATTTCAATCGATTGATGTAAATCAATCAGTTAACTTGTTTTATAGTATAATCGATAAAATCATTGACTTGCATGTACCTAAATATCCCAATCATTATAAAAAATATTCTCTTTGGTATTCTGCCTCTACAATAAAAGTAATTAAAAAATTTTACACTCGATGGAAGAAATACAACAATGATCTAGGTTATTTAACATTTAAAATCTTACGAGGGAAATCTAAATTTTTGATAAATGAAGATTATAAAAACTATTTGATAAATGTCGAAACTCATATCACTCAAAGTCCTAAATACTTTTGGCAATTTGTAAAAAATAAAAGAAACGCCAATAATTTTCCAAACAATTTGCTTACGGCCGACGGCCCAATTACTGATTTGAATAAAATCTGTAACATGTTTTCTGATTATTTTGCTTCTGTTTTTGTGAATAGTGATGTTAGTAACTTTAATATCACTAATATTAACACCCCACTAAATATCTCGAATTATACTATCACCCGCGAGATAATTGCACAAAAAATTGTAAATTTACCTAACAAAGGTCCTGGACCAGATGAGCTTTCAACAGATTTTATTAAAAACTGTAAAGAATCTCTAGTAGAGCCTCTATTTCTACTATTTAATAAATCTCTTACTGCCGGTCTATTTCCTGATAAATGGAAAACCGCTTTTATTATCCCAATTCATAAATCCGGAAATAAAAATAAAGTCGAGAATTATAGACCCATTTCAAAATTAATCATTTTTAGTAAAATGTTTGAAAGTATAATTTTTGATTTTCTTTATTACGATGTCAAAAACGTACTTAATATTGAACAACATGGTTTCATGAAAAAACGTTCAGTTGACACAAACTTATTTATTTACATTGAATACATACTAAAAAATATAAATGATAGAAAGAATGTCGATTCTGTTTATACTGATTTTAGTAAGGCTTTCGATAAAATCGATCATTCGATCCTTATTTCGAAACTTGCTAAGGTCGGTATACATGGTAGTTTATTGCGTTGGTTCGACTCATACGTCAGAAATAGATCTCAACAAGTAATCTTAGGAACCTTCAAATCTAACGTAGAGGTCAGCACGTCAGGGGTACCTCAAGGGTCCCATTTGGGTCCTTTACTATTTAATTTATATGTTAGTGATATTGCTACCTGTTTTAAATTTGTATATTTTAGACGATTTAAAAATTTATCATTCCATTTCATGTCCTAATGACCGGTTTAGATTTCAACAAGACTTAAATAATCTATTTGATTGTTGTGTAAAAAATAAGCCGTTGTTAAATGTCTCTAAGTGCAACTACATACAATTTTCTCGTAGCAGTCCTGAATTAAATCACAACACATATGAAATCTCTAATTGTGTACTCCATCCGGTAGATAGTATAAAAGATCTTGGAATATTTTTGGACTCAAAACTCCTTTTTGATAACACATTTATCATATTACCCGAAAAGCAAATAGACAATTAGGCTTCATTTACAGAACTTGTTTCGAATTGCGAAACCCTTTTACCATTAGAACTTTGTATATGGCATATGTCCATAGTATCTTAATGTTCGGTTCCGTCATTTGGAATCCACGTTACTTAGTGTACATTTCAAAATTAGAATCTATTCAAAATAAATTCATACTGTAAAAGAAAATTTTATCCTGAAACAGATAGACAACGTATTTGTTCCTTTTTAAGAATAATTACCCTTGAGCACAGTAGGCAAATTGCGGATGTCATGTTTGCTCATAAAATTTTAAACAATAATATTTATTGTATCGAAATTACGAATTCCATCCCACCTATGCTACTAGAAATAATTACACCTTTTTTGCAGACCAAGCATTTACTAATTATTTCCTTAATTCTCCAGTACATAGAATAACTAACACTTACAACAAATTATATAATATCGTGGAAGTAGATATATTCTTTCATAATGCAACTGCGGTTAAAAAACCATTGAGGAACCATTTTTTAATACTTAGATGTCTCTTTTTTGTATTTTTAATTATATTTCTAGTTGTTAAACTTGTAAAAATTTTGTAAGTTAACTGTAATGTGTGGATATTCTTATGGGTCTGTCCTGTCTGTATCCCAAATAAATAAATAAATATATAAATAAATAAATAAATAAATAAATAAATAAATAAATAAATAAATCCCTTTCTACTATAATCTCCTGTGTATAACTTCTTAACGTGTGTTTGTTTAATTTGTTTCCGAAATCGGAATCCTGTTTATGTGTGCTTTTATTTCTTCTGATTTCTTCTTAAAGTAGATTATCAATAACAGTATCTAGGAGTAATGTTTTACCGTTATTTTCCATTGCTATGACTAAGTAATCATAATCGTCAGTAAATAGGCAGCACTGATACTACGACATGGCGGAGGCGCTATCATGGGAATCTCCATAGAGGAATCGTCAAAAAAGCTAAGGTTCAATCTGCAATTTTTGGTTCAAACGTTTGATCTGCGCATGCGTGCCCTCAACTGCTTCCTACGTGAGTCCTCGTCTCAGCCAATCAGAAGGTTCTAGGTTATCAGAACCAATCAGAAGGCTAGGACGACCGGCCAGTAGATTGTTGCCCCACCCTCGGCCAATCAGAGGGCTTACCATAGTCAAGCAGACTTTAAAGTCTGATTTCTTCTATGCCAAGCATGGTCAAAAAGGTATTACCAGAGCCGAAGTAGCAAAGCTGCTGAATCCGCCCTTTACGCATAATTTTCAATAGTAGATAAATGAAAAAGACGCGTTTAGGTATACTGCGCACCACGCCATTTAGGCATTGGCGAATTAAAAATTATTGAGACCAAATAAGTATGCTAGAATAACGAAAATTAGTTGCAATTGTTTTTCAAACCCCGATAAGAAAAACCACGGTCAAAAAACCGGCACGTGAGACGTATATACAGAGTATAACAGAAAAGTTGCAAGAGAAAGAATGCAATGGTAAGAAGTCTCCAGACGTTGTGTGTATAAAGCTCAAACCAGATATGAAAAAGCTTCGGATGGATTGAGTCCATGGTAACATAAAGAATTCTCCAGAGGCTGTACAAGAAGTCGTCGTCTTCGTGTATACAGGGTCTAAGGTGTAGAATGGTAAGTGTAAGCAGAGACTTTACAAGAAGAAGAAGA
Source organism: Ophraella communa (assembly GCA_035357415.1). NCBI lineage: Eukaryota > Metazoa > Arthropoda > Insecta > Coleoptera > Chrysomelidae > Ophraella > Ophraella communa. The sequence continues at coordinate 31,483,470 of CM068979.1, forward strand.
AGAAGCTTTACAAGAAGTCGTCTTGTATACGGTGAAAGGTGTAGGTTAGTAGTAAGCAGAGGCTTTACTACGATTAATAAATTGTTTACGCTAATTGTTGAAGTGCTCCAGCGGGGTGCCGGTGACGTAAGGTGTTTGTGTTTACTATAAAGGGAGATGTTAACTAGATTGTTATTTCTGAAAAATAATGATAATCGAACTTCTTCATATCCTCATTATAATGATGTCCTAAACATGAATGATTTAACATTTCCTGTGCACATCAATAAAATTACTGTCTTTGAAAAAAATAACCCAAAATATCTGTTAACGTTTTTGAACTTGGATATAGATAAGAGATCACTATACTGTTGTACCCGTACGTTTAACATAACAAAAGCGAGGAAACCATGTTAATTTATTATTTATTCAAAATAAATATTTTCTTAAAAAAATATGATTGTAAACCAGATTCTGATGATGCTTTTAATAATATAAAATGTCATTATATTTGGATTAAAGATCTGTCCAAACTTATATTCAAGCAAATTTCTAAACATAAGACGAAAAAATATTTGTGTGATAGATATTTAAATTATTTTTATTTCCAAGAAAAGTTAAATGAACATTTTAAATACCTATTGTGAGAATATTGATGATTGTAAAATAGAGTTTTCTAAAGATCCCTATGTTAAATTTAAAAATTTTTTATTCAAGGAAAAAGTACCTTTTACCATTTATGCACATTTTGAATCACTACTTGTAATAATAAAAAT